>CM062575.1:2732500-2740000 GCA_031468815.1 Morus bassanus
ACCACTTTATAGAACTCGGAGTACAAAAAATCAATATAATTATATTTGTCTTTAGTGTTTTAGCTATGGAAATCATATAGCACTGGATTGTTGCCTTGTGAGCTGAATTTATTTCTGCTTTATTGGCTAAAAAATATTTGGAAGTGGAGGCATCTTGGCGGTGTAGTAAATACAAGACAGCGTGTTACAGTTTTTATTATTGGATTATGGGCATGTTCATTGTTGGGAGTTTTCAAGATATGTGTGACTTTTGCAGATGTAAATGGTGGATTGCATTAAAGTGTGACTGCACCAGAGCACGATGAAAATTAACTGGGAATGAAAATTAGAACAATATTCTGATGTCATGTGCTCGGTCGGACTTCAATTTAGAGCTGTGGTCAGAGTGATCGTTTCGTGCCTATTGAACGTACGCTGAAAAATGCACGAGCAGTTTATGTTTATAGTCCGTATGCACAGCGAAACGCAGCGCACGTACCATTTCTCAATGATTAGGGATTATAATGATATATACGTAATAACGCCCTGGAATTGCTGTGAGATAAATGGTGTCAGTTCTGTGAAGGGTGGTCCTGGCAAAACTGAAAGAAGCTATACAATGTGAGTGCTTTTATACCTTCCCCAAACTATCAGAAGTATGTTATAATTTGATATTCCAGAAGCATGAGAAGATATAAAAAAAGCAGAAAACATTTGGTTAATGGGTTTATCATGTTTATTTGAATAAGGAAGATTGAAACTCCATTTATGCCTAGCATAAATGCTTTAGAGATCTTAATTATTGATGAAAAATCTGCTGTGCTTCTAAATTTAAAGATAGGACAATTTTATAGGAATTTTAATCACCTTCTACATTAGGAATTTTCAAGATTCAGTTTTTATGAGGATGGCATGTATTTTAGCCTTCTAAAGAGAGTTGTCACTTACCATGTCAAAATACTAGGAGAATTTGGTTGCATACTGCAGACGGCTCAGCAAGGAGGTCGGTACGACACTCTTCCTCTCAAGATGGGCTTTTGAAAAACTGTCGAATGTAATGTTTGCTACGAGCAAATTGCAGCAAATGTAGAAGGAAAGCACGGATGTGAAAAAGCTCTGTCAGAGCAAGAGTCCTCTGGAACGACTGACGCGTATTTTAAGGCCCCAATATTTATGCTTGCTCGATCCGTGTGTTAATAGTTTGCTACCTGAATTTGTTGTCGGTGTTGAATTTCGGGTTTGTGTTTCCTCTTGAGCATCCCAGAACAACATTTCCCCATCAAATTTGTGGGTCAATTTACAGTTTCCCATAAGAAGTGTTACCGTTTGGTTAGTTGGCTTAAAAAAAGAATTATGTACAATATGCTTCACTAGATCCTTTTGTCCTTTGGATACATTTAGCAGCTTTTGACCAGATAAGGCATATTTGTCCTCAGGATACGAACCAATAATTCAATCCTGAATTGAGATCTATGGCCACCCATTTGTTCCAGCCCACACTAGGAGTCTCTGTGATAGTCTGAATTGTTTATCGCACTGGGGGCAAAAAAAAAAAAAAGGAAGAAGAAGAAGGAGAAACACACACCCACACACACTTATGCACCTCAGGAATAATAATTTGTTAGCAATTAAGATATTTTAAATAAATTTATGTAATTATACGTTTGCATCCTGCAGTGGGCTTTAAACGTAAAAACAAAACCAGAGGCCTTGGAAGCAGCTTTCTGTGCCGCATGCCTCTGTGACCTTTTAATTCACTGAGAATTTTTATTTACGTCGACTTGATGTTTCTCACGAAGCATGGCCGCGTGTATACACTTTTATTACTGTATACATTTAACTATCTTCTGGCATATCGGGGCTATTCATACAGCACAGTAACTCACGTATTAAAAGAACAAACCCACCATAAATTGCAGCGCAGTCGGTAAAAAGATGCCACAGAAAAAGTGTCCCTGGGAAATTAGATTGACCCAAAGAAAAGCAAATAAAAGAAAGGAAAAGGCCCATATTTTCTTTGCGGTGTTGCTGAAAAGGATGGGAGTATCATTTTCATAGTGGAATAATGTTTTCTGGGAAAACACAAAAGCAGATGTTCCTCATTAGGAACACCCATTGTCTACATATCACAACTATGAACAGATAAATCTCTCCTATTTCACCCATACATTCCAAGGGCTGTAAATGATTACAGGATGCCGCTGTAACTGCTAAACCAAAACCACACTCTGTGCTAAAATAATTCCTTGGTGCCACCACCATATATTTCATTAGAAGGTATGGAAATTCCTGCTAAGATCCATCCTCTCGACTTTTTCCTTTCCTCGTTGGGCTCGAATGTACCCAAAGGCCGGGGGTCCAACTGTTGAGAACTGCACGGAGCGATGGCGGGGCAGCCGGGGTGGCGGGATTACATCCCTATCCAAACACGGAGTGGCAGCTCGCTCGTGGAGCAGTGGCAGGTCTGGATGTGCTCACAGTGCATCACCGATCGCGTGCTCTGCAGCGGGTTTCCAGATGGTACCATCACAGTCCTACTGCTAGTTGGCATCTCTGTGGGTAGTAAATACCCCCCTCCCCAATAAATCTGGCATTATTCTATAGAGTTTAGGAGACTTATCATTCCAAGTGTGTCCTACTTTCCTGTATGGAAGCCAGACATCTGTTTATCCCATTTCTTTCATACGGAGTTTGGAATAGCTTTAGTTTGGGGGAATAAAAAGTTTTGTCATATTTAACAGCTGTTACAAAATTTCAATCCCGTAGGCTCTTAAAATACTTTTCGACTGACCTCAGATTTTGTAGATAATTGACATTGCTGGTAGCCACCCCCTTTAACCTTTCCCTGGCTGTAATTTCAGGTTTTTTTCCCTAAACGAGTTGACTGTTCACGCTGGGGTCTGGTGGTTTTTTGGTGGTGGTTTGTTTTGGTTTTTTTTTTGGTGGGTGTTTTTTTTTTTTTTTTGGTGTTTTTGTTTTTGTTTTTTTAAATACCAGCTTCCCGGTGCCGAGCTTTCATTCCTTCCTACTCCAAGTTTACACCTTCAGCGGGGTTGCGGAGCGGTGGCTGGAGGGCGATGGGGGTTTTTTTCGTCAGCAGCGTTTCCTTTCACTTCCCGTCACAAAGGTGAGAGCCGCTGACCTTTGCTGGCAGTCCCGGCCGCTGAATTATTCATGTGATTGACTTTTTGTCAGTGCACACAGTTGTGCTCTGGGACATTTTATTCATTTACCTCATTTAAAGCGCCTTTCTGCACCTGTTCAAGTATTAATATCATGTAATTTGGGCCTAATGCCGATTTTGCTGAACACTCATTATATTTTTTATTAGCTATATTTCCAAACGATTATGTATGATTATTACCAAGCCTTACAAACAGCAATGGGTTATTCCCTAGACCTTTACATCTTCTTGTCAGGTTGTTTTCAGAAGCAAGGAGGATAAACATTTGACCAGTCCCAATGTTTTTATTCCTACTCCATATCCAACCAGAGAACTTAAAGCTTTTTCCCTTATGGCTTTGCGAAAGCATGATTAAATCCAACTCTGCAGAAGCTGTACAAATGCCAGCATTTATAAGGTCAACGCTTTTGTTAAAAATGCTATGTAAATGAGGATCTGCAAAAAGGGACATTAAATAAAATTAAATTCATTGTCTTCTTTAATGTCATTTACATTTTGGCTAAGCCCTGGCCTGTCAAGGAGGATTTTTTAAATAATTTTAATTACACATCATTTAGGGATCCAAGGTTTTCTATTCAGTAGCATTTGGATAACCTGCAAAATGGTGACTGTTTATTAACTTCTTAAATGACAACTTGTCATTTCATCTGCATAATGCAATGAAAACAGACCAGTTTGGTGTCGTTTTTTTTTGAAATTCTTGTTTTTCTTTAAGATGTGCACCCAACTACTGGAGGGACAGACCTTAAAATAGCTTGGCTGCACTTTTGCTTTCGTTGTCCTATTGGTGCTACCAAGTTGAGAATATATTAAAAAATTATGACTTTCCTGGGCAACCGGTTCTTTAAAAAATTTCTACCAGAAACCCGACATTGAGGTGTTTTTCTTCCTTTTTTTTCCCTTAAGAATGTGGTATATTGTAGATTAATGGGTATAGCTGCAAGGGATACATTTGCAGACAGGGGTAGCCAGATCGGCGTTCGAAGCGCGCAGGTATGAACACCTCTCTCCTATTAAACAGCAAATCGCCAGTGCCAGTGCCGGGGAAGGAGAGGACACGGCGCAGAGCGCGCATTGGTTTTTCAAACACACGTATGTGCAGAAAAGAAAATGGCAAATCAAAGTAATCCCTGTAATTCAGCAACACTGAGATCACTGACACCCCAGAAACAGGACTTTGTGCGTGCTTCCTTCTCTCTCTTTTTCTTTCTTTTCCTCGGGCAATCTAAGTCGCAGCGTTTACATCGCTCCCCCTTAATCCCTACTCTTAATCGGTGCGCAGCCCGCAGTTAACGGAATTGTGGCAATACCTGGGTTGCTAGCGGAGGAACGCGCTCACGTACGGCTTCAAGACCATTGTTCTGAAGTAAATCCCAAATGTGCTAGATGAGACTCCTGCACCACTTTTTCTCCGGTATAATACTTGATTATTTGTCTGAAGCCCAAAGCATTGCACGGCTATAGTAGGAGGGAATAATAAAATCGTGTGCTTTTGTGAGAAAGGAAAAGAGGGGGAAGGGATTTAAGCAAAGCTGTCAAAAACTATACTACAGGAGGTACCCTGATACAAACCATCCCGGGCTTCTGTTGCAGCCTTATCAGGTGAAAAGCAAAGATACTGCCAGAGCCTGTAATTTTGTTAGGATGCCTTTGATGAATTGGATTAGGTTATGGAAAAATCTTTCAAACTCAGAGTTCTGGTACGCGAGCTTCCAGGAAGTAAATAATTACTCTCAGGCAGCAGATAATTAAAAAAAACAACCTGTGAAACACAAAGTGGTAGAAATGGGCTTAATAAGGCTCCTTTCCTAACGTACAGATATTTCGGGGGGCCGGGGGTAGGAGCAGCCCTGGCGCAGCAGTGTTGGGTTACTCGTAGGGCCGGGGGAGTGCTTTGCCGGGCTGGAGGAGGTGGAAATTCCAGGCTGGGAGGATGGAAATTGTCACCGGGGATGCCAGGGGGTGATTGACACGCGGGGCGAGGGGAAGGGGACCCGGGAGCTCAACCTGCGCTTGGCAGCCCTGCCACAGCTCGCGCTCCAGGAAAATGAAACCCATTCACTCGGGTCAAGCTGCCAGCGGACAAGCTCCTCTTGTTTGTTTATCTTAACAGCAAATCTCGCAAAAATGTTTGTGGTCACAACTGTATATAATACGACATTATACTGGCATTATTAATACCCTATTAAAATAAAGATGTAACTGCGCATTTGAAAAAAATCTGAAGCTGGGGAATTTTACGGGCTGAGGGGTACTCTGGATTTTACAAGATTCAGCGATTTGGCTTTTCTGTTAACTGTTTTGGTTCGTTAACATTTTAAGCTGAAGAAAACTCACTAGTTCCTTGGTATATCAGCTCAGTCAAAACAGAATATTGCTGGCTCAGTTCTAGGTTGTATTTTGTTATGGAACAAACTCTCCTTATTTCTCAAAGACAGAAAAAAAGCCAGAGTATAAATAGGATTTGTTAGGTAGAAAGGGAAGGTATTTGATCCGGAGGGTTTGGAGATTCTGGTATGTCGAGGCTGGAGTAAAATTACAAAAAAAAAAAAAAAAAAAAAAAGAAAAAAAAGGGAAAAAATATCTGTGATACTTTCAGCAAAAGTTTCACAGCCAGAAAATTATACAGAGCCCATCATCGCATGGCGGCAGTGCCAGAAGTGCAGGGAGTAAACTGCAGCATCTGAACGCAGCGGTAAGGATAGTGTTGTGTTTTCCCAATAATTCACTAGGAAATGAGTTTAACATGTGTGGAAAGGAAGGGGCTTACATTTGTGTTGTTGTAAGACATGTAGCATAGGCCCAGCTAGCGGAAGGAGTCGGCTCCAGCTTGTCTCTCGTGAAAGACGAAACACGGTTACACATCTGGTGAGAAAGAGCAGTTCATTTGCCCAGACAGCTCGCTCTGCGCTGCCGCTGAAAGGAGCTATTTTGACAGAAACAAAGCCATGGGGGCTGGGGCAAGCGATTAGCGGGATTCTGCTCACTAAAAACTCCTTGGCCTTAATGATAAAGAAATAGTAGGAAAGGAAATAAAGAAACCTGGCCTAATCCTCCAGCAGTGTTTAAGGAGGCTTTTAGAAAGTCGGAATACAAACAAGGACTTCCATGTAAAACTCCCACTGCACTTTGCAAAAGTTTCTAAAAAAAAAAAAAAAAATAATTAGAGAATATCGGAACAAAAAGTCATCCAAAAGCTGAAGGAGTTACTAAAAAGCAAAAGCCCAGTCTCACTTTTAGGATAAATTCATTTTACTGTGACACATGTGCACTGGAAGAAGTTAATCTGACAGTATGTAAGAATGTGGTGCTCTCATTTAAAAGGTGAATTCACTACTGAAAATCTTAAACAAATGCTTGGTTTGCTTCCCAGAGCTGTGGCTGTGCAGAACATTCGGTTTAGTTATAAAGCAAACAACAAGACCTATCAAAAACCCCAATCCAAAAAAAAAAAAAAAAAAAAAAATCACAGTCCTCTAGTTTGAGTGAGGTTATTAATACACAAAGGATAGATGTGAGTGCCCTTTCTTTTGAATAACAACCAATAAAATTGAATTGGTCTTGGTATTGTGTGGATTGTCAGGAATGCTCTTTACCAATCCAAATTTGATTAGGATTTCCTCTTTATGTTTGTGCAGTTCTTCTGTGGTTCACGAGATGCTGGTGGGCAGCAAGCTTCCTTTAGCTAATCCAAACAGGGTTATTAAGCTATATACGAATCTATCGTGGGTAACTGAAAAGCCACCTTAAGCTGGGCTCTGGTCTGTTGGAAACAAATAATTGTTGAGAGTAGCTGAAGGCACAAAGCAATGTGGGGAGTGATTTCGTAGTTCTCACCCAGCCTGGTTTCCTAGAGCGGGTAATGGCTGGGCGTTTGATGGTCACTGGACTTCAGTGGGTGAGGGAAAGTCAGTGGTAGGAAAATGCACCAACAAAACTCTGTTAGTTTCCATTGGAGATTGACTTTAGACGTGGGGAGATGTCCTAGCTTGGGTATTGTCTGATGTCAGTGAAAAATGCCATGAATAATCCTAGAGATTTTTTTTCTCTCTTCCCCCCCACCCCCCCAATCCTGAATAACTGCGGTTTTGCTATGGGAGTTTCCCACTTCAAGTACTTCCAGAAATCCATTGGCAATTTTACCTTCTTTGATTTGTAGCTATCTCAAGTTTTTCTCCAGGTTTTATTCGTACACACTCATCCTCTGTATATCCAGGTGTTGGAACTGATCCATCTTTTTTCTTTAGCAACATTTCTTTAACTATTGGAGTTTACTTCTGTACCTTCCTTTTTAGTGACTGACTGCTGTAATTTTATCTGTGTCTGTTCTCCAAACC
>CM062575.1:2745000-2750000 GCA_031468815.1 Morus bassanus
GTTCTTATTAATTTTTTAAAGCCAAGGATACAGAAACAGGGCCATGTAAACAACTGTGCTTGACCAGAGCCCAGAAGGAGTTAAGGTATTGGAGATGTCACACATTTAATCATCCTTCTATCTCATTACCTGCTGTTTTGCTTTTGTGTATGCAAGTTTTCTGCTGTCCGAGAAGTGATCTAAGCGTGACTTCCACCGTTCCTACCTGTGGAGGTCTATAGGATGATTCAGAGAGCCGTGCTCATGCCGGTTTCCCTGCTGTCCTTCCTATGCAGATCAGCTCCCTGGCATGCTGAACCAGGCTGGAAAGTAAAATTAATTACCTCGCGTACCATCTTTGAACTATTAGAGAGCGCCTTGTGGCTTTTCAACCACGATGCCTTATGTGATCTAGGGACAGCCCACTGCTGCTCCTCTGTTGCTGCGAAATTTCATGTTCTCCTCAATCACTTCTACGTATTTATTATAGAATCATAGAATGGTTTGGGTTGGAAGGGACCTTTAAAGGACATCTAGTCCAACCCCTCTGCCATGAGCAGGGACACCTTCAACTAGATCAGGTTGCTCAGAGCCCCGTCCAACCTGGCCTTGAATGTTTCCAGGGATGGGGCATCTCCCACCTCTCTGGGCAACCTGGGTCAGGGTTTCACCACCCTCACTGTAAAAAATTTCTTCCTTTTATCTAGTCTGAATCTCCCCTCTTTCAGTTTAAAACCATCACCCCTTGACCTATCGCAACAGGCCCTATTAAAAACTCTGTCCTCACCTTCATTGAGTTGAATTGTCCAGAACTGGCTTTCCTGGAGGGGGAGAGGGGGTTTTGGTCGCCGTAATGGCCAGCTCACCTTTCCTATACCACGTGCCAAGCTCATCAGACGTAGCTGGGGGTACAGGCAGCTCTTCAGCCTGGTGGGATTTAAAGTGTTTCTCGGGAGAGGGAGCTGGGTGTGCAGAGCAGCTCTGTGCCCGTGCGGTGGGCACGGGAGGAGACCCCGGCAGGGGCACGGCGCTGGGGGTAGCTCTGGGCAGGGCGGTGGGCAGTGCTGGGGTCGTCTGCCCTCACAAGCTGGCCAGGTTGACTCTCCCCAGTTGATGAGGAAGGGGGGCTTGTGGACATGTGCGGCGTGGGCTCCTACACGCGCACGTGTATGATCAGTCCCGCATCTGGTTATCACATGCACCTTCACAAACAGACCACTAGCTGAACAATAACGAAATTTTATTTTACATTAACGTAATCCTTGGAGGCATTGCGTGGTGTCTCCTCTGGTGATAGTTACTGAATACTGTTGGTCAAGCTAGACTCATAGAATCACTTAGGTTAGAAAAGACCCTTAAGATCATGGAGTCCAGTCACAAAAAAAAAAGCTCTCTTGGGCCATGGCTAAACATCTGCTCTGAGAGGAGCTGTGCGTTTAGGAGGACATGGGGAGGCCACCAGCGGACCCCAGTCCTGAATGTCCCACCAGCATTCCCCTCGCCCTCCTGTGCCTCCGCGCTGCCGGTTGCTCGCCAGCCCCCCGGGAGATAAACGTCTCAGCGGCAAACGTTGGATTTCCTCCATGCCAAACAGCCTGCGTAACCCCAAAGTGCTTCGCAGTGGCTCTAATGAAGGAGTGCAAGTCTAGCGTTGCTGTGGCTCTCCATACTGGATTAGGCCCAAAGTCAGTAAAACTAAAATTACAAACATAAAATAACTACTTACTGGCACAGCATGCATGTTTTCACACATTCCCTCCTATTCCGCGAGCTTTTCTAAAGACAGTAATGTAACAGAATATGCTTGAACATATGGTAGAATTAACAATTGATCCGGCTTCTGAAGGTAATATAAAATTTTATTTTGTGTGCTAGCATGTCTATGTGGGTCATTCAATGTATGCGTGTTTATTGAAATGAAGTGCAGCCATTTGGGTTTTTTTCAATATAATTTACACTAAGTAATATCTATGCCCAACTAGCATTAAAATACCCGCTTTTATGTATCATTTAAACTTCAGAATAATTTTGACTTACGAAATGGGAAACGGTGATCACTGCCTCATTGTCTTTCTGCTGCAGTTCTTTGCGTGTTGAGCCATGATGCACCATTGGTTCAACCTTGCGTTTTTCATTGCATTTTTCTGTGATTTCAGGAGAGCTTCTAGTCAGCAAAAATAACTCTGCCCTAATTTGCCCTGTTGTGGTAAGCTAGCCTACTGATTACCTATGATTCCTGCAGTATAATTTTCAGATTACTTGACTCTCCTGGGTTCTGATTGTGGAAAGATGCTTCTGTTTTGGCATGACATCATCTGAACTCCCAAATAATCACAGCCTTAATTAACTGCAGGTATAAATTCTATGTGTACCTGCGTATTCCTCCAGATGACAGCATGGTGTACACATGTATGCAAAAATGTAGCTAACCCAGTTTGTATTTAAGAAAGACAAAGTAGGCGGTACAAAAAATAGATGAATAAATGTAATGGCTGGTCATGTTGTCTGTTAATTGCTGCAGTAATAGCAGCCTTGGAGAAGCACTGCTTTTTAGTAAGGGACTGAAACTTTTTTCCTGGCAAAAACTATCACTTCCAGAACAAAATGGTTTTTAAATATGTGTGTGTGTGTGTGTGTGTGTGTTACTGGAATAAATTCTGCCAGGAAGTAGTTAGCAAAGTAGATGTGTTTGTCCCAAATAAAAGTGCTATTTAATAAATAAAAAGCAGCTAGACTGACATTTGCTGCTTAACAGCAAACAGTGTCACTTTTAACTTATATTAAATACTCTAGCAGAGTTTTTCCTGGCTTCATGTATTTCTACTGGCTGAGCAAGAAGGGTTTTAATCCTAAACAGTGTATTTTAATTACTTTTGCCATTCAACTTCTTTCAGATTAAAAAATACCACATTTAAAAATAATACACTAGATTGATTTAAATATGATTGTTGTAGACCTTAAAGAAATACACAAGTTGGCAACTATTCCACAAGTCCTTTGTTGTTTCAGAGTTTAGCAGTTAAGAACAACACAAATACATTTTGTTTGTGGTGGGTCACAGGTTCAAAGAGACTTTGAAAAAATAGACTGGGGATAATTGGGTTATCAGATGCAGACACTGCAGGGAATTGAGCATTATCTCTCCTTAGTGTTGGGATACTGGGTCACTTCCTTAACTCCCCAGCTCCTGCTCTGTCAGCCTGACAGAAGCCAGATGACTGAAACGGGCTTTTACTGGTTACCACCCCAAAGTTCTCCCTTTCTCCATCCTTCAACAGGTTGATTTTATGAGCCATGGCCATACTAAATAACATCTCGCCTTGCTTTCTTCCCCATTGATTCAACAGTCTTTAATTGCTCGGAACACAAGGCAGATCCTTGGATTCAAGTGAGTCTTCCCTCGCCTTCAACTGCTGTTACTCATTTCTATTAGACAACATCTAACTAAGATATTGACTTGCACTTTGACATTGGCACTGCTACTGTGTTTGATTGCACTGTCAATCTAAAAAAATCTTTCAAACCAGCAGTAAAACATGTAATTGTTTAACTTCATTCTGCATAAGCTTTTCTGTCCAACGCTTGCTGTCATTGCATAGCTGTGAGAGGATACTATACATTTTATAGAGGCAGGGGAGAGTGTACCAATTCATTGTTCACAATATTAATTCACTATTTTTGAATATTTTATGGGTGTTTAGCATAAGCAGATAAGATATACCTATCTACAAGTATTCTCAGTTATCGGTGGCAGGACATTATACTGTTTTACACAATAAGTTGGGCGTATCTTCAAGATGGTCATTTGCTTTCTACCGCATGGCTGCATGACCTGAGTTCTTTGGTAAAGTGTGAGAGCATTCAGCGTTTGTGTCTTTTGAAGAAAAGAGCTCTAACATTAGCATGCCTATTTTATACATAATATATTATTATTCATAGGACACAGTAGTATTGTGGGTAGGTATTGCTCCTTGAGAAGTAGTTCAAGCTGTGTAAGAAGAGTTGGTGGTCCCAGGGTATCTGCTAGCGTTAAGTGTCCCCATGCCCACAAACATTGCCACTTGTTGCATCACGATGTCACCCCTCTGAGAAAGCTGAAGGAAGGGTACCTTTGTGTCGCCTGCACTACGCTTGTTTCTGCGGGCAGGCAGCGTACATCTTTGGGATTTATTGCTTTAAGATTACTGCCCGTGTAAGAAAAGGGCGCTAGCAAGCTGCATAACTAACATCGAGTGGGAGGTAGGGTTCCCATCTTCCAACAGCTCGGTTCCTTTTGTTTCAGACCTCCAGAAGTCCAGACCTCCAGAAGAAACTGGAAGTCTTGTGAAATTGTGCCAGTCTTTGTGTGGCAACGTGTATTAAGGATTAAAATTAGATGGCCAATATTTTGTTTTTAGTCAACACTGTTAACATCTGAATTCAGAAATCAAGAGGTAAAAATGCAGCGATGCACTGAATTTATCTGTCCCCATCCTGAAGTGCATTCAAAGTATTGCCAGGTAGATACCCACAACTGAAAATCCGTGTTTCGGAGAAGTTCTACTTTTTTAATTAAAACATAGGGAAATCCTGGTGTTTGAATCTTTTACTGTTTCTTTGACGCAATACTTCGAAAACTTCCTTCATTTTGATGATGGGAATTGTTTTTAAACAGACAAAAATAGCACTTCAAATCAATTAATCTTAAGTATTTCAGCTTAATACTGAGAATTTATTGTCATCCACTTACTTCCTCTCGATACTGAATGTTTAATGCAAGCTCGCTTGCTTATGCCTACTCCGTAAATTAGCATTATCCACCCTATATCTGCTTGTTTCTGAAGAATTATTATACAAAGCCTCATTTTAAGGAGGTCAGACCCCTGCATGATGATTTGTTGTTCATGAATCTACTTTGTGCCAATTTGTGTGTGCATGTGCAATCAGAAGTGACTTGGAGTGAGTGAGATAATAATCATCTGCTGCTGATATGAAGACTTCCTCTATTCGACTACCATGAATCAGGCTGATTCCAAGTGAAT
>CM062575.1:2752500-2765000 GCA_031468815.1 Morus bassanus
AGAATACTGGCTTCCTCATTATTCCTATGGTGTGCAAAAGAATAATTTGATCTGGAAGCAGTGGTTGTGGATACATATTCTATGTGTTGCTGTCTCTGGCATCCAGAAAAGCAGAAAATGGCAGGAGTGTTGCTATATGGACCCACAGGAAGGTGAGGTCTTGCAGAGGTGCTTCTGAAAGGAAGGGGAAGGACCAGAGCTCTGCTGTGCTTTCTGCTTGCCCTCTCCTGTCTGTCCTGCTCCTTCTACTCTTCCACCTCCAAGAACTGCTTGTGTTGCTCATTGACTCTCCATCTTACTTATATTTTTATGTCAGAGTCTGTCTTCATTGGGAGATTTTTTCAGAACTCAAACTGTGAAACCCTTTATCCTTACTGAGTTTTCTTGTTTTACCATAAATACATCGCTGTGACGAACAAAGGTGTCGTCCCATAGTCTTGCAAATGGATCCCATCATCTGTATCGACCTCAACCCTTTTCTGTCTTCCACTGTTGCCCGTGGTATGCACCAGCCCCCCTGCCCCTCACTCGGCCGCAGCCCCATGCCCACAGTCTGGTGGCTGGAAGCAGCGTGGAAATGCAGTCTTCTGTGGACGAGGGAGATGGAAGAGCCGGTGGCTGCTCCAGTGAGAGCAGACGGGCACTGGCACCCGGTGGCCCCATTGCGGGGTCCCTTCCAAGCAGCTCCTGCTTGCACATTTTGCTGGGGTTTTGTGCAGCCCAATTTTAGGTGTCTTAAGCAGCACATCTCCCTTCTGCAACCGCTTCACAGCCCGGGCAGCTCACTGACAAAGTGTTTTCCTGCACCTTTCTCTACTTTTTTTCCTTTCTTCTTTTCTCCTTTCGTCCTTTGGTTGTAACACCTACTTACCTCACTGGGTAGCCACTGCTTCTTTGTCTGTTTTTAGATATTTATTACAGGCACCTTCTTGTTTGCCACTGAGCCAAGTAAACACCTGTTTAGCTGTTTTATCCCTTCATCAAGAATCAACTTCTTCACCTTGTGCTAATTTTCCTACTGTCACCACACTTCTTCATGACTTCCAGCTATTGGCTGCACATTCAGTTTACTAAATAATGCATATGGCATGCATAGCCATACTAGCCACTCCGTGTACATTACCTTTTAGTAGCTGCTTATACATATCTTTTTTACTATCATCTGTACAATATTTCTCCTGCAAAAAGTAGAACTTTCTCATTTTTAAGGGTGCATTTGACCTTCTCAGTGAGAATTTCAGGCATTAGTGAGCACTGATACAGCCTACCTCCCGCCCAAAATACAAGTTTTGGCAGACAAGACATAAATAGAAATTAAAACAGGCTACGGTTGCAGTAGAGTTTCTTGTTTGCTTTATGGATTTGTGCTGGTGGTGGTGTGCTGGTGACTGGCCACTGACGGCTGTAACTGGGGCAGATCCCCAGTGTAGAATCAGTTCTAGTTATTTCTGAATTGTCATTAATCTTACTCTTTTCCTCATTTACTAATGGGCCTAGTTTCTCTCGTCTTCTTCTTTTTAGCATATAAACAATTACATTAAAAGAACATTCTTAAGGTTGCAAAGGCAAACATTCAAAAGTAAAGCAAACAAACAAAAATGCTATAATAAAGGTAACCCCTGCATGCTTTCGTTGGACTCCCTGCGCATGTGCATTAGGATATTGGGTTCAGTTCCATAATCAGAAACAGGATTTCCCCCCCCACACATCATCCCTACCCCATTCTGTACTATTCAGTGGTTTTTTCCTTCATTGTTCAGTGTGTGGTCCTCTTATGCCTTAGTTATTGAGTGCTATTCAAGGCTCGCCTCAAAAAAAACCCACCAAAATTTCTCCCTGAGCCATCTTACAAAGCTCATCACTGTTGTGTAGGTCTGCAGCAGAAATTAACTTCTACAATGTCCTTGTCATGTGAAGTATCCCTGCTTTAGGAATGGGAAATTGAAGTACAGAGAAATTAATAATGAAGTAGCTAAGTGTATCTGTAAGTGCTGCACAGGAGAAGTCTAGGATCTGATTTTTCATAGCCTGTGTAGCAAGTATGTACATTTATGTACATATGTACATGCATTACGTACACTGTATTACTTATGTACATACATACACTTATGTATGTACATAAATGTGCACTTTATATGTCCAAAACACAGCTATCATTGACTTCAGTTGTAGCAATATGCACAAATCGTAGTCTGGGGTTGCAAGTCAGGCGTCAAAAAAATGAGTCATGCAGAATTAATCATCATCTATAAAAATTTTGGTGTAAGTAGACCTGGCTAGAATTATCAGCAGCGGGAGGGTTAAAGTATGCTACAGAGGGTAGCTAATTACCATAGCCATCTTTCTTTCAAGCTCCTGACTTATCCTTTTCACAATTTTTAACATCATCAGTAAGGTATGAGGGGGTTGATTAGAAAAATCTTGAATTAATCATTGTTTCCATCTATATGAGGAATAGTCTTGTAAAGAAAGTAGTTTTAGCTACGCAATCACACAATATCTAACAGTGGATGGTAACGCTGTAAAGTAAGGCCCTTCATGCCTACATTCTTAAGAAAAACCTCGATAGGATTTTCCTATGCCCATGGAACATCCGTGACTTTGAAACATTTAAGTCTGCTGTGGAGACCTTATCAAACTTATCTGTGGACTGCAACTGAAGGAAACAACCCCTAAAATTTACCAGGTATTTATCTGTCCACAGCAGAGAAGTGATAAGGTTGGGGAGCCTTGCACCCTCTCTGAAACACGGAGCGGGATAGCCTAGTGGGAACACATTCCTCTGCTCTTATTCCTGGAGAAACTCTCTTAGCTAATTAATTAGTTTCTCCCTAGTTAAGGGCCTCTTGAAGAAAAACTGCTCTGACACCTTGTTGTTTAGTCTGAGTATTCAGGAAGAACAGGTAGGACTACCAACAGGTAGACATCCTTTAAGGAAGGATCAACATTGGGAAATAGTTGTCTTTGCAAAGTTGGAAAGGAAGATGGAGAGAAACTGAGCCTGGGCTTGGGATAATGGACAAAAAATAGCAGAAGGAAGGGAGCTGAGAAGAAGCAAAGGGGAGAGGCAGCAAAGCTATATTGAGTGAGAGGACCAACAACTGTGTGCAGACACAAATGGAAGTGGAACAAGAAATGATGAATGAGAGTGGTTCCTGTCAAAAAGGTCCCAGGCTATCTGTTCTCCCATTCTGCTAAGCACCCTATTCCAAACAGAAGGTGACACCAACGTCACATATTGCCAGCAGACAGATAGGAAAATCAAAAAAGAGCTACAGAGGTTCTCAAATACTGGGAGGTAACCAGGAAACCATGAATTCTAAAAAAGACAGAAAAAAAATAAATGCAAGGAAGTTGCTGAAGTTATTAAAAGATAAGATTTATAGGCAAGTTCATTTCAGTTGGTTGGCTATCCAATCAACTACTGTTGCTAATTGGATTAGTTGCCAAAATAAGCTAAGAATAGAATCTTCTCTTTTCTTATTGTTAATGCTTTCCAGGGAAAAAGTCCTTGCGGACTAAAATTAAATCTTTATTTCTAGCAACATAAAATTATCCTCTATAAAAATGAACAACCTTAACACTTAGTTGTACCTCTTCTTCTGCAGATCTTACAGTGGTTAAAAGTCTTCTGCAATTACAGTGTACTGTGAGATGGAACATTCTTGTTCTTCTCCAAATCAAGTGGTTTGTGGCAGATGCCTACTATTTTTCCACTTTATTTTGTCATTCTTTCTTGTCCTTTCTCGAAGAATTTCATTGCTACATTTTCCACAGTTGACGCACAGCTCTCTGGCAATATAAACAATTCTGACATAATGGAACAACCCTAGAGAAAGCCTTAGGTAATTTCAGAGTGCCCCTTAATATGGAGAACCCTGAGCATCCTCCCAGCAAGTTTTTTTTTTTTCCCTAAAGCCAGTACAACTGTTTCCAAAACAGCTGTCTGAGAAGGAAATCAGTTCCTCTTTCATAGCTTTATAAAAGTGCATCTAAATAATAACCTGCAAATAAGTTATGTGTATAATACAGGCTCTGTGTTGTATTCTGCCCTGCAAAAACAACAGATCCACTGGAATGATCAATGTCATGATTTCTGTTATTTGCTCTGTAGTTTTATTTTATTCTTTGTATTAATACATCATCTCAAAACAAAATAAGTACGTAGCCTACTCTTTCTTGTAGCTTGTGTGGTACGAACTTTTATATAAGATAACTGGTGCAGCCCTTAGTTTCCAACTTAAGTAAGCAGGTTGTTTCTTGGGAAGATCTGTTCTTCTGCTATTATTAACTCACATATCTAAAGGCGTGATTAATTATTCTAGGCTCTATCTTTAGGTCTTAGCTTTAGATTTTGATTTCAGCAACAAAAAGTCCTATAATTTAGACGTGGAGATGTTCTGAAGTCCTTTATAAAACTTCACACAGGTGAAGGACAGAGGATGAGACTAAAGCATTTGATGAAGTTGTACGTGAGTCTCCCCAAAGGATGGAAAATATTGTCTTTGGTTAATGCTGTCGAGAAGGAACGCACAGGGTGATATGGGTTGGACTTCCAAGAGGGAAGCCTTGCATCCAGCTTGGGCACCTGGCTGCTCACACCCAACTGCCAAATGACTGAGCTCACCGTAAGCATGGCCTGACCTGCCTTCTGCCTGCTGCAGGAAGGGACGGGATGCCCAGCACGGGTGCTGTGCTCATGAGCCATCATCCCTGCTCCTTGCAGTGGTTGTTGCGTTCACCAGAGAAGCTAAATTTGCTGCAGCCTGAATTAAAAAAAGTCTTTCAGCAAATTATTTCAAATGAGCTGAAGTTCATTCTCTCTTTTTTACTCTCCGTACTTTAATTAAACTCCCTGGGTAGGTTCTTACTTGTGAAAGTAAGACACAGCCTGGAGTATCTCACCAAACAACAGCTTGTTACTATCTGTGGAGGTGGTGGCTTGAAAACTGTCATAGTTTGTAGTGATGTGTAATATACTCACTTCACAGTCTTGTGTAAAGGATGAAATTAGCCTATTTGTTTTGTCCACCGTGGTGTAAACACCTCTTCCATTAACAATGATTTCTGCTTTTGTTAGTGAGTGCTAGTAATGCTGAGCTCTACGCAAAAAAAAAAAAAAAAAAAAAAAAAGTGTGCAGTTGATACATACATTTCATACATTTTCCATCCATTTATGTGAAAGGAAAACACATTTTTCTCGTGGGGAACTTACTTTAAAGGGAAAACAAGTTAGAACAAAGCACCTTTCCAAAGAAGCCTCCTTTCAAATTATGCCAAGACTTAATTCTAATTAATAAAGAAATCATATCTGAATGATTAGTTTGGACCTCTTTTTAAGTCTGGTGTGAAAAACTCATCAAAATGCTATCTATGCAGAAAGGAGCGTAGCAATGCCTGCCTGAGTGTGCAGCCATCCTGAATCGGTAGCGCTGAGAAGCGGCAGCTATCCCATCCATCTCAATGGAAAGAGAGCTTTGAAAAGCTAAAGTTGCAAATTACATCTCATGCCTGTCATCAAACCATTATCAGCTTCTTCACTGCTGAGTCGTACAGATATCAAGAGACATTTATCTGTCCCAGAAATCCTGCCTCAGATTAGGTGCCAACATTTCCACCTGTTACTTACTCATCTGTTGAACTTACTCATCTGTTAAACTGGGTATTATGAATACATTTGAGTATCTTTAATTTGAAATTCTCATCATTGCAGAACGTGAACATTTATGGACAATGTAAAATTTCATATCGAACTAATCAAGAGGGAAAAATACCATAAAGAGAATTTATTTACTTTTATTCATTTGAATAAAAGTATCTGAATTCCCTTTAACATACTTGAAGTTGTTGCAGAATCTCAGAGGCCTGTTACGCTAGAGAGGGCAGAGACCTTACTGTAAAATACTGAGAATCTTGACTGTACCTAACAGACAAAGATTGCTCTTCAAGCCCAAACTAAAATGTCAACGAGGAAGCCTGTTGGTTGTTTGCAGGTGCAGACTGAAAGAACTCGTCCTGTATTAGTTACCCAACGTGGATCTCACCAGATAAAACAGCCAGCTAGCCATTTGCTATATGCCTGGGTATTAAACTGTTGCCTAATGTGGGGAGCAAGCATCAACTATTCGCCTGGCTGTATCTACCATTGGGCCGGGACGTGTGGGTACTTACCGGTGGTTTTTGATAAAGGAGACCACTCTGCAAATGCTCATAGATGACCCAAAAGACTATGAAACCCAGCTGAGACACATTTGCAGCTAAATATGATCCAGCTGTGTGGAACAGTGCTTATTATCAGAAAGTTTGGGGAGATACCCAGAATGTCATGCAGTTCTACTAATATTAGCTTTAGCAACTCACAATTATAATGACTAATTGGAGCCATCACTCATTGCTATTGAGTTCCCAGGTGAAAACTATGGACCAGAACCGCCATTAGCATAAATTAGCATTGGAAAGTCAATTAAGTTACACTGATTTTACACGAGTTTTACTGTCTTTCATAAGGCTGGGAGAAAAAAAGACCCATTTCTGACATCAATTATCCGTAATATTTTCCCCTCCAAAGCAAATTTTTGTTACATTTCTTAACAGGTCTCCATAAACATACACACCTTCAGCTAGGTTATAGCCCTGATGTTGTTTTGCTAAGTAGAGCAGGCTTGCTTACCTATTTTCTTGAATACAACCTGCGCTTCCCAAGGTGAATTTGGTGAGTTGAATTGTTGCTGCTCTCCTCAGCATAGGATTCCAAGTGGATAAAAGAGCATTTTCTGTGAAACATCTCCTCTGGGGAAGTTGGTCCCATTCCCATCACATGAGTGGAGAAGCTTTTTTTTTCCTTTCTTGTGTGTGTGTATGCAATGGGGAGAAAAGGGGAGATACGAAAGAAAAGGGTAAAAATATGCAACGTGAATAGTTGCACTGATTTAAGGAAAAAAGGACATGATCATTCGTGTGTGAGTACCTAAATACATAGTTTTAAACCAACAATATTTTTCAGTAACATAAATCTTAATGGAAATCTGGCAGAAAGCTACAGAAAAAAATCTGCGGGATGATAGATACTATAAACTTCAAGCAGATGACTCTAAATGTTTTACCCTAACTTGAAGTTATCAGAAACATTCAAGAGAGTGTTCCTGAAAAGAGAGGCATGTGCAAAACACCAGCAGTTTATCAGCCCTCTCATTCAGTAGAACTGTATAACTGAATAAGATCAGATGAACTATATGACAGTGAAAATAAAAATTAATGGAAGCCTAACAAATTCAATAGCTTTGAGAATTTTTGAACCATACAGGGCATAGGTACTGGTTTGTATTCTCATTTTAAAATTATATAAAAAACCCCAAAAACTCAGTGGTAGAATACTCAGGGTTTGGGCTTTTTTTTTTTTAAAGATTATCTTACATCTGCAGAGATAGATCAGTGTCGGGCTGGCCCAGTGCCACTTTAGGGACTGAACAAGAAAAGAAGCCCGAGGTCGGCTGAACAGAGCGCAAGTGTATCTGACGTAATGAGAAATTCCCCACAGCGTCATTTTTCATTCACAGTGGCACCAGCATATCAGCCCTGGTCCACCAGGAAACACCGATGCCAATTTTCAGGCAGAAGACATGAGTTGAACATTTTTTTCACATCTGAAACGTGTTTTTATAGTTCAGCTCTTCCCACAAATATTTCAGTTGTAACGGCAGGGTTTCAGACGAGGGGGTGACAGGTTTCTGCCGCGGCTGGGACCAGGGCTGCCATTTGGTCGCACTCTTCATTCTTTGCGGCGTTCCTACGGGAGGTCCTGCCCTGGGCGCTCACCTGCGGCGGCGCCTGGAGGAATCCTCCTGCGTGCCCAGGGTAGCTCCTCTGGGCCGAGATGCTTCCTCAAAACCAAATTCCTTTTCTGTATCTTCACCCTTGGTTCAGCCTTCCTATCTGCCACCGGTGCCTGTAACCACGGCACCTGCCCTGACCGGGATCTTTCTTGCCCATGCGCATCTTCTGCATCCCAGCAGCTCTCTGCCGCCCTGTGCCCGACACAAGGTGGTCCTTGATGGTCCCGGAACCGTCTCTCCCTCCACACCTCCCTCTTTGCAACCCACGTATTACCGTACCTGTGGTTGGCTCGCATTACAGCAACCTGAAGCCAAACATGAACACCACGATGCGGCTATCCGCGGTTCTGCACACAGATTCGGGGCCACGTTATTCTGTTTTATAATTCGATCTGCTGCCCTACTTCATCTAAGCATCCCTCAAAACTGCCTTTGCTTTCAGTAGGAAATTTTTTGGACCGATTTCTTTCCTCCATCAGTGAGAACTAGGTAACAGGTGACTGCAGTAAAATACTCTGGATTAAAATGTTTTTGTAGGCCTGACCTCTTGACTGGCTCTGTGTCGTTGTCCCTTCAGTTAACGTTCCTTCTTCTGTGGAGCATCCACCTCCTCCAGGTATCCCCACTCAACAGACTGGGCTGATATCGAGTATCACGGGGGGAGAAATCTTTCTAATCAGATCTTCATACTTGTTCCCTTTTGTTTTATTTCTGTTCTATTCTATTCTATTCTATTCTATTCTATTCTATTCTATTCTATTCTATTCTACACTGTTTTAATTATTGCTGCTAAGAGTTTTGGAGGTACACCATGTATGAGAGGGGGTCTGTAAATACAGTGTCACGGCGTAGCTCCTCATAACGAAGGAATTGGCATACATTGCCCTGTCGAAAACAACGTCCCGAACCGCAGCCTGCAGTAAGATAGATGTCTTTCCTCAGACAAATTTTCCAATACATTCCAGCCAGAATTATTGTATGATGGAAGAAGACTTTCGTGGGTAAAGCTGGCAAGAACAGACTCATAACTGTTGTTCTTCTCCTGGCTGCGAGAGGACAAACTGAGACCTGTTAACTGGCTTTGGCATGCGAAACCCTCCGGACAAAGAGTTAAAGGAAATGCGAGGACAGCCCTGGAACTGCTTGGCAGCTATGATAAGTAATTTATCAAGCGGTTATTTGATAATGTCCGTTAGCATACCAGGCCAGCGGAGCGGGTCTCACCAGCACCTCGCGGGCAGGCGGAGGGCTCTGGCACGAGGACGCGTCGCCCCTCTGTGCTGCTGCCTGCCTCCATCTCAGAGCCGGGGAGCTTGCAGGGTGCCGGGCAGCGCTCCGGGGAGCACAGGGGACCTCCACCTGCCCGCTGGGCAGCCCCGCACCTCCCGGGGTGAGGGCAGGACGTTGTGCGCCAGGCCCAAGATACAGCGCACCCGGTGCACTGGCCTGGCCGGGTGCAAGATGAGCCGGGAGAAATTTCAGAGCGTAAGCATTAAAAAAAAAAAAAAAAAAAAAAAAAAAAGAGGCCTACATAGAGCCCATAGATGGTAATGACAATGTTTTGTTATCTTTATGTTGTTTTCTTTGCATGCTTGTTAAAAAGTGGAGTCAGAGTGTCTGAGACGGAGCCCTAACAAGTTCCTTCTAATCAGCCCCGGAATGCTTCTGTCAGGCACAAGAAAAATGCTCAGCTTGAACAAAGCTGCATTTTTCCCCCAAGAAACACATTTGTTTAAAGATTGGCCTGTCAATTTGTGAATCAACATTTCGGCTTTTTGCTCAGACATCATGCTTTTGCTTTTTTTTTCCCCCAAGAAGGGGAAATAATACAAAGCTGCTATTTGTTGTTTGAAGGAAGTAAACTTCATCAGGTCGACTTAGATGTGTGCTTCAAATGTCACTCAGTACAGCTTTCTTGTAATGAAACGCTGCATACAGATTTCTTCCTTTAGGCTCAAGGGGATTAGACCCAGTAAAAGAAAAATTCAGTCTTCCTTGCTGTGGTGCATCAGAGTGAGAAGTTTAAAATCCACAATTTATTCAAATATTGATATTTCTACTTGTCAGAAGAGAGGTGCCTTGAAATTTCCACTGAGCACTGTTGTCAGAAGAATTGCAAGAAATGTGTCAGATAATTCATAAACGGAGTTCACTACTGTGAAATCAGTTGGGAACAGCAAAAAAAATATATTCTTGTCGATGTAGAATAGGGGCAATATAACAGAAAATAGCACTCACTTTTCCATCATGTCAAGCAAATGCTCAATTTGGGCCAGGTATTTTTTTAAACAGCTTGCTGCTTCTGGAGAAGCCCACAATGCATGAAAAATGTGTTGAGTTGTGCTTTGTAGACAAGAGATCTGTTTGTTGGTTTTCCCCTCCCAGACGGTTCCCATCCTGCCCAGCCCACCGCTGCTTGCGGGGAGGGCCTGGTTCTGCATGTGGTTTGCATTAAAGCCTTAAAAAGCTGTGAACGACTGGGGTAATGATGTAAAGCGCTAGTGTAAATTCCAAACTGTTGATAGCAGCGAGGGAAGCTGAAGAAATTTTTCTTAGTATTTTTTAACCCCCGCCATGTGTTGAAGTCATCTAGCCCTTCCCTTTGAGGCTGGAGAAGCAGGGTGCACCAGGCTGCTCGGCACACTTGCAATTCCTCCTCATTTCTAAAAGTACTGCTTGGTGCTCATAGCATGATGCTGTTTATGCTTTGATTTTTACTAGATTTCAGCTATGAAAATGAGTGACGTCAGGAGCAGGCGATCCTGCGCGTTAGCACAGCTGCTTTGTGGCAGGGCTGCGCAGGAGAAGGGCTTGTTCCGAGCCGCGGCGCTGACAAGCCTGTGTGCAGATAACAAACAGCAGAAGAGTAGAAACTGGGGCAATAGAAAAATATTACTATGAAAACACGTCTCTCGTTGCCGTACGACCGCACTGTTCACAGGGCTACTGGCAAGAGGCATCCTGGTGCAGTTCGCAACCCGTCTGGGCCGTGGTGGCGCAAAACACGGCGAATCCGACCCGGTTGTGTCGTAGTGGGCTCAGAGGGTTGCCCAAAGCATCCTGGTGAGCGCAGGTTTTGCAATGGGCAACTCCTTCAAATATTTTCCGGTTTTCCATGTAACACATTAAAAATGCATTTTCTGTGATTTTATTACACTTTTATTATACCTTTGAAAAATAGATAGCTTAGTTAAAGCTTATGTGAATATTTTAGAAATACCCTTAAAATAACGAGTCTTTTATTAGTCAATGTAAAAATAGCCAACTGTAGCATCTTTACTAGTAAAGGCATTACGGTGATCACTTTTCCTTTTTTTTTTTTTTTTTTGTTTAAATTCGGTGCATACAAAGTATCTTAGGCTGGCATTATACTTCTGTAGCGGAAACTGAGCTAAATACAGCAAAATTTTGCTTCTCTCGTACCGTACTCCAAGAAATAAAGGGGGTAAATTCAACCTACAGACTGAATTTGTAGAATGTATTTTTCTGTGTGATTTTTTTGCAGCAACAATTGCAGCTGCTTGAACAATCCTTGCCAGGACCCCCCCACTCCTTGCTAGGGAACCCGCGGATATTTACCCCAGCATTTTCAAACTGGTTTATTTCTATTTGTGAAGTTGAAACCATTTCCTAATCCCCCTTTCATTAGCTCCCTGTATTCCTTGCTTGCTCCAGAGTGGACACTACAAGAGGCTGACATCTTTGGCTCGTTAGAGCATAGATGCCTGCAGAAGCTGACGTTTTCCACGCCTGCTTGCAGCCTATTTTTCCTTTACACCCATTGCTTACTGTCTGCTCGGTGTCTAGGCGAATCTGTCATCTGTGCCAGAGCACAGCCCGCTGCACCACTGACAGTAAGAAGGTAAACGCTTGCTGCCTGAATCCCCCATTAACTTTGTGAAGCGTATTGATTTCTTGTAAAAATAATGATATTGACAGGCTTTCCAGGAGTAATTGTTTCCAGAGCACAAAGGTCAGTGCTGAGAGTGAAGGGTTTTGGAGCAGGGGTACTCCACAGACGTTTGTGCAAAGTGCTGGGGGATGGATGGAAACAAATAGCAACAGTTTGAGACTTTAGAAATTTAAGTACATTGACAAAACACCTAGTAGGGGGCTGGCAGCATTATTGTGCTCATGAGTCATTAATAGCAAACAGCTCGCTTTGGACAACATCATTGTTTGGCACGGGGAGATTTGTAGACAAACAATAGCAATAAAAGTAGCTCCAGCCTCTGCTGCTCTGCCTCCTGCTCCCGGCCCTCTGAAACCGTCCTAGGAGTTTCTCTGCTTTCCAAGCAGAGAATAATTTGGAGCAAATTCCTTCTGCTTTTCTGATACGCATTTTTGCTTGTTAACTAGGGGAAGAAATAAAGCATTCGGGAAAGAGAAAGCAAACACAGCGAGTTGCCATTGGCCTGAATTAATTGGACTGCCAGAGATTATCATGCTGTTAGCGATACAGGGTCCTTGCCTGTTAAGGCAGAGTGAACCCTTCGCCTCCCAGCCCCAAGCACAGCTCAGAGGAGGTGGTCCTGGGCACTCAGAAATCAGGGGCTGCCAGTCCTCGGCCTCGTGCGGCGGAGAGGAGCGGTAACTCACCCCCAGCCGTTGAACAAACAGGCGTTCGTTGGTCAATAGTGTTGCTGCAAACTAATTGTGTTTGAAAAA
>CM062575.1:2770000-2775000 GCA_031468815.1 Morus bassanus
TTAGTGCTCAGTATCTCCTTTTGTTAAAGAATATGAGTCAGCAAAGTCAGTACTTGTATTTTGAAGCCCTCCATTTAGATTTCTCAACCTTTTATTTAGCATCAAAAAGACTCTCTTCTTAAAAAGGATAGGGATAGTCAAAGGCGGAGAGGACTAAAAAAATCAGGCTAAATATCCTCTCAAACTGTAGCTCCACCAATAGCATTAGCATCAAGTATCAAAACTAGATGTTATATACTCTGGATAATTCATACTGGGAGAAAAGCCAATAATGAATTTAAATGCTAGAATGTGACTTTTTTTTTTTTTTCCTTGTGGTAGTTCCTAACTCGCAGGTGCTGGGCTGTAGGGCTTGAGGGCAGGGGGCTACCTTCTTTTCAGAGCTTTCCTGCTGAGAGCCAGGCAATACACCTCCTCCCCTGCTTTCCCACCACCAGCGGTGTGGAGCAAAGGATCATGGTGCAAGGAGTCAGAGGCAATAAGAGAAAGAAATACAATAGGCTGTGCAAGAAGAAAAATGTTTTTCTAACTCTGAGCTCATATATTATGGACATATTATGCTGCTTTCTGGAACTGAAATCAGAATTTCTTGAGACTTAATTTTCTTTTGCTTTTAGCAGATAGTTGTGGAAACCACTGACTCTGCTAGTCTCTTATGGCTAAATTATGTGTTCAGAGTTAGCCGGAGTATAGATTTAGTCTTGCTGCTGTTGCACAGAGTCCATTGTAAGATAATTTGTCCCACTCAATTAGACTAAGTTGTCATGTGAGAAGTGCTGAGCTACCACAGGCTGGCGGCACCAAAGTTAGCTTGCTCAGAGCAAGCACCCAGACAACGCAACAGCGGGCTAGCAGTCTAATAGTGCTAATTTACCAGCTGGGGTAGAGATCTTTTGAAGCTGTCTTTCTTCTGATGCTTCATAGAGAAGGCTGGATGGTTCCAGGTAACAACATTTCTGTCTTCCAATTTTGAGGGCAGGAAATTACGCAGAGAAATATGTTAAAGAACGTTGAGGTGGGAAGTCAAACACTGACCGTTTCATTTTTGGCAACGTTAAAGTTGTCTATTGCAACCTGAATTTTATTCCCTTTATGAACACGAGATCTGATAAGGTCTTTAACTGCACAATGACTTCTCGTGTTCGTGACCCTTTCTACAGTAGGTGCCCTCTGGGCGTATTTTTTAAAGTGTGACTCAGGATTGTGTAGTGAAGGAGACTTATCTGTACCTTCTTCTGTTGGTTTGTCGCTGAAGTTAGGTAACATTTAGTGTCTGAGGTAGAGGAAGGAAGGTATCAGTCCTCCAGCTGGGTCCTGCTGACCCAATGAATTAAGTCTCAAATGCAATTTCTCTGTCTATTTCTGTCACATATTTTCTGTGTCATCTTGGATGAGTCATAACCAGTTTTTCAGAGTTGCAACATCCTTCTCAGTCTGGTCACTGGTTAACGGCCACTCGGAGGTTTAGTTGTTGGTGTGCTGAGTGCTCACCCTGCGTCTGCTCTCAGCAGGAACTGGCATGTGGACTATGCTATGAAACACTCCTGATTGTGCAGGGTAACTGGGAGGTGGGACAGAGGAAAACCTTGGAAAATACAAAGTATGACCTAAGTAAAACTTTAAGGATGGTCAACTGGCATGTAGTAGATCACGTAGTGGTAAGCCAAGCTGTTGATGGCAGAACGCAGACCTCCTGCAGCTTGTGCTGGTCCAAGTGGAGCCAGCCCAGAGGCCTCCACGCTGGGGTGGTGGTCAGTTGGCTTCACCATGTTACACACCCGGGTGGTCAGAATGGCACCCAGCCCAGCAGAGCTGGTTTCAATCTCTTTGTACTTCACCCTGACTGAAAACCAGTAATACAGCAGTCATTTTACCTCCTAGAAGTGCAGTGCTGTCAATTTTGAAATGCTTAAATGTGATGGGGAAAACGTCTATAAGGAGGTTGATAAGGCATTGACTTAATAAATTACAAGGTTAGGAAGATGTGCCCTGTGGAAGTCATGGTGCCACATATTTTTCAGGGAATGTAAAAAACATGTGAGGTAATGTTAATCGTCGTTCTCCATCCTGTACGCCAAGTAGGACAGCTGTTCTACATATGAGAAAGTGATAAAATATAATAATATAATTTAATACTTATAAATCAATACTATGTGAAGATTGTGCAAGCATTTGTTACCTTGTGGGTGGTTGACAGTGAGCATTTCTTTAATGTAAAGTCTTTAATTTTCAGATATACGTTATTGAAAGTAGTAATGAAAAACTTGTATTTATTTTGGGACATTTACAAATTGATATGCTATTCCATTTCGAATGAGACTGCAAATCAATGATTTTATCCTCTAACCATTATAATCATAATTTGCCAGTTGTTTAGTTGGAGGGAGTTTTTAAATTAAAAAAAGATCATAATCATTATACCAACAACAAGTCTGATTAATTAATTAGTCCTCACTGAGATATTTAGATGTACCAACTTTCAAAGTGTCCACTATGCAGCTAAATTACTTCACTGTTGTTCTGGCTTGGCATTTATGGTAATTTGTCAAGCCTATATGCAGTAATGGATTGACTCATATAACGAAGGCTATAATTGCAGCTGTTAGGTAGGCCTTCTTTATCTCAGCCTGTCTGAGTCCCCATTCCTGCATGATTTCTTGCTGTGCCGAAGCCATGTGTGTCTTGTTTTGTTTTAATACATTACTGACCCAGGGTCTCAGGTTACTGGGGTTCCTGTCATACATTTAGTTCCACTCTCATAAAGCACTGCACAAAAAATGCTGGAACAAGGTAACAATCATTGCTCAATATACTAAGTATAAATGTCAGAGTGTAAAACTTGACTGCAGAACAGTGTAGGGGGAGATAATAATTGAAAATAGGACACTGAGCTATAACAGTGCGGCTTTGAGTTTTAAGGGCTTATACGGCATCATGCACGATGTCTGCTATGTCTTGTTTATCATTAAAAGCTTGATACCGGCCATCTCTTTACTACATATATTACGCTGTATCGGCATGTTTTGTTCCGGTGGCTAAAAATGCCCTTACAGACCTTACCAGGTCACGTTCTCTGCCGTAGTGGCAAATCCAAAAGGAGCCCCGGCATCCTCACCAGCATGGCACGGGAGCCTGGGCTGGGCAGAGCGTTTAGTAGAACAAAGCATTTGTTTAGTTGTTTAGTACTTTTAAACTATCTTCTTCTTCCACGATCCTATCTTTACCCTGATGCACCACTTACTTTTAAAAGTGTCGAAGTGTGACAACAGATGTTTGGTAAACTTATCTTTTAATCTTCGATAACTTACATAATTGAAGAAGTTAACAGGTTGTTCACTTAATAGGGATCATTTATACAGGATTTTTTTTAATAACTTGCTGGAAGGGGGAAAAACCAC
The DNA here is from genome assembly GCA_031468815.1 of Morus bassanus. Classification (NCBI taxonomy): domain Eukaryota; kingdom Metazoa; phylum Chordata; class Aves; order Suliformes; family Sulidae; genus Morus; species Morus bassanus. The sequence continues at coordinate 2,773,399 of CM062575.1, forward strand.
TCTTGGCTAATACGAAGCATATTTTGCATTTATTATGGGAAAAAGTTTTCAGGTAGGAGGTGAGGAGACAATTTGGGAATTTTCGTTAGCTGAAAAACTGCATATTAAACATGAATTGTGATTTTCCATCTGGCCCTACTGGTTAGGAAGCTGCAGTTGGGCATGATCTTCACTGTCAATCAACAGTCCCCAACTGCGAGATGCAAACCTCATGACGAAGCCCACCCCAACTCATTAAACCAAAGCAAACTGTATGAAGTGCGCCGCTGTGTGATTTTAATATTTGGTGCATGTGACAGGATCATTTTAGTGATTTGCAGGATTTATCTCCTCTTAAAAGTACTGCCTAAGGCTACTCTAATTGGTAGGAAAGCAAATTCCCCCTTCTCCTCCTGTCACTCTTTGTTTTATTTACTGAGAACTGCCGAAACCTATTTACACAATAATGAGGATAAATCACCGTGATGCTTTCAACACAAAGAGAAATGTTGTGCGAGTTGAAAGCTGTACAATTAAAACTAAATTCAAAATATTTCTGAAGCAGTGTCTACAGTTAGTGGTAGTGAAATAAAATTAAGACAAATGGTAGGAGCGTTACCTTGCAACTCGTGCAGATAGACAGCTAAAATCAAAATTCTTGAGGCATCTTTTATGACGGACAATTTCATTCAAGATTGCAATTAAGTAAATGTGTGTAAGTTGCCGACAATAGCTCACATGTTCCCCCTAGACACATATGCAGCTCTTTTGTTTTCCCCATGGATGTGGAGCTCCGCTATTTCCACCGCAGTTGTGTTCTCCACAAGGTGCCCATTGGCAACCTCTCCACCTGAGGGTTGGGGGGAGATCCTACAGGTGGGGAGGACACTCCTCTAAGCGGGTGTGAGGTTGCATCTCATTCACTCTTGCATCCTGGAGAAGTTACTTGAAAAGGAGATGGTAGCTTCAAGCTGAGAACAGCCCGGGCCAGGCATCAAGGTGAACGCTGTGAACGCAACACCTGAAGCCGGTGGCTGCCGCGCTCCTGTGGATCTCAACAGGTCTGTGGCCCAATGCTGACTAAGAGATTCCAGATAAAGATTTCCCTTGACTGACTTTCATGGGGGAGAACAACAAGCTTCTGGGGTTGTTGCAAGGGGGTGAATTACAGGCCCTTGTTCCTGGGGCCTGATGCTGTGCTCCTTGCCTGTGGACCCCCATTGCAAGAACCTGGCCTATGAACACAGCCTCAAAATGGGCTGCTCAGCACCTGGTGCCTTTTACAAATAGAACAATCTTGAAGCGCTTACTCATGTATCACTATCATGAGACGTTTTATATGTGTTTTGATAAATAGTAATTAAAAATCGATTTAAAATATGCACTCTTGAGAGACCTTTGCTCTTACCTAATTTTTAGTCCATACTGTAACAACCAGATAGCAGAACAAAACCAACCTGTATTTATCAGGGCAAGTGACACCGACCAAAACCCCTTTTGCAGAGTATACTCCATCTGCTCTTCATTTTGCCCTGGCACAAGCCCCCGGGCCTCGCATTAGACCATACCATTGAAACCAAGAAAACACCATATGCACCATGAAGAGAAGCTCGCATCTTTTGA
>CM062575.1:2797500-2805000 GCA_031468815.1 Morus bassanus
CAGGCCTATAACTTTGTGGTACGCTCTCACCTTGTTAGGTCCTTTTCTGATGCAGTTCAAATGAAGTCTGGCCGCAGGTGTGCCTAATTTACCTCGCAACAGAACGTGTTGAGTTTAATTGCACAGTGGTTGTTAGGAAAAATTGGTGGGTGGAATATCAAGTGACTTACTGTACGGGGATGGCAGATGGGCGTTGAGAGGCATCGCGAGCTAAGTGTATAGGTGAGGTGAGTTAATAAAAGATGTAAATTTTATCTTAAAATAGTGAAGTCTTGTGGTAGGTAATACATTTTAATTAAGATGGTAGCAGTCCCATTTCCAGCAGTGTGAAAAAATCAGAGCAAAGGAACATCACAAAGACTGCATTTTTCTCCATATCAGTATTTTAGGAACAGCTTAGTATGTTTAGGAAGGCTATTCTGCAAGACTGTATTTATTAAAAAGTCTACATTTGTGCGTATAATGCAAAATATAACAGGGAGAGGCAAATCTAGAAAGGTTTGTATTCTCATTCTGTTGGTAGCAATGAAGTTTGAAACATGACCAAAGCGAGCTCTGATCTAGCTCCTCACTTCTTACTCTGTCACAGTGATCTTGTCTCAGGAGCGCAGGGATAGCACAGAAAGTGTCTGGTCCTGTTCTCTCTGCAATAGGGATGGGTTTGTTATGCCCACGGTCCTTGTTGGCCAGCAGAGAGGAATGATCAAGTCAGTCATCTTCTCCTGGCAGGCTTTGAGAAACGCCCTGCCTGGGAACATGGTCTTCCTCTGAATCTTGTCTCGATGCCACCTGCGCTCTGAAAACTCAGATTAAAAAATAAAATAAAATATCTCAGTATCAAAGAACGTAGCAGAGCTGAAATAAGAGTCCTTCTTGTGCTCATCCCAGCCTTGTAGCTTCAATATTTAGCCCAGTGCTCAGGGTCATCCTGGTAAATGTGAAGATGTCTAATTCCACCAAACACGGGCCCTTTTCATCAAATGATTGAACAAATACCAGTTCCAGTTGATGTTTAGTGAAAGGGTGCTTAACGGCCCTTTTTTTTGACAGGATGCGAGCTCTTTGTATAGAAACAATTTATCACAAACGCTTCACGTTAAAAACAACCCACGAGGAGCAATACTTAGCATTCCTAGTGCACAATTCATTGGAGAATTTCAGAGCAATTTACAAACATTAGCTCAATAAGCCTCACAACACCCATTTGAGATCAGAAAAAAAAATAGATAAGATACTCCTCTTCAGCCTGACTGTGGCACTAAGGAGCTGTAAAGCTGGAGGCTCTCCCCAGCTCCTGACTCTCCAGCATCTGGTGGTCCCGTACTGACGTGGGCATCAGCTGGTCCTTGCACACCGTCGCAGTCCATGTGGTGGAAGGTATGCAAGAAAGAATAGAGGTATGACAGAAATGCCATTACGTTTAGGCTATACTCAGTTGATCTGGAGATCATAAGTATCTTACCCCCCTTCCCCCCCCCCCCAAAACCAAGGCAGATAAAATTAGGGTGAGGGTGTGGCTAACAAAGATGTGGTTTTGAGGAGGTGCTGATAGTGTCCCTGCAACAGTGTCCAGAAAACCCGAGTTCAGGTGAGCATCCGAGCTAGGAGATCACATCAACCACCGTGCAAATCCAGCTCTCTTTCAGCTCAACAGCTAAACCTCCTTTACAGATTTTGGGATAGGAACTTTTAAAGAAACATGCATTCAGCTGAACTGAAAGTATCAACTTATTTATGCACAGTTTCAGTAAACCTAGTCATTTCCCTCCTTGCCTCTCTGATATGAGAGATTGCTCCTTCAGCATTAGCGTCCCGAATGAATATTAGGGTCCTGCTCAAGGTTTAACTGAAAAGGAAGAGCTGTGAGTAAAAGCACCAGTTTGTGATAAGGGGACACTCTGTAATCCTCCTGTCCAACCCCCGAAGCTCTGCAGGAGTGAGCATGACACAGTGCAGCTGCAGTCATACTTTCTATCAGCCGTGGTTGGGCTGTGTTGGGTTCTGAAGAAGGGAAAAGGTGCCTGGCTTGCCTCCTGCCAGGAATGCTGTTGGCAAACGGAAACTCCTGTGAGATGTATACAGTGAGAATAGTCACAGTGACTCGTAAAGATTGACATGACTAAATGATAATTGTTCATATTCTAGATGTAAAAGCTCTGCCTACCCTCGCTATTCAATACCTATAGAGTTGGGCAGCACAAGCTGCTGGGCTGGCACGTGTGAGAAATTCTGCATGAGGAGAAAGTCCTGAGCCTTGTTTGTCATTAGCTGTCAATTGTTAGCTGAAAAGCAGACCTATAGAACTTTTTTTTTTATTATGAATTGTGAAAACATTGCTACATAAAGAAAAGAGGAGGCGCTGGGCTGTGAACATCTTCCTGCACGAAGGCAGGACAGCCAGGGTCACCCCATCATGCATAGCCTGGAGGGTGGAGACATCCCATATCAGCTCATTCCTCCAGTACAGGAGGGCAGCATAAAGGAATTTGCACCTTTCCAAGCTTTTGCCCTTCCTATAAGTGCTTGCTGTGTTCCCGGGAGGCAGCATTGCTACAAAAACGGTTTATGGGGAGATGCCTAGATGATAAGGGTTAGTCCTAAATAATTGCTGGTTACTGCTCAGCAAAAATAAGCTGGATTTCCATCCCCGGGTAGAGTGACACCTCACAGTTAAAGGCTGGCAAAGGTTGAAGAGGTCATAAGACAGGGCCTAATTTGCCATGTTCCTTTCCTTTCAAAAACAATGAGGGAACCAGGGCCTTGCCGGTGGGCAGATCCCGCCTGGATCTCCCTGGAGTCAGCAGGAGTTGGATCGAGTCCCTTTGAATAGCGAGAGTTTCCAAACCAGAGGCAAAGCCAAGTGTTTTTCAGAAGATTGATCATTCATTACCTTGGAATTTTTTGACGTAGAGGTCATTACTGCTAATATAAGTTGTGAAAAAATAAAATGTATTAAAAAAATAGAGACAAATTCTCATCTGGTGTAAGTCATTGACTTTGAAGTCAATGAGTCATTGAAATCAACTTTCCCACACCGAGCGAAGGATATGGCCTGGAGTCAATATATCTGTAGTTGTTGAAAAATTAAAAATATAAATTTGCCTTTCCCTGGCAATAATGTTCTGTTTACGACGGAGATCTTATGCTTTAAAATAAGTTCATTAAGTAATAGGAAAGTAATATTTCACTACCAGTATTCTTTTGGGTATAACTATTTATGATTAAATTTTATTAAACTTTTTTAAAATTGGATTTACATTTTGATGAATCTAATAGATTTCAATTTTGTATTTTTATAGATTCTTCCTAAAGTTTTTCCTCAAGTGCAATCAGAACTGTTTGAAGAATGCAGGCAACCCGCGAGACATGCGAAGATTCCAGGTACAGATCCCTCTTAAAAAACAAACCATATATAAAAGACTTGCGTCTTCATCTTGAACTTTTTTTTATGAAAACCCAGTATCAGTGCTTCTACTCAGTGTAGTTCAAATGCTGCGTGCCTTTAAAAAAAATGCGGTCGGTATTTTACATTTTCCCCACTAATTTCAATGCTGGTTCTTGGGACTCGCTGAGTTCTTTAGTGGACTGTAACGGATCAATGCTGAAGCAAGTGGGTCTCCCCTCTGAAAGTGTTTCCACAGTTTTCCTTCATACTAACACCTTGCCTTGTAGTGTGGCGTGTGCTCAGACCTACTGAGGTTTTACATATGTAGACCGAGTAGCATAATCTTATTAACAGACGTGACCGTGGAGCGCAGTGAAGTTTGGATCTCACACAGGGGTTTTTCACATTCACAACTTGTAAATCCAACAGTGGTGGTCCAACCACATATTTCTATGCCAATTGTGTTAGAAAATGTTTAATACTTCACTTTCTCCTTACAGCTTTTGAAATATCCTGTGGTGAATCATAACACTACAGAGAGACAGCTGACGTGATGGACAAATGATTTCCTCTGTATTTGGGGTCATTTGAAATGCTTGTTAGGAAATATATGCTTTTTATTTCAAAATATTCCACAATGATTCATATTTGAGACTAATAATAAACTAGTATTGAGATGTTCAAAACTTTCTTATTTTTGAGAAGAATAACTTGTGGTTAAACTTGATAGCAAAACATGTGACATCTGTTTTCATGCACAGCCAACCAACCGGTGAAGCCAGAACCCTTGAGCCAGCCAACAGAAAAGATCTGTAGCTGGAAAAAATATTTCTTCAAAACAATTGAGCCAAGCTTCCATTTTTCATGCATCTCAGCTTCACGTGGCATTGGTGATATTGATCCATCTGAACAGAACAGAAGGTCAAACCTGGAATGAGTGGAAATGTCCTCTTTGTCTCACCGATGACTAAATGAAGCATCAGTCATGAGTGATCTTGTGGTCGACAATGGAGCCAGTAGGCACTAGAAAGACTTTCCTGGGTCTTTTTAGCTAATCTCCCTGCCTCTCAGAAGGTTTAACTGGACTTAACAGTATGTCAGATCTTGAACAATATTTTTAACTGGTTTCACTGTCTCAGCACCTTTCTTTAGGTGCACTGCAGGAATAAGCCGATATAACAAAGCATAGCATGTCTACTTTCTTTTGCTGAACTACAGTATTCTCCCTTGGTGACTGACCTATATATACATGACAGAACAAAAATAGTTGTCATTTTTAGATACACCTTTCTCTGTCTTTTTAACATACCATGTTCTAGGAACCAAATCCAGAAATCTTTGCTGAAAAATCACACTTGTATGTTTTGCAATATTTCTTAAAGTCTGCGAATCTCATTAAAAGTGAAATCAGGTAGCCCAGTGGCCTGGCAGCAGCTCTGCGGCCGAGGTGAGTGTGCAACCTCAGCCCTCTCCAAAGTGGATGTTGACAAGGGTGAAAGTGTCCACTTCTGGGAGGAGAAAGGTAGGGAAGGAGAGCAGCATGGCAGAGAACTGCCCTGGGGCTGTTCTAAAGGGTACCGCAGATGGCTGTCTCAAAGGAGGCAGGATACACGGAAAAGGTGCTGTGATAGCTGAAAGCTAATTATGGGTTGTGAATAAGAAGCAGGATCAGAGGTGATCCAAAACATAGAAGCAGACAAGAATTTTTTTCTCATGCCTTGGACCAGCTCTGTGCAAAAGGAGGCTAGTTTTTCCCCTTCTATTTTTGTTCATTAAGTGTTTGGGTGTAGGAGCTGGCGTGAGAACCCTGGCAATCATTTTTGTTACATCCAAAAGTAAAGCAAACAGAAGGCGAAAGCTAAGATTTGTACGAGCTTTTGCCGCCGTCACCAGTAGGGTTGATAAAGCCTAACTTAGCCATTGACTTTAAGGACCCGACTAACGTTAAACTCCAAAGAAAACGCTGCAGTGATTACTTCATTTAGAAAATCTGGAACCCACACCACAGGGCCCATGCTGGAGTATTTAAATAAGATGTAAATGTCTCTCTGGGATAATTGCGACCGACCTATGAAGCCGTGTTCCACACAAACACAGGCACATCTCACGGTTTCCTCTTTGGCTTGTGTTCATGCAATATCGTTTCCGGAAGGAGTTTCACAACTCCATTGTGTAGGTGTTTTTATCGGGAAGGTTGTGCATTTTGCATATGTTCCTTTTCCATTTTCTACTGAGAAGCAGCTGGAAGCCAAAGAAGGCCCTATCCATCATCTCTTCTATGGCCGGACTCTGAACCTGGACACAAGAATAGGAGCCTTTCACTCAAAAATAAAGGAGGAAATTCCATTGACATACCAGGGTCAATCACCATCCAAATGAACTTGAGAAGGGATACTTTTCATGGATTGAAAACACTTTCACTATTCATATTCAACTCGGTCTTTTCAGATGCAAAAAAGTTCATTATCAGACATTAAATGTAATTGTAAAACTGACCTGGAGATCATTTACTGAAGAAAAAATGGGGAGTTACGATGGTTCCTGATTTATTAAGCTTTTTTTATTTGGAATCCTCACAACCCTTCATTTGAAGACAGTCTCAAGTGAACAAATTTTAATTAGATAAACTATCTAATCAATATATCAACAGATCAATCAAAACAGCGGCTTTTAAAATGAGTGGCTAGAGGGGTGTTTCTGAAACTAATGGCTAGAAGAATATTTCCCTGAATTGAATTCATTTGTTAGCATAATAGGAGATTAAACTCTAATTAGTGTAGCAGGTTCTGAAGAGAAACAATTGTGAGTTAAAAATCACCAGTGTTAGCCACATAAACAAAGATGTATTCATAGTTGTCATTCACTTCGTTTAAAGCGAAAAGTAACAGGCTGTGATGTCGTTTTGTCTTAAAAGAAGACCTGATTCTGTATGTATGCTTGTGAATATATGCAGGATTTTTTAAATTTTGGGTTTTGTTTTTCTTTTTCAGGTTGTTGTATCAACAACAGTCAATGTGGATGGCCACGTGCTGGCTGTCTCAGACAACATGTTTGTACACAACAATTCCAAACACGGGAGGCGGGCTCGCCGCCTTGACCCCTCAGAAGGTACGGCCCCTTCTTATCTGGAAAATGGTAGGCACACATTTACATGTCTTTTTTTATTTGCAATGCTTTTTTTTTTTTTTTTTTTGCACCATACTTTACGTTGATACACTACTACATTTACTTTTACATAATTTCTTCTCTCATCCATTAAACCACCCATTAAAAAAGTCCATTAGTATTTCTCAGCCCTTGTCAACCAGAATACGGTCACTCCTGAATTTGCTTCTGACTTCTCTCTTTATTTAATACTTACAGTTTTGCAGTCACAACCAATTTTTCATCGTTTTCTATTTTTTTTTCAGTCTTGTTTTGCTTGCAGCTTTTTCTTGCTATTTAATTTGACTTGATTTTATTTTGGCTTGTCATATTCCTTGATCCAGAGGTACAGTCTCAGGTTATGTATGCAAGTTTAAGTGGATGGTAAAAACATGACCGAATCTGTAAAGAATTTACTGTGAGGTCAATTTCCTGTGGCTGGGCCTTACTGCAGATTACGGCAGGAGGGGGTTTGTATGAGAAAAACAGCATAAAATGTTTTTCTTCAGACTGACTCAATGTGATTGACTTCTTGCCTGAAATGCTAAACGAAGATAGTCTGAGATGAAGAAGAGAATGGAAAGTGTCTCTGAAAATCCAGAATTATGAAATACTATCTTTCTGGAGCCCATCAGCCTCCGAATCACTTGCACATGATTGCAGCTGCGCTCGTACATGTGCACACATGTATTCATTCTCCTACAAAGCCCAAAATAACCATTTAGATTTAAATACCACTTTATTCGCACTGTAAAATACACCAGCGTAAAGATATAAACCAGTTCTCCGGTAACCTGTTTTTTAATAAAATTAGGATAGGATAGGATAGGATAGGATAGGATAGGATAGGATAGGATAGGATAGGATAGGATAGATTATTTTCAGTTGGAAGGGAGCTACAGTGATCATCTAGTCCAACTGCCTGATCACTTCAGGGCTGACCCCAAATGAAATGCCTAGGGGTCAATACA
>CM062575.1:2810000-2812500 GCA_031468815.1 Morus bassanus
TGTGCTTTGCATGGTTTGTCATTGGTGAAGAGATCTCATGTCAGGAAAGAAGGGGTATTAAGGTCTTGATTTTCTGTCTTGTACAAGCAGCTACTCCGTGCATAAAGGCCATCAGTCCTAGTGAAGGCTGGACTACTGGTGGGGCTACTGTCATCATAATCGGAGACAACTTCTTTGATGGCTTACAAGTCGTATTTGGAACTATGTTGGTCTGGAGTGAGGTAAGCTATCTAAATTGGTGGGCTTTGAACTGTAACATCTTTCCATGAATGATTTTAACAAGCTGTCAATAGGCTATTGACATGCGGTATCATGAGATTTTGTTTCACGGTGCCTTTTTAACCATGAATTCACATGTGACAATCGACTGCACTGAGAGAAATATACTTGAGGCACATCATGGCCCTCTAGTGGAAGACTTGCTGTAGGAGGTCTCCCAGTACAATTGGACAATTAGTGTTAAAATTACTAGAAGTAGCCTTAAGGAGACATATGGAGGCAATTTTCATATGAATGATGCCCTGTGGCCTTTCCTGCAAACGAAAACCAAGGATCATTTACAGACCTTTTCCTTAAAAAAACTTGTAGAACCCATATCTTTGAACGTGACAGCAAGAAGGGAGACTTTTGAGACGTTGAGTACGTTTGAGAGTCATTTTCGTAATTATGTAAACTGGCTGGCATCAGTCTTATCAGTGCCATCTTGATTTAAGGTATGTTTTCTGTACGATTTTTATAGCTGATAACACCCCACGCCATCAGAGTTCAAACACCACCACGGCACATTCCAGGAGTTGTTGAAGTAACTCTCTCCTACAAATCCAAACAGTTCTGCAAAGGTGCTCCTGGCCGATTCGTCTACACTGGTAAGTGTACGGTTTCCTTACTCCTTTCAGGATAATAATTCCCATCTCTTAATGATATACAGGCAACGCAAAGCGTGAACATGACAATGCTGTTAAAAAATAGGATGTGTCTTGCAGGAAATGTAACTGGTGGTAGCTGGACCTCAAAATACCTGTTCGTATGGGCACCCAGGAGCTCTGGTGCCTGTCCAAGCCTCTTGGGTCTTAAAAATGTCTCGATGTCTCATGAGATCAAGCTCTCTCACAAGATGCCTGTTACTTCCTGTTTTCATTTTGGCCAGAAATAGATTAACAACGGTATTTCCTACTCTGCTCCGGCCAGAAAAAGGAGTTAAGAAGTATTCAGTGATGAAAAATATTTTTCAGGCTATCTATCCAAACTTCTTGAACTTGTCTGAAGGTTCAGTTGAAGTTTTAGGCACCAGTTCAAGTAGCTGTTGTTGGTTCCAAATAACTTTATCCAACCTTATTCACAATCTGGCTCTAAAAATTCTTTCAGACCTGAAACTTGGGATACAAACTCACAAGCCTGGGAATGATTTATTTGTGCCAATTCTTTTAAATACATTTGATTTTAATTTACAAGAGCACAAGAAAAAGTCGGAACTTTGTGGTTTCCAGTGGTTTTAATATGAAAATTCTTACTTTGGGATGAAGTACTGCTGGCTTTTTATCTAAAATGTGTATTACAGTTTTTCTGGCATTTAGCAATGAATTTAACTGAGGTGCTGGGAGGGAAAAGGGAGAAATAGCAATTTAATTTACTGTACTTTTGGATGAGGATTCTAGGTAATAAATTTGATCTGATGAATCAATCTCTCTTTTGAAAACAAAGAGCCTTTAACTGTTTACTCGACAGACTGCAGGGATTCGGGGAGAGTTCTTGCTGCTTGTTGGGGAGATAATGCAGATTGCAGATGATGTGCAGATGATGTGCATTTTGATGAATATTTTCCCACTAGACTGCAACTGTTTCTATCTATTAATTTAGATCTAATGGGAAAAGTGTGTTCCTGGGTAGTTTTAAGCTAGGACTTTTTAAACAGTTAACTCATCGTGGATATGTTTTTCTGTCTGCCTAAGATCTATCACAAAAATGAACTTTTAAGTGAAGGTAGCATCTGAGATTCCTATCTTCCACCCATCCCAAAGAAATCACAACCTGAGCAAAAACAATGCCTCACTTCTGGCTGACAAGGGGGAGAATACTTACATTTTCTTGATCTTTCTGGTTGGGTTGCTACCAGAGTTACCAAATGGGATGGTGGTGCCCGTGGTGCTTTTGGTGCTAACAACGTATGTTGAAAGAGGACGTTGTTTCGTAGTCTGCTGCAAAAGTGGTAACTGCAGGTGGGGCTGCATGCAGTCACGGTTACAGCCTCAAAAATGCTATTACGAACATAGTCCATGCAAAGCTTCAGCAGAGTGCCCTGACAAGTATGACTATTTCGCTAAGATAAGTGTTCAGCAAAATAAAAAATGAATGAATTAAAAGCCTTAGACTAAGTTCCAGATATTTTAGCTGTTGCGAGCTGGTGTGGTTCCATTGCACACAGGGAAGCGCTGCAGATTTGAACCAGATGACGGTCTGGCTCTCAGTGCACAGTCCTGGAATTTTGAATTGCTTTATAGTA
>CM062575.1:2817500-2820000 GCA_031468815.1 Morus bassanus
AGTAGCTATGCTGCAAGCCACGCTTTCTCAATTTCTTTTTTTGTCCTAGTCTTTTTTAAGGTTGAAAGTTGCAATCTAGGACTGGATAGTTTTATATATTTAGTTACACAATTTCCATCATATACAAATATTAGGGGGGAAAGAAAGGAAATTTTTCTGACACAGTCTTGAGAACATCTCCTTAAATACGGATGTGCAGTACGGCTCCTCAGAAAACTTTATCTTTTTAGATACCTAAATAAAATATTCAGCATTTTCAGTTTTCTCTAAGCCTAATAATTTCAATACAAAAAAATATTTTTATTTGGTACTACATAAATATCTTTAAATTATAATTTAAAACTAAGCTACTAGGTTTACACAATTCTGAACAAATAGAATACTAATAACATGGGCTTTCTTTCTATTTTTAAAGTCGCAGCATCTACTGTGCTTAAGCATTTAATAAAGGTTTTTTATAGACTCATTGAATTCAGTTAGTTATCTGAGGTATTTTTTCCAATATCCACAGGTAACACAGAGATTTCACAACTTTGAGTAAGATATATTTTTGTTTAAAATTATTATATGACAGAGGAATATTGTTGCAAAAGCTATATTAGATGATATTAAGGATCTGATTATAAATCCTATTTGTCTAAATATTACATTAAAATATTACAGTATGATATTCTTATGCTGGGTGATCACGACCAAATATAAATGGAGGGGAGTTGTGCAGAATACCAGCTCTTACAGATGTTTGCTAAAGCATCATAGATTTCATATGGTTCTGAGATGGATAAATATCTTTGAAGACCTAAGCCAGTGAAGACAGGCAAATGATCAGATTCTCCGTTTGCTGTGATCAAGCATAATTTTCAGCAGAACACCTGAAATCCTTGTATTTCAGAACCGTAGCACTTGGTTGGGCACGCTCCTGCATGAAGAGGACAGGTACCTCCTCTGGGTTTCTATGGCAGTTGATGCACATCAGCTCCATCAGCTGTTTGGGAAGGGGCGGATGCAGCACCTTATCATCCAGCTGTGTGGCACAGGGCTGGTGCTTTCAGCCAGGAGGAATTTCTGTGCTTGCAGGCTCCAGTAGCACAATTCCAGCGTAATTCCCTAAATTCTGTGTGTGGTGGAGCAAGAGGAAGGAGAAGGATCCATACAGATCTGTCTGTAAGAAGGAGGTATTTATTCAGCTGTGGGGCCTAGCAGAGGAACAAACTCGCAAATAATACCACAAATACAAAAACAGATGCAAGCCCAGTTTATTTCAGTGAAACACATCTTAATTAGTAAAATACCTTGGAGTATTAAATAGTTGAAATGCAATGTTTTGCTGCTTTGACGTAGGACCACAGTTGTGAAACACTTTACCAAATCAGCAGTATGCCTTAATTTTTGGAATAGAATGTTTTGTCCTGTTAGTCATATCACATTGTTTTTATAAAATGCCGTGGTTTATTATAGTTACATATGTAATAGACTGTGGTGCTTCCTTGGCATGACTGGAGCATTTGTGATTTGATACCATGCAGGTTTTCTTCCCCTTTCACTCTTCATTGAAATACTGCCAAGCCCCTCCTTTACAATGCTCCATGCTAACGACTGATAATTTCTGGCTTCTTACTGGTGAGATCCTTAATTTTTCATGACATACTCATTTGATATATGCTTAAATCATGGTAAATTTGCAGGTATTTTACGTGGCAAACTGTTCACAGGTAGACTGAAATGAATAATGTGGTCTGATATGGTAACTCAGTTAACCAATACACCAAGTATACCGCAGGTGGGTTTACTTCAAGTGGTTTCCATTCACTCCTTCATACTTCACATCTTAAATACATTTTTCTAATCCAGTATCACTGACTCTAAACATCTGTAAAAGCAGCAGTGATGTCTGTACAATGCAGCAGGTTGGGTTGATGCCTTAGGATGTCCATGTACAGGTGAGGCTCGCTCCTCCCTATAGATCCATCCATAGTGTTGCTCTCCGGGGGCCAGAGGCATGGTCCATCTAACCAAGCACCCATCCAGTGGCCTCGGGGGGATGCTACGGGGAAGGCTAAACAAGCAGAGGGTGTATGAGGTCCTGCCCCTTGTGTACTGCCTGCGCTGCTCCATTCGTCGCTCATTTTTAGTGGCTTGGGGAGCACAGAGCTGGGGAGATGACAAGCACTGGTTGGGTAGGGGTGAAGGTGTGGAGCTTGCACCAGAACTGGGTGCTTCTCACAGAACTGTGCCAAACCTCATGTTGAAATATTTGGCACCTGTCTTCGAGGTGGGTTGCTTGGTATGTAAAGGTGACCAAACCCAAAACATGGCTCCTTCCAACCTCCCCTCTCGCAGCCTCCCCAGGGCATTGCTGCGCCAGTTCCTGCAGCTGCCTTATGCAGAGGACTCCTGAGCACACAGAGCCCTTGTGTTTGGGATGCCTGGCAACTTCAGCCCTGCGGTGGGCTGCACTTTGCCCTGCTTCAGCCCCTCACCATGCCGATGGAGGCAGTGG
>CM062575.1:2835000-2895000 GCA_031468815.1 Morus bassanus
GCCCTGGACGAATAAAGTATACGTGTACAAATTTCGCATGACTTACAGTGCTAAACTGCAATTTTGTGTTAATTTCTTTATTTCTTTTTCCGTACTATGTTGATGTGAAATTGCATAGCGCTCCGGTTTGTAGGAAGGAAAACAGAAGGTTCAGTTGAAACAAGCAGCAAAATCTCCATCCTCACTGTAATTTCACATGAATCTTTTCTGTAAATTTTAACGTTATTGCAACTTGGAATATTTGTGCAAATCAGTTTCTTAGCTGTCAGTGATTACTTTATGTCTTTATAGGAAATAATCCTGAAACGAGCAGCTGACATTGCTGAAGCGTTATACAGTGTGCCACGCAATCACAACCAGATCCCCACTCTAGCCAACACTCCTGCTCACACTGGCATGATGGGGGTGAACTCCTTCAGCAGCCAGCTCGCGGTTAATGTTTCTGAAACATCACAAGCGAACGACCAAGGTAGGTGGGGTTTCAAGAGTTAATCCTTCACGTTGTTGACTGCTTTTGGCCAGTGCCTATTAATATGAGCTGATGTCACCGCTGTGTTCTACCTTTTTTTCTCCCCGTAGTCATATGTCTGATCATGTAATGAAATGCCGTCTTTAACTTTCTCGTAATATTTAATTCTTCCTGTTCTTTCATTTACTGTTATCATAAAGCATCTCCGGTGGAAAAAAAAAAAATTGGCAAAGTGTAGAAAGCTCTTTATTATTCACAGTAAATATACAACGTGTATGTTTATTATAAAATAATTATGTCAAGGTATCTCCACCTGGTTTTGGAATATTTACACAGATAAATCTAATTTGATGTCTGTGATTTTAAAATACTTTGTTTATAGGCATGTGTGACATATATGTTACTAATAAAAGTAATAGTTGATTTAATTTTCCTGTTGTAATTGAAAATGCATGTAGCATATTGCATTCAAAATTAATTTTGATACTAATGAAAGGAGGGAAACAGGATTATTAGATATGTTTAAACCCGTATTTTTTGCTTGCAACGTAATTATTCAATTGATTGCTCAGATAGGAACAAATTGTTGTTTAAAATCCTGATTCCGCTATGTTTCCTCTTCTAAAAAGATTGTCTTTTAATGTATTTCCAAGCTAATAAGCCTTATAAAATTCTGTACTTGATCTTGAATTAGTTTTCACCGGTGGCTACACCTTACGAAAGTACGAGCTTATTGGTAGAATAAAAATATCAGTCATAAAATGAAGACCCCAAAACAGCCTTTTAAAGTAAATCACTGCAACAAAAAAAGTTTTCTTGTCAGCTATGGCATTTGAAGGTCTGGAGAGGCTGAAAGTTCATTCAGTGTGTTGGTACAAAGCGGGACTCGAGCCTGTTGATAATTGCTACTAAAGACAAACGTGAAGGCACCTGACACAGCTGGATCGAAGAGAGCTTTTGTTGGCTGTCTGTGCTAAGAGGAGAGACAACATAGAGTGCTCGCAGATGATTTAAGTAGGGTTGGCGTGATAAGGTTATCTCAAACTGCAAGAGTTGATAGGGCAGTAAGAGACAACTTAGAGCAAAGCTGTGCAATCAATTAAAACTGTGTAATATATGCTGCATGAGGAAACCCCCCAGCCCTAAGTCTATATTATAAAATAACATTATTTTTTTGGGGTGGGGGGGTTTCTAACACAGTAGGTTACAGTCGCAACACAAGCAGTGTTTCCCCGCGAGGATATGTTCCCAGCAGTACTCCTCAGCAGTCCAATTACAACACAGTCAGCAATAGCATGAATGGATATGGCAATGCCGGCATGCCCAATCTAGGTGTACCAGGTTCCCCTGGATTTCTTAATGGCTCCTCAGCTAACTCTCCTTATGGCAGTAAGTGTCTATTTTTGGTAACACATCATCATATAGATTCATATTTACTACAAAATCAAATACTTGCATTGTTTTGATTTCCTATATTGTGAGCTACTGGATAAAAGGAGGGGTGACTCTGGAGGCTGGACGTAAAAATGAATATAATAAATTGATCTGTTTGTGCCATAATACAATCTAGATAGAAAAAAAAATTGGACTGCGCAATTTGTAACAAAAGTCCAACACAAAAGAGTTTGCCTGTTATCCAGAGAGTGGCCAAGCCAAGGCATTTCATTTTTTTTTTTATATATATTTTTTTATATATATATATATATTTTAAGAGGCAAGGCCCTATCACTCTCTTTTTCCATGTTTGCCGTGAAAACCTCAATCTGAGTCCTGATTATTTTTGCTTTATTGCAGTAGTGCCGTCAAGCCCTACCATGGCAGCCTCTTCGGTCACCCTCCCTTCAAACTGTAGCAGTACACACGGCATTTTCTCATTCTCACCTGCCAATGTCATCTCTGCAGTGAAACAAAAGAGCGCCTTTGCTCCTGTTGTCAGGCCCCAAGCCTCTCCTCCACCATCTTGCACCAGTGCAAATGGAAATGGACTTCAAGGTGAGCTGGATCTCTCTCAATTTTCTGTGTATTGCTTTTTTGGTGCATACACTCAAGCCCTGATCATTTATTTTGGAGAAAGGTACCTCGTTATATTTTTAGGTTTCTGGTGCTCTCACAGTGATGCAAAAGCAGAAGAAATTGAGTAGCACAAATGGTATGCTAAGATTTTAAGTAAATGTTAGTTCACTTTTAATACTTACATTAGAGAAAACACTAGTTGTTTTTCTGGCATTTTCCCTTAGGAATTCCTGCCTTAAATTTTAATGTAAGACCATAGCCTTGAATGCTTCTTGGAGGTTCTGTGCATTCCTTGCATTTATACACTTTCTGAACACATTTCTATGGATGTTTAAAACCAGCAGCATTCCAGCATAATGTGGTGTGTTTTCCTCATTTTACATGTGGCGTAATACTTATTCTCAAAATACCTCAAATCAGTGTAAATCAGGTTAAGCTCTTACTCAGTGAACTAACCTTCCCTTGGACTACCTAGACACTTGTGCTGAGAGTTCGCATGCTCTGTTGGTCCCAACTCACTCTTTTACTGTGGTGTTAGAGTGGTTACTTCCTTCCCTAAGTGAATAACTCAATATTTTAATTAAGGCAGGCAATTTTAAGGTTCTGCATTTTTTTAATCCATGTGATTTTGTGTGGGTAGCATAATGAACAATTTATAAATCAGTTGCAGAATCTCCATGGTCACTTGCTGGTAGTGGGGCAGGAGGAATTATGATACAGTGTATGTTTGGTGGAGGAATAAAAATATGAACAAAGAGGTCTTCCTTTTTATGGCATATCTTAAAGTTTAGAAGACAATATTGTTAGATGCATTAGAATAATTTAAAAGGTTTGTTTGCCTCTGATTTACAAATCATGAGCCTTGCTGCACAGTGCAGTAAATTGAAGCACGTCAAATCCCACGGAAAGCAGAAAGGGTTGCAGACATTCTTACCCCGGAGCTCATCGCTCCTCTTGACTTTCTCAGTTAAGATGTAGGTAGTGCAGTATTTATGCTTTGTGTTGCCATGATATCCATAATATGATGAGCACTCACAGGCAAACAGATATTTTGATTTGCCAAACTAATTCGGGACACTTGCATTTTGTGGTATCTAACTTAAGGCACTTTGGAGAGACATAATCCCACAGCACTGCCTGTCCACCAAAAATCCAGGCCATTCGAGACCAGGATCTCAAAACGGATGTCCCTGTAGCTTGTTATTAACTTCTTGGCCCAAAGAAGCATCTGAGAGCTTATTATGCACTCAGGTCAATGAAAGGCTGAGGATCCAGCTACACAAATCTTATTGTAGGATGAATGTTAAAGGAAAGGATAATTAGATTAACAGTTTCTGTCATTGCATATGTCTTTAGTGGAAGCTTTACTATGTTACTGGAAGTAGAAAACTATACCAGGTATAAGCAATATTCTTAGAAAAGATTATCCATTCATAAAATAATCCACTTTCCTACTGTCCTACTTTCCTCTTTTTATAAAAATACACTAGTATAAAAAGTAAATACTGATATAAACACAAATAAAAAATAAAATAAAATAAATAAAATTTAAAAAATAAAATGTGGTAACACATGGCTTAGATCGGAACAGCTATTCTGTAGCTATTCTGTAGCAGATATTTATATATATATATTCTCCTTAATTTGTTGATGCTACTTTACTCTGAAAAATAAAATTATTTAAAGATCTAAATTAAAATTATCTAAATTTCTGCAATTTCAGTACGCAAATAAAGGGCTTCCCATCAGATATTCAAGGTTTCAGGTCTAGATTACTGCAAAGTGGGGTTTTCAGAAGAACTGGGCAGGCTAAATGCCCAATTTCCAGCAGACACCAAGGACCCAATCTCCCTCGGCACCTCCCCAAGCCCCCAGTAATGATACATCTTCATCCTCAGGTACAAAGTGCTTTCTGTGTAAATGCCTGGTAGATGACTTCAAATCAACCAACGCTGCTTTTGTTGAATAGGTCATGAAGTTAGATCTTAGGCTGAGGCCCAACCCTGCTCTGCACTAAACTTCTTCTGGGCCCAGACAGCCCTCTGAAGGCTTAAAGATCCCTTTAGCCCCTGATTTTAGGATGCTGCGCTCCAAGCAGCAGACCTGGTGCCATCCCTAGCAAAGCCCAGCATCCCACGGGTGTTGTTAAAGCTCTAGGTTAGGTGCCCCCGAGACCTGCACTGCTCACCCCACCGAGCACTCAGAACTTCTGAAACACGGACGTGTCCAGCCGTAGGGATGTGCGGAGACTTTGGGTTTTGGTTCAGCAGTCAAACTGAAAATGAATAGAAGTGTTGAGGGGGAAAAAAAAAAAGTCATGTTTTCCTCACCCAGCTGAAGCAGCTAAACTGAATCATCTTGTATTGAGCAAAATGACCCAGAGAAATAGCAAGAATGTCTTTCTGGGCTGGTAATTAGAGCACTGAGTTCCGGCGTTGTGACAAAAAGTTGAATTATTTATGCAAAGTAGCATGGCACAACGAGGTGGTGCTCTGTATCATGAGAGTTAGGGTACTCTAGCAAAAGGTAAAATAAGTGAGTTCAAGTCCCCTTGGGCTGAGGAGAAAATCAAATTGCATCTGACATATCCTTGGTGAGTTCCTTTATCACCACAGCAGAGAGGTACCATCATTTTTTCCAACCAAAGCTATTGAGTTAATTCAGACTGAACTCACGAAAGGCTTCAGGATGACAACACTTCACCCAGCTGTCCTCACAGATCTCAGCCAGTGCCTTGAATTGAATTGCAGCCAGAATTGAGTGGCAAGACAGGGATGAATTTGTCATAAGCTTCCTTCATGAGACATCATAAAGAAAAGCCAGCAATGCAGGGGATACTTATTTACACTGCGGTTTACCTGTGCAGTTATTTAGGGGGTTTCTGCTTCCTTCTTCCTATTTTCTTAGTCACTTGTCTTAGTCATGAAGCCCTTTTTAAAGTTTAGTTAGTTGCTTTCTGAACACGTACAAGCAGCTTGGGAGCATTCTGATCAGCACATTTTCTACATTAAATTAAAATATGGAATTCAAGAGCTGCAACGCAGCTAAAGTTTTTCGGTGATCTTCAAGTACAGCGGGATGTGAAGGAGCTGAGTGACAGCTGAGGAGTCTGCACCGTTAGGAGCGGTCACATACCTTTAGTCAAGCCAAGACAGAAATAAGAGCTCGTGGTCACTGTTGTTGTATCTAAGGTAAATCCTGCAGTTTATGAATCTGGATAAGACAGGGTGACGTGCTCCTTTAATCTCAGGGCAGGATATCCTCTCTCTCGTGGCTTGTTATGTCACCTTTCCACACATAAGCTCTGTTCTGAAATAAAAGCCAGTTGGATAGTTTTCAGGGAAGCCAGTTGACCCCGCTATGGCAAGGCATCGCACACCAACACGATGGGGCCAGGCAGCCCAGTTCTTCCTATGAAGGTTTGTTAGCACTGCGCAGAGGCAGAGGCAGATGAAAGCACGGCAAAACCCAACATGTAACAGCCCTGCAGACACAGGTAGGCTTTTTACAGGGATCTGGAGGTTAATTGCACTGATCCTTGCCGGGCAAACCCCTGTAGGATTTGTCTGTGTGTGGAAAAAATGCTCTTCTTGGTACATCCAAGATGGTGAGAAAGCAGGAGCAGCACTATGAAGATCTATCTGGACCTCAGATGGACTGTTTTGTTTCCTAACATAGTATAAAGCAGAGGTAGAGCTGCTCTAACTTCTGGCTTGTGGTAACATCGCCCTAAGCATCAGGACCACCTGAGCCCACCACACTAGAAGCAAGACCTTGCTGCTCGCAAGCACATCCCCAAAGAGCCACTCAGCGTTTTAGGACTTGCAGCCTGAGAGTGAACATGGAGAGGTCTATAGCCAACAAGGGGATGCACTTTTTTTCTAAAGAGATCCAAGACAGAGGTTAAGAAGAAAAGAAAAAGAATAAAAAAGAAGACAACCTGGAGAAATCTTAGGAAGGTCAGCGTGCAGGCAATGCCAGCCAGAGCTAACATGTAGTCTTCTTCCTTGCTGCCCTGGTGTGCCACCCCTGCCAGCTGTGCGTCCATCCTCGGCCAACTGATACCCTAACTAGGGTCAAAACTCGGCAGCTCGCAGATGAGAGACCCCTCTCTCTGTTGTCCTGTGGGTATGACTCAGTCCTGAGAGTAAGGCTACAAAAAAGGGCCTTTGGGCCTTATCCAAAAAGCCACAATCTTGTTAACTCTGTATGACTTCCACTGCATAGTCTACGATCAGAAAGTTAAGTACTTACACATTTTTTAAGGAGCAGGATGCTAGCATATGGGTTCCTAAGGGCAGAGAGCTTTTTCCTGTTTAAAACAATGGACATTTAAGGTATGAAATAATTTTTTTAGTGAGAAAGCGCTGTCTTGCTGCAAAGTTGGAAGTACAATATGTGTTCAAAATTTGGTTTTCAATTTTAATTTACTTTTTATAGATTGTGAAAGATACTGCTCTCTGGTTAAGCTTTATGACTGTAATGCAGAGCAAAAGGTTCTCTATATTCTTTTAAAATTGCATCCTGCTTAATTTTCTGGTCTTCACCTGGATGAAACTATTAAAATTATTATTAAAAAAACTAGCCACCCCATTTTTCTTTAAGAAGGCATTTGGTATCAATTTGCACAGCAGGAAACGTAGTGCAGAAATTCACAGTTGCCAAATGCTGCTACTAAAATAAATAGTGAAATAAATGTCTGGAGCACCAATTTTGCACCCCCCTCCCATTGTGCCACAAATAGAATCCAACAAAAATTACTAAATCACTTAAATGAAAGAATTCAGACTTTTTTTCCCCCAGAAAATTATGCAGCAGACAACCTAAATTTTCACACAGCAGAAGCCGAACATGAGATTACAATAAAGGTGTGATTAAGATGTGCAGGGTATTAGTACCAAATGATGATGTGCTATTTATCAAGGTATCTATGCACACAACCTCTGGAAGAAAAATCTGGTCTTTTTTTCTGCTAAGTTGTTCTTTGAAGAAGCAAATGTCCGGATCAGTCCTGGACTTTTACACTTTGCTCCGTGTGCTGGCAGAGCACGTCTCATGCCGGCTCCAAGACGCAGCCTTCACCTCTCACCATCACCTCGACATAGAGCGCGATGACAGATCCCTGCTGAACCTGAACCCGAAAAGACAGGGAGACCCTATATTTTGGGTTGACCTGTGGTGATCTCGATGTCTAGGGCAGCTGAGGGTTGTATGGCAGCATAACAGCACCTCAAAATGAGCTCCCGTGTCCCCCAGTTCAGGTGCACCCGAGGAACCGAATCTCTCCGGGGCTGCCTGACGTGGTGCCAGGCTTCCTGCTGACCAAAAGCTCACAGGAGATTTAGCAGAAACATGGAACAGAAATGAAATGTTTTGGGTAGAAAGGGTCTCTGCCAATACACGTGCTATTCTCCAGTTAAGTTTTGTAACTTTGGCCACCATTTAGGTTTCAAACATGCAGTATTACAAACCGTGCAAAATTTTAACTTTAATTTTGACATATTTGATGTCTAACTAGGGGGGGAAAAAGTACCAGAGTTGGAAAACCTTAACCTGTTTCAAGAGCATCACTTGAGATGTGTTTTAGAGAGATATATTCCCACACAAGCCCTTTGCATCAACTCGCACAGCCGCCTCCGGCGCCTGCTGGACCACAACTGCTCGGGGCTCCCGTCGCAGCCATCGGAGCAATTCTGGTCTTGCAGACCGCGCTGCTGGCTGCTGGCGGAGGTTGTGTTACGTACGAAATGTGTACGTACCCAGCTCTTCCAAACCGTAAAGCTGTAACAGCGAATCTGAAATAAATTAATATTGTTGAAATTAATGAACTGAGAAATTGAAGTTCACATCACTACACGAACAAATTTATTAATATCTGTTGTACATAAATTAATGAGAAATATCATTATGGCAAAAATTAAACAACACTAAAATTAAAGACTGCCTAAATTATGTTTCTACCAAAGAGTTAACCAGGAAAAAAAAGCAGTAGTTGTTGGCATCACAGTCTTTATCTGCTAAAAAAAAAGGAGATGGCTGGTTAGGGGTATTCATCTCATGCCTTTTTATAGTGCTTGGTCTCCACAGTTGAGAGCAGGTGCAATGTACTTGGCTTTGGTCTTTGGGAGCCCTAGGCTTGCTTGGCCCCGCTGTTATCATAAAGTACAGGCATGGAAACGGAGGTTTTCTGCCCAGGTGCCAGGTCTGGGCATGAAGCGGTGGTTGGTGGGGTTCCCGCTGCGGGGACGTCCCCGACTGATGCCTGACATGACCAGGAGTGACCGTGGTGTTCCTCAGCTGTCAGGAGCCTGGCACCTGCCTTGCTCTTCCCCTGCGCTGGGAGAGATGCCGCGGGCACGGGAGTCGGGATGCTCTGCGCACAAAAACCTGCTCAGAGCCTCCTTTCGCAACGTGAAGCCCTTGCGGAGGGTTTTGCTGGGAAAAGCGCGTGCCCGCGGCCCCTCGGTCAGAGGATGCTGTGGTGCGGCGTGGAGGAGCCCGGGTCTGCACCCGCCCGCCCTGGCCCGCACCCGGCCGGTGCCGAGCATCGCGGTTGCTTTGAACCAGATGTGCCTTACACAAGCGTGCTAATAACGGCTGATTTTTCTTCTCTTTTTCTTTTAGCTATGTCTGGGCTTGTAGTCCCGCCAATGTAAAGTCACTTTTGTTTACCTACCATAGCACCAAGCTTCAGAGGATGGGCTTAGGGGACAAGTTTAGTATATTAAGACATGCTGATGGAAACAGTATCTTCACACAGAATCAGCAACAAATCGAAATGCTACAAAAAAAAAAAAAAGACTTTGTTTAAAGATTTTATTTAAACTATTAAGAATCTACATGCAAACAACCTACTTCTTCATGAACAATTCCATTTTATTGACTGAATTTTTCTCATATTTTCACATTTCTCAGTCCTGAAGAATAAGGAAAAAGCGACGCCTATTTTGTATAAAGTTTCTGATTACGTCTTGGCTATGTCTAGTACTTGCTATGTGTTGGGAGAAACTTTGTGGATGCACCATTTTGATTATCATGAAACACTGATGAAAAATGCCTCCGAACATTTTTCTGTACTCATAACTAGATTCACAATGGTTGTGTATCTCTATAATGTGAAATATTTTTTTGTGGTGGAAAAAAGGGGGCCAAGGAGGTTATGAGCCATCAAACTGGAAAAAAAAAAAAAAAGGATGAATATATGATGAGAAAAACAAAAACCGGGGCGCGGGGGCGGGCGCGGGAGGGTTTATCATTGCTTAACTTCATCTTAATGAAATGGAACTTTGTAACTTATTGTAGTTAGAAATTGTAACTTTGATATTGAATTCTCTTGCCTTCAACAAGCACACTGACAGAGAAAAAATTGCTACTGTCTGTTGGTAAAAAAAAAATATACTTCCACTGCTAGAGCTTCCTGTTAAGCAAGTGTGATCTGCAACATTTTTTCAACTTTTGCTAGCACTGTATACTATTGCATTCTTAGGCTACTGTGAAGTCTATGTTTCTTGTACCAGAAAATTGTCCTTTTGACTTCTAGATCCTTCTTCCCTAATGTGTTTTGTATGTGGTTATAAAATTGTAGACTTTTGTGATTTTGCCAAAGTTGTAGCTAAATATTTATACACTTGTCTTGAATTTTTTTCAGATCCACTTAAATATTTAGAAAAGCAAATTTTATTCCTTATGAAGCCTATAAGGAATAAAATAGTCTTATTCATTGCAACACTTTCTTTCACATAAACACTTGCAGTCACTAAGGGAATTTATTTTGTAACATATCAACTATAAATATTGTATTTATCTTTGAAATTTTGTATATTGCTTTTCATCATTTTTTTTTTTTTTCTTGTATGTATTGGTTTTTGTCATGGCCTGGTATTGTGATGCTGAGAATAGCATTAAGCCAAGAACCGTTGCCTTCATGCTTTTCTTTTAAATAAATTAGTGTCCGTACATTTCATTTGTACTTCATAAAGTTGCTATTATTTAGACTTTCCATCCTTTTTTTTTTTTTTTATTTTTGAGGAAAAGTCAAATTCATTGTTTATTTTTATATTATTTTTAAGTTATCAGAACAAATAATTTTGAAAAAAAAGTTGTTTGTTGTATAGTCAAATCAAAATTGTGCCACATGGCTGTAATGAATACTAGTAGAATATGTGCATGTGATACAGCCACAAAAAAGATGAATCTATTTTGTGGTTGCAGTTCTTTTTTTTTTTTCCTTTTTTTTTTTTCTTTTTTAAATTTTTTAAATTTTTTTTTAAAGATTGTAAAAAGTCATTTTTACCTGCCACCTATGACTTTGCCACATAGCTGAACTGTGTTTACTGGAATAATTCAGAGGCCTAAAGTTTAAAATAAATTCACTTCTGATGTTTTAATTAAAATGTTTGCCACATTAACTTCTCTGATGCCTTAAAAGTGAACTTCTTTGAAGAACTTTTGTGCTGTTTTATCACAGGCTTACACCACAATTGTTAATCACTACTTCATTTGGATGATTTCTGGTGTAAAAAAAAAAAAAAAAAAAAAAGCACAAACCTGGTGTACAATTTTATCACTCCTTTATGTGTCTATTTTCTGCTGCACTCTGCATTCTCCTGAACCCTGCACTGTTTAAAAAAGATAAAGGTTTCACGTGAAATCAGGATCATACGTAATTTTTAAATGTCTGGGGTTTGTTTATTTAGGTTTATTGGTTTTTTTATGGAACTTTTTGTAACAGACCCGTAGATGACTGTACTTTTTAAACTGGAATGACCTCCGTCATATATCGTGGCTGTTAGTGCCAAATCCATAGAGAGAGACGTGGAGTTTTTTTTTTTACTTTGCACTAAATAGTTTGCAAACGCAGCACTACAAAACGTTGCAAACTGCAGCAGAATTAAAGTTTTAACCAAAAAGGAGGGATCTTTTTCTTTTTTTTTCCTGGGCAAAAATGCACATTTTAGTAAAGCGTTTATTAAAGGGTTTAAAAGAACGATACAGCGTATCACAGCTGATAAATGCCGTGCGCATTTCCTTTGTGATAACAAATAAGGCTTAGCTAAGTGGAAAAGCCTGAGAAGTCACTTTGGAACTGAATTGCCTCCGTTATATTTTGTCTAAGTAAGGTTTTACTCTAAAGAAGAGGTCACGTGTACATGTTAAGAAAGTTTGCAAGTTTCTTCATAAATGCAATCTGTTTGTGTTTTAGATTACTTAGTCAATGCACTCATCGCTTCATTGTCTCCAGAAAGCTTCACTAAATGGTAGATTTTACTGTTAAAGACCCTACAATAAGATTGTTTTATCTGTACATTTTTTCATATATTTAACTGTATAAAAAAATGTTCATTTTACACAATATTTAATTAAAGTATTTCTTGTCTGTGAATTTCATTTTTAGTAATTTTATCTGGTTTGATTATTAAAAAAGTGACTAAACACAAAACAAAAAACCGCAACACTGGGGGTTTCATTTCTAAATGTCAGAATTCGAAGTTATGTCTTGGTTAACAAAAAGCACAGTCCTGACGCGGGTTTTTCGGTGCCCCAGGATAGCCATCCCAGGCAGCCCCCCGAGAAGGATGACGAGGGAGGAGACCTCTGCTCCGCAGCCCGGCAATGACTTGTTGCTCAGCCTTGGTGAAGCATTTAACCAAAACTGTGCTTCAGACACCCTTTTTGTAAAGTGAAGTTAACAGTAGAGTAATTTTTTATATTTTTTTTTTTTTTCTATTTTAAAATGGTATTGTAAAAGCCTGTAAACAGGAAAAGTTATTTTAAACACAGCACAACCTAAATTTTCCGTGCAGCAGTTTGACACCGAAGGTCGACGCACTCGTCTTTTAAATGCTGATAAGGAAGCAAATGCTTTTGCTAATTATAATACTGAACACAAATATTTCATCCTCCGGACTGTAGTACGTGCAATGTACATATAATGTACTTGAAACAGAAATACACCGAGGTGGGCAGGACTCGGCCTCCTAGTCGGAGGGTGTTTTTGTGGGAGACGGTTACAACGCTAAGCCCGAAGTACGGGTCTGAGCTCCCCAGCCCAGAAGCCAAGCGTGTGCCTGCATCGTTGTGTGTGACCACAGCCTGCAGTAAAAGGGTGTTGGTACCGGAATATGGGTCTGGCTGCATGCACAGCAGGCAGAGCAACGCGAGCGCCTCTCCTGGTAAACCGGGGGAGTTTGTTATGTGAGTTTTATCCTGCCATTAACCAGAGGGTTGCTGATGACTTCGGGAGGGCACTGAGAAGCTCCAAGCTCCAAAGGAAATGTATGCACTTGTGCATGTGTATATACTGCCGAATGGCACGCCGTACGCCCATCTCTCTCCTTTGTCGCCCCGTGTTTCAGCAGTTAAGTGATGGAGTGTGATGAGAAGGTGCACTTACTGTAGTCACAATTTACAAAGAAGGAAAACCGGGATATTTAACTTTGTTTCCAATATTTCCATAGTTTTCATGTTTGATGAAAACAGATGTTAAAAATAGAGAGCACTTTGGATTATTATTATCGTGCATTGAAAATCATTCCACTTTGAGTATGTAATCTGTGTATCATGTTTGAACGGCGGCATAATCAGACGCATCCCACTAAAAAATAAGATGGTTTATAGGGATGAAAGTCTGCATGATGCCTACTGGTGCTTTTCCTTTTAGGTTTATTTCAAAGGTTTGAATAATGAGCATCTGAATGGTTCATCTAACTTTCAATGCAAAGAAAATACAAAAGAAGAAAATCCGTACATTTTGTGCTAGGGATGACAAGTCCTAGAGCAACCCAACACCTACGACACATCCCTGTCTGTAACTTGGTAATAGCCCTGGTGAGAAAATACGTTGTGTCAGCCGACAGCGAGTTTAGACATAGGAAGATGATAAAAATTCCTTAA
The DNA here is from genome assembly GCA_031468815.1 of Morus bassanus. Lineage (NCBI taxonomy): Eukaryota > Metazoa > Chordata > Aves > Suliformes > Sulidae > Morus > Morus bassanus. The sequence goes on from CM062575.1 coordinate 2,848,376, forward strand.
TCAAAATGAAGGAATAGAGTCTCTAAAAGTATATGCCAATTATTGCAGAGCAGCTTTTTAAAGTCTTTCAAGCTTTTAAAGATTATTCAAAGCACTTGAAATAGGCTTCAATCTAATGCCTCATTTCATTGCATTAAACAGCCTAGTTAATAAAGAATCAATATATTCAAAGGGCAAGGTTATCTTTTGTCTATAAGGGGTGGTGTCATTCTGAACCTTTTATAGCTCAAATGCTGAAAAAGACCTCATGAAATCCATACTCATCAAGTGGGTCAACTAGAGCAATAAAGAGGCCTCTGAAAGAATGGCTGCACTCCTTTAAAACAACTATAAGTCTTATCTCCCCACATAGTGCTCGCCAGGCTCCGCCAGAAAATGTCAATTTCTCATCAAGACAAGAGGCCCAACGATAATTTTTTTCTAGAGAATACACACAATTAGGAGAATGCAGAAAGGCCCCATCAGTGATTTGTAGCTTATTATGTCACCAGCAAGCTGCGATCCACCGCTAAGCAGATAATAAGGGCTGTTGATAACTAAAGTGTCAATACGCCAAAGAACGATTTTTGAATGTGAGCCCTTGTGCTTTTTTCCCCCTCCTCGTGCAGATCGCGGAGCCGATAACGGTGCATCTGCCAACCGACACCGCCCGTTGGACCTCACAATTAATGCCGTGAATAAATAGCACAAAAGAGTTTAGATTCTTTATACTCTTTGAGACAATTCCCTGTTTTACCCTTCAAGGAGTTCTTTTATGTTCAAATAAGGTTGCTTTTAATGAAATTTAAACTCATCAGAGGAAATCAAAACCCTCAAATCAGATTACAAATTGATTTTTTTTGGTCACTTGTCATTATACAATGTACTGCCCTAAGTTTTACAGGAAAAGGAAGAGAAAGCACCCAGTCTGGAGTCAAGTATGCAAACAATCTCTACAAAAGCATATGAAGGAGGAACGTTCCTAAAGTCCCACAAGTAATAAAAAGTTTTAAAAAGTTGGTGTGTATCATTTAAAAAGGGATCATTATTTTTACTCAGAAACTTCATAAAACACTAAAGTTTCGAATAAAATGAACTATACTAGAACTTTAAATCGTATAAATTAAATAATTAAACCCAAGCTATCTCTTTTTCTCATATATAATGCTAAATTTCATTGTAACATACAGGAAATCAAATATTATTTCTTAGCACTCCGGTCAAAATTAACCGACGGAGGAGTTGAGACCTCCCGGTCTGGTCCCCCATTTCAGCTGGTGACACTGCTAGGGCAGTTTGGCCAGTTGACACACGACACTAGTGATAGAGGCTATGTACTTGTGATTTTCTGATTTCTTACTCATTCAAATAAAGTAATACTTGTATTGTAATGGTTTTGTTTCCTCTTTATTGACTTTGTTCTAGTACTGAAGGGGCATAGTGAAAAAAAGGGTGCAGTTAATTGGTCACAAAATGGTACATTTTTGGTGCCCACAAAGTTTTTAGAGGATTTCAGTTGTTATGTGACTCTTTCTTTGCATTTACCTTGAGCTAAATTAAACTGTTTGAGAAATGACTTTGTAATAAAAGGCAGCACCTACCCCCAGAAGAGACCAAGTAGGGGTGGCGAGGGAGCAAGGACATTCTCTGAAAGCTACTCTGCTCCAACCAGGCAAAAATCACAGATTGCTTATTGTGTAAAATCTAAAACAAACAAACAAACCAACAACAAAAAAAAAAAAAGGAAATTGAGGCTGGAATTGCTCTGGGCAATACGGCCAAAAAACTTTAAAGCTGCCCAGTATCTACGATGAAACATAAGAGGAAGACACCAAGGGAAAGATGGAGAGAAGAAAGAAGGAAGATGTGGAAAAAAAATTGTACAATGAAACCCAGTAAAGCTGTATTTAATGATCTCTTCCCTTGTGCTGTGGAGTTCTGTTGTGGGAGCAAGCGCTCGGGGAGGGCTTTGCCCCTGCGGAGGCTCGGTGCCAGCGGGCAGCGCGACGCTGCAGCAGAGGTGCAGGGCGCTGGAGCTGGGGGCAACGCGCTGCAGCTCAGCGCTGCCTGCCCGGGCGGTTCGGGCTCTGGCCATCACAGCTCACATCCACAGGTCAGTCCTTGCCCGGTGAAGGACGGCACTGGGATGTGGAATCACCTCCCAAGCCAGCCTCGGTGCCCCGCTGCACCGGTGCCTCCGGCCAGCGGGGTGGAAAATGCTGGATCACCACAGAGGTTTGCAAGGCAGGTCCCTGCGTCCCAGTTCTGCTGCAATTGCCACTTTCCTCCACACTACAGCTTGAGTCCCAAGATTTAAAAAAAAAAAAACGAAAGAAAGAAAAAGAAATAATTGCTGTGGGCTTTGCTCCATAGAGACAAAAGTACTTTGAAACTGTAATGAGTAGAAATAGTAATAATAATAATAAACAAACAACCTCTAATAACCATCTCACAAGCTATTTGGGCGGGCCAAGTGTAGCTAGATGAACAAAGGAAAATAAAAGCTAAAGAAGGTGGGAGCCATGCCACAGAGTGGAAATTCATTCCACAGTGCTTCTTCAGCTTTCTGGTTTATCAGTGTGTCTCATCTTAGAGCAAGTCATGAATCCAACAAACACTGCAATATCCAAAGTATCTCTACAAGGGCTTCCAAGGTTTCTCCCTGACTACCCCCTCACTTAGTTCATCCCTTAAGACACAGCCTGGACAAATTAGCAAAGGCCGAGCAGCAGGTAAGGACCAGCCAGAGGCTCTGATGGACCAAGGGGTGAAGCCAGGTCCATGGGTGAGGACCATCGACTGCAGTCTCCCTACAAATCACCTGAGCTGTGACACTCAGCAGGTTAAAGGCAGAAAGGGGTGGGCATGGCAGCAGTCGGAGCCCGAAGCAAAGTGACTTCACAGATTTAGACACTTAGTTAAACAAATAAATTCTCTGTGTCAGGAAAACACTGAGCATTAATTAATTTGGAACAAAAGTTTCCAAAATGCACCCAGCATGTGGCATGGCCTAAAACGGGAATGTCAATTGGGTACATCTTTGGATAAATGCTAGAACAAGACTGTTGGGGCATGGTGTGCCACAGCATGCCCGTGCTACGCAGGCAGAGCAGCTCTGAATGGGCTTAGGGCTTCTATCCTTCCTGGAAATCAGTGAAACAGAAATCATAGGTGCTTTGTAAAATAAAGAATGCCCAGTTGTCACCTTTTTTTTCCAAGTTTTAAGGAAGCTGAAGAGGCATCAATGCTGAAACAAAACTGAGGAGGTCCATACAGCTGATGTCCTGCTCCTGCTGAGGAGGACGAGGAACTTGGTAGTGGAAGAACTGTAATAAAACCTGTGTCCTCCCATGTTGAAGATTTTGAGGAGAAGTGACTGGATACAAAAATCATTGGTTAAATGACCTGAGGGGAGTAGGAAAGGAAGAAAGTCTGCAGGAAAGGGTAAAACAGAGCTATCAAGAGAACTGGTGTTAGGGCACAGACCCAAAGGTTGTTCTTGCGGAGGAAGGGCAGAGGAAGCACAGTGGGGTTGAGTGTTGAGTGCTGTCTGCAAGGAGGCCACAGCCCTGCAGCAGCTCCTTCTCCCCACAATGTCACTGTTTGTCTCGACACTACCCCATAATACAACTCATCTCTGCTCAGCCACATCATGGTAGTATCAGTGATAAGTGCTTGCAGAAGCAAGAGAATAAGTCTTGTTGAATGAGGAGTGAGGAAAATAGAAGAAACTTACTACTCAACTTTTTCAAAATCTTCATAAAACACTAATAAGAGAAGGATGTCAGATAAAAATGGTTTGGGTTCTCTTGCAAGGACAGAGGTCTTCAACCACTGATGAGCATCTGTGTTTCTCGTTCAGTTCTGCTTTATTTTGGGTCCACTGAGCCATGTCTGCATGACTTGGGGACTAGATACTTGTTTTGGTGCTTTTGCCACGTTGCATCCCAAATCGGGCTGAGCTGCCGAAAGGCTGCATTGCCCTTGGATGCCATTTCACAGGATGGTTCCTGTTGGCTTTATGTTTCCGCTGAGTGAGAATTCAAGGCCGTTACAGTAGGTCAGCAAACCAAGCCATGACATCTAAAAGCAAGAGCTACTATTCTCTTCTTTTGCAAGAGAAAGGAGCCAGATCCTGGGTAGGATGGAGAGGGGAGCCTAGCAGAGACATGCTTTACCCTCTTTCCATGCTGTATTTTTTCCTGCCGATCCATACACTGTGGTTTGCGGTGGGTGTCATGTGTAGTCAGTAAGGATGGGAGACCCTTAAGAGGCTGCTGTGCAGGAGCCTTTCAGAAAGTCCTACTGTTTATCAAAACATAAACAGAAAGGAGCATTTCATGGGGGAAGTACTCATAAGCCTTTTTGTTTTCAGCTCTAAACCAGTATTTACTGGCTCAAGCCTGCTGAAATAATATTGCAGACTCACTGCTTTACCGAGGTCTAAGCCAAGCCCTCCTTGCTCACCTTAGTCTCTGCTCCAGAGCTGCATGTTCCTGGCCAGGGCCTTGCTAAGACTCTTCAGCAGCTCAGCCCTGAGAAGGGACCTGTCCCGAGCATAGGGAAAACACAGGCTGAGAGCAGCATGATTACGAGATAAATGGTGTCCTGAAAACCCCTCTTTATGGTATTACACATAAAGATGTCCAAAATGCTCTGCTTCTGATAGTTGTAAAATTCCATGACCAAGAAACTGGAACAGCTCAACAAGTACTAAATATATATAGTAGAGTGATTAGGTAAACACATTTACATTACTGATGTAGATGCAGAAATCTGCAATAAACCATTTTAAACTTTTTTTTTTTAATTAGCCTGGCAAGCAGTTAACAGAAGCAAATCATCTGCTCATGCTCTCCAGGTGCTGCCCCCAAATATTATGGAAATAACCTGTAGGAGCATTATCAGGAGGACAGTTTTTTCTCCCAAGCTGTGCGATGGGGAGGGGAGTGCCCTTTGAACAGCCTCATCTGCCACGAGTCCATACAGAAGACGATGGTGCTTTCAGGCCAGTTTGCCAGAGCTGGCAAAGCAAGAGCAAGGACTTGGCAGTTTCATGCTATAGGGACGCCACAGTTTGAGTCAAAGATAGGAAAATAAAGATTTTTTTTGTTTCTGCGCTGAATTTTTCTGTTCTTAATGGAAGCCAGCATAAATAATTCTAGTTTGTGTGAACTGCCTGTACGTTGCACTCCTATAGTAAGTTCAAATATAAGAGACAGCAGAAAGAGCAGGTTTGGATGCTAAAATAAACATTTTAGCAGTCACAACTGGATGTCCTCCGGGTCAAATTCACATTGTTTTTTTATCTTCGCTTTCAATTTTCTCTTTACCTTAATAAAAACCCTGCCTTGTCCTACATTCTTCTGACATCGTGATCAAAAGAGAAAACCTTTTCACTGCCAGACCCTCAGCGCTATTCTGCCCCACATTTTTAACGTGAAGATTAAATATTGATGAGTTGCAAGTCTATAATACCCCCTAACCAGGAACGCTTTGGTGCTGGTGAGCCCGGACAAGGCCACGGCGAGCTGCCTCGGTGGTGATCTGAGATGGGGATCCTGGTGGGGACTGACACCTGCAGGTACCAACCACCGCACACGTGGGTGACTTGTGCCTCTCTGACTTCATACCAGGTAAATAAAATTGATAAAATACACTAACTGCAAAAATATAAGGTAGTTATGTGATATTCTTACACTGATCAATGATCCTACCGCAGCGCCGGTGCCACCAAAGGGCCATTACAGGTGGGCACGGCTCGGGTGAGGCGCACGGACCCATCACGGGCTGAGGTTGGCACTGCACCCGTCAGTCTGGGACAGCACAGGGGTGCCAGGGGAAGGAGACCAAGGCCACCTATAGCGTAGATAAATAGATCAGATTAAATGCAAAACAGTCTCGGGTTGCAGATACTTTCTGAGGGCGTTTTGAAGCAGTTGAGATCTCCGAGCTGGCAGAAGCCACCAGCTCAGCACCTGGAGTCAGAGTCTGCTGCAATGATAAACTTGGTGACAGCAATTTCAGCAACGGCAGGCAGGGTGGGGTTTGGGTTTTTTTTCATTTCAATGTATTCAGCTGGTTCAGGTCAATGACTAATTCACTTAAAACTGAAAACATGATTGGGAGTTGGAAGAGCAGAAAATGTGTTTTCCTCTTCCTATCTATGAATAAAAAATAGATCTGAACGGATAAGATCTGCTGGTTTTAGCATCTTGAAGGACGTGATGGTCAGAAACAATCTATTCCATTTTTTGACTATAGATAATAATATCTCCTTTGCATATTAACTTTATTAACATAATTTATTAACTTCAGGTGCAGAACGTGTGCAGAGAAACATGCTCTTTTCTTTTGCATCCAGTGCTATTTTGGTAGGTCTATTTAGCTGATGAAATTAATGCCATTCTCACCACAGCGTTACTGAACTCTTATTTCCATACAAAAAGAACTTGGCAACTCATATAATAAAAAAGAAATGCAACATTCAGCATTTTTATCCATATAAAGATATAAAACACATAATCAGATTATGAAATACAATTGCATACATGAATGTAAATAGATGAAATAATACTGGGTAGCTCCCTGATTAGCCAAAGGAAGTGCATATTCAGTAAAAGCCCTAGTTTTGAGCAATAATAGTTAAAATTTGTTGATAATGAGAATAATCTCTCCTTAGGAGAATAAGCAGATGTTCTGGGGGGAAAAAAAAAAAAAAGGATGGATCAGACAGCACATTTTCCCTCATTTGTAGTGGAAATCATATTTGAAAGCCATCCTGCATGGGTTTTATATCGAATTTTCTTTAAATTTTGAGGGAAACAGACTTGTAGTTTTAAGAAAAAAAATTATCTGTCCTTCTGGTAAAGTTTTGGGTTTCTTTTTTTCTTCCCTTTTCCTTTTTTCTTTCCTTTTTCTCTGTTGTCGTCCCCCTGAAGTGGGGGTTCAGCCCAGGAGCCCGGGGCAGGGGTGGTGAGAGGTCGGACACTGTGGGAGCGGCGGAAGGAGGAGGCTGCAAATCTGAACGTATTCAGAAATAAAGTTATCCTACGAGCCTCAGCCTTTCGATTTTTCCTCTCCTTTCACAGAAATTCACCCTTCTTTTTCCTTCGCTTGACCCATATCTGCCTTAATTGGGATTTAGCAATTACACTCCTCACGCTACTTATTAAAAACGCTTTGCGTATGTCTGCTTTCCCAGCAGACCCCGCCTGTTGCTTGTTGCTGGCTCCGTTGTTTGATCTGGCAGTGAATATGGAAACAGTAGAATTTGGGATCAATACAGCCATTTCCAGCGGTCCTTCTGGGGAGGAGCTGGGGCTCTCCCAAAGCTGCTGTAGGAAAAAGCAATGTTGGCCAACTTTTTCCGGCATTGGGGGTACCTCTTTCGGTAATACTTTTCCAGTACCAGGGGATGTAAAGGAGATTCAGTATCATCCTTCTTTACTATACATACTCATGTGGAAGCAAGCGTGCACTGCAACCTGCAGTAACTTATTTAATGCTGCTTTTTTTTTTCCTCTTAGCTCCATCTTTAAAAGGAATTCCAACTTTTTGGTGGTTGTGTTGTGCCAAAGCAGAGCACGGCTGCTTGGTGCTGCTGCCAGGATGGTTCGGTTTCAGCCTGGGCTGGCAAGGCAGCAGCTTTTTAAAATGACATTGGCTTATCTCCTGAAATTCTGCTTTTTAGGCTGCATTTTGCTGTCTTGCTAAAGCTAACCTGCACCTCCAACAGTCTGGCCTTTATTTGCGGTGAAAGGCTGAGACCGAGCACTCTCCCTGGCTGACTGCAGGAGCATCCGGAGCAACGTGTTGCCGAAGGGAGGCAGATGATGTTTGATGTTTTAAACAAGGCAAATCCACTCAACTTTCACCACCCACTGCCCACAGTCCCCACGTGGCTCAGCCTGGGCTAACGTGCTGTGGTGGGGGAGAACCCAGCCCAGTCTGGGCTTGGGTAGTTGAAATACAAGAAGCGGGTCACACAAAGCCGCCTCAGACACCGCCACGGCGAGGTACAGGCATGGCAATTAGTAAAATCAAGGTGTATTTCCTAGATCATGCAGCTGGGGGCATTTTGCAACTCATTTTGCTGGAGAAAACTTGTTATTTAATTGCCTTTGCTGCTGCTGGATCAAATTCAAAATGAGTGGGAATATCAGGTCCTGCCAGATATGTTCAATCATATTACTGCTTTTTTCCCGAATGGATTCGATGTGCCAGTAAGCAGTGAAGCAGTTAAACACAGACATGTGAATGCCAGCAATGCTGTGATTTCAAAGTTAACACCCCACTAAGATGAATGAGGAAAACATACCTCTCCCTCGACGTTTCTCTCTGTCCCTGCGGTGAGTTTAAGGGGAAGATAACTCACAATGGTTTGGCCAATTGCTAGAAGTAGGATATTTTCTATTCGCTCTGATAAACCAAGAATAACACCTTATGCAGCCCCAAAACAAATTAATAATAAAAAAAAAGACTGCTAAAATTCAGAATTATGGGTGAGGCAAGGCCAAGCCTTGCAGCGCTGCAAGAGGCCGGAGCTGGTGGGGACGGTGGAGATGGGGCACGGTGGTGCCATCACACCAGCCCTGTCCCCACCGGAGGGGACGACGGGGCATTTCCAGCCGCCGCATCCTTGCGCCCAAGTAAAACTGGGTGGAGAATGGAAAAAAGATAGGTCTAAATGAGTCCAATACTGATTGTTAAGTTCCTAAGAGGCAATCTAATTTAGCTATATAAAATCATGAAAGGGAAAGAATTAATTGATACTAATGAGTTATATGAGATAGCATCATAATTAATTCCTAAATAGAAAGAGGACATAGGCTGGAGCGAGGAGGGGAAATAAGACTGGCCTATATATCATAATAGATTACAGAGGGTATTTGAAACGAGAAACAAACTGCCAAAGTCAGAGCGGGACGGAGTTACGGAATCTTTGCCAATGCAAATAAAAGCCTTTTCCGCATCGCCCTGACAATACCCAAAGCTGGGAAGCTCGGGTACCACGTCGCTGATGAGCCCTCGCAGGGCCGCCAGGGACCACGGCCCTCCACGGCAGGGTGTGAGGGTTTCCACCAGGGATGCCCTGGCCCAACCTGTCTGTCAGGGAGCACAAACACAAGACACTTCGGTGGTTGCTAAGGTAACTACTACACAGATTTGATTTGATTTCTTCCCCCCCCCCCCCCGCCCCCCGCCCCAATAACATTGCTGAGTAAATCAGTGCATAATCCCACGGCAACTTTGCGGTGCGTTACAGCTCCAATATTGCTGCAGCAACTTAGACAAAGAGTTTGGACGTGATCCTCGGAGCAAACCTGCTTTTTTCTACTCCATTTTGGACCTATTTAGTCCCTTCGTGCATAAATCACAGGTGACCACTCATATACTGGAGGACAAAAAGCCTTGATGAATCACAGAAACAATAAACTATATAGGGAAAGGGCATTCTCTTTTTGGAAAACCCATAAAATCATCATCCCATGTTGATTCCGTTTTCACAAATACAAACCAGAGAACTCTGTAGCCTTCCTCCTGAAAATCGACGTTAAAAGTCGATTTTTGTTCCCCATTTTATGATTAGTTTTAAAACAAATTCAGTTGGCAGAAATGAAATTTCAGTTACATTACTGCACGGTGAAGCCCAAAGTACATGGATTTATCAACGCTTGTCATCTTTTTAGAAGGGGAAATCATGGGTAACTATTTGGGTATTAATAGTTGAGTTCACCGAGAGAAGAAAATAATGAATAGCCAGGGCTCCTGGTTAATAACATTTCTAAGGGTATTTCATAAAAAGGCAGCTTGGCACAAGCTGGTTTACAGTGAGGCAGGAGATGCTGAGCATCTTCTTCTGGAAATAGGAGAAGCACCAAGCATCATTGTCCTCCTTATGTGAACCGGCACAACTGCTAAATACCCGCACATCGTCGGGAAAACAGGATGCAGCCTGTGCCACCAAAGCAGCAGGAATTTTGGGTGGGTTTCAATGGGAGTGGAGCTGAACTAAATAAATAAGGGGCTGGGGAAGACATAGGGGTACCCCTGAGGCCAGCGGAGGGGAGAGCGGGGCTCAGACCTTGTCAGGGCCGGATCCGCTCTGCCCTGCAAAAACCACCACACGTTGGCCAAAATGCTGTGTTTTCAGGCCATTTGCAATGTCAGTGCTTTAATGAAGGAAAGAGGTCAGTGCTGGGGGTGGCAGAGGTGGCGGGACCGGCCGGTGCCGCAGCTGATGGATGCTTTGGTGTGTTGGCTTGCGTTCAGTTGGGGTGAATTGGCCATTTTTGTGCTCAGAAGATTTTCCATATAACCTTTTCTGTATCCAGTAGAAGACTTTCCCGCTGAGCAGCCCACGTCCTGATAAATGTCAAAGAAAGATTAGTTTGTGGGATTAAGGTAATTTTTTTATGTTATTGTGAAAAGTCATGGACTTTGGCGTACACTGAGTATCTCATGTCAACTCGAGCCCAACACCTTGCGTTACAAGTGTAAACCAAATAGCTGCAAACAGCAACCAAACCCCTTTGTTCCTCGGCATCAAGGCCATTCACAGAAACAGTAATTATTTAGCTAATATGGTTCAATGTGAAATAATTGTTTGGAATCAAATGATTTTCTGTAGCGGACAGGGCAGCTGGGGAGCAACCAAGCTATTAATAAAATATACTGTCTCCTAATGCAGTGCAAGGCTGTATGTACAACCAGGCAGTTAGGTGTGACGCAGGACCACAGAAAGATGCAGAAATAGAGAAGAATTTTGGCTAATGGTTTCAAACCCCTTCTGCCAGGGTCCATGTGGTCCCACCTGCCACCTCCTCCTCCAGCGCATCGGCCCGGACAATGCCGGGCTCAAAAACAAAAAGCAAAAAAAAGGGGGGAAAAGGAAGGAAGGCGAAGTTTCTGCGTTGGCTGCCTCCTCCCCGTTCGCCGGGTCTGGGGCCGCCTCTGCGCACAGACAGTGCCGTGTCAACAGCGAGGCGAGGGTGACATTTCCCTCTCTCTCAATTACACGGGAGCTGTTCACTGCCGGTATAAAACACACACCGCGCTCTTGCAAGATTCATTGTCCTGAGGTCAGCTGGAACTTATTGTCCCTGTTGCCTTGGAACAAGACAAAACTGACATCTGTAAGATTTGCTGTTAAATAATCCAAACCAGGAGTGGGACGGAGCCACGCAGAGAAATGGAAGCGTTCGGGCGCCGTGGTAGAAAATCAGTAATTTAGATACAAGGCGCTGATGCCTGCCGGCCTGGCGCGCCCTTATTTTGCTATTGATTGCTTCTCCTAACATTTAACTTCATCCTTTAAATACTGTGTGTACTAGAAGTTTCAAAATCACGCTCGCCTGCTAATCTTTCCCTGGCATAAATAAACTAAACATTAAATGGAAATAATCTTTGGATTCCCAGCTATCTTTCTTTGGGTTTGCCTCCCAGCTTAGCGCTGCCACCAGTACTTCTTCCCCAACAAAATGCACTTGCAGTGATGCACGTACCGAACGAGACGGCTCCGTGAAACCATTTTTAAAAATTGCACCTCAAATTTGTCGGACACCCGAGGCGGTACGTTAAAAACAATTTGAACAAGAGAAATATTTGGGATGAAGAAAAGCTTACGCGTTTCACAACCAGAGCCAAGCCAACGGGCTCCCCTCCGGAGTCCTGCTCGCAGGTGGAAAAGCCGCTCGGACGCACGCACAGAGCTCTCCCCGAATGAGTTACTGATAAATCTAATCCTGAAGGATTGGAAATGAGGTAAAAGAAATTTTGATGAAAATTATGTACATGTACTTTGACAAGCTCATAAACACTGCAGCTATGATAAGTTTTCTTATTTTTTTTTAAGACCTGACACAACTGTATAAGCCCAAACTCTAATTTTTACAGCCCTGGGTTTGGAGATCTGTCATTGGGAGATATAATGGAAAGAATAATTGCTTGGTGGCTGCACAAACAGGAGATGTGTTGTCAGGCTGCAGTTTGGAGGCTACATCTGGCTTTGGAAATGATTGATGCTGTCTCTGTGTGTGATTTGGGAAACCATTTCCCCCCCCCCCGCTAATACAACCGCCACGCTGAACCTCCGCGCAGCCACAGCAATTAAACCTTTATTAATGAAAACTTTTTATTTATTCCTTTCACTTTCAGACGCATCTTGGCGGTGTGGCTAGGCAACACGCAGCCCTCTCGGCGAAGGTAAGCATGTGATTTCAATTTGAAATTAGAAGTCATGTCTGAATAACAGAACAGCATTCTCATTTCCTAATACTCTGCTTTTTACTACTTTGCATTCAACTGTGAAAAGTCTTTTAAAACTCTGAACAGCAGTAAAACTTGAATGAATTTTTGACCCATTATTGCATAGCGGGTGCGCTTTCCAAGTTGGAGAGACTGCCAAGTTCTCCCCACCTAATATTTCCACTTTAATTGTGCCACTTGAGAAATTTACGTGCCTCAAAATATGGCATGAATCTTACGCTTATTGCAGTATCATTAGCAGCAACATTTAAGCAACATCTGTGTGCTATAGAACTAATTGAAGTAGCAGAAGTGGCAGCTGTAAATCCACAGGAAGATGGCAGTTTGCACCCAGCACTGCTGAGTTAGCGAGTAACTGTCAGCCTGTTCCTGCAATCTGCTCTCGAGGACTATGGTACAGGCACACAATGTCCAAAAAAATACAGCGAGTAGGCTAATGATCCTATTAACCACTTTGCTGCACCAATTTGGCTGTTTTTCCAGTTTCCTTGTTGAATTTCATTATATATTTCACCATTCCAGTAAAAAGTCCAGTATGAGACATGTTTGCTTTTAAGCCGCTTCCTTAAGGGAGCGAAGCTCCTCGGTCAAATTAACGGGCACATGATTTTTTTTTTTTTTTCTTTTAAATTCCGTGTATTTCTCCGTCTTTTCCATTGTTTAATTTTTCTTCATCACACACGCCTCAGTGAAAAAGAACTTTTACCAACTGTTAATGCTGGTATTTAAAGCAATGACATTTTCCTCCCCGGGATGTAACATTTTCAATAATCAATAACGCTGGGAGGAGGAGGGAAGGCTGAAGTCTTTTTTAGGTGCGCGGGTTGAAACACATCTTCATCCCAGCCAGGGATGCTGCGCGCGTGGCCTGCTGCGCGTCAGCCCGGGCACCGCTGCCAATTTGACTAATGGGTGAGTACAAAAGGGGGAAGGTGTTTAAAGTAGCATGTCCTGGTATTACCGCATAATCCAGGCACCAGGGTTCAGAGAGTCGTGGAGCATCACCACTATTTCCATCTTCATTTGCTTCTTGGGCGGGGAAAAGCAGGTTTAGAAACCTTACGACCCTCAAATTAACACGGGGAATATAATTAAACGTTAAATATAAATGCTTCGGTGCGAAGGCAGTGGGTTTTTTCCGGAGACCCCGCGTCAGCCCCAGCCAACTGCTCCCACCGGCTGCCTCGGCCCCGCATCCGTCCCCGGCCGTGGCCCAGCCCCCGGGAGCCGCGAAGGGGCCGGGGGAGCCCCTCGCCAGGGCGTGTTTGCCAACGGCCCAACTTCATTAGAATACCCGGCACGTCCGCCGGGCCGCCATGTGACCGGCCGGGAGCTGCCGCTATTTGTTGTCTTAATGCACAAGTACTCGGGGACTGAACTGATAAGGGAAAAACTGTTCTGAATCTGCTGAACTACACGCTTAGGGTGGCACGGACCCACGCAATATTGAAAATCAATAGTCACGTGGTGGTTTAAAGGTTAGAGGTCTCCTGAATTAACTTTCTAGCACTAAATTACCAGCCCCTGGGTTTTTTTTTTTTTTTGTTTATTTATTTATTTATTTATTTCCCATTTTGTAATGGCTGGAGAGATGCGTTGACTTTAAAGACGCGTAGCTTGCACCTCGTTTGCGCTCAGAGTGAAAGGAGAAAACAGCAAAACCCTGTGTGATGATTTAAATGTTAAGGTATTTCTCATGAGCGAATTCAGACAGAGTCAGAAGGCGCATAGCCTCGTCAAATCCGGTAATGGAGCCGTGAGCATTATTAGTGCCCTGAAAATGAAAATACAGCTCTAGTCTTTTAACTCACATCCTCTACAGTGCCCGTACTTGTACGACGTGTAATGTTTAAATTAATGCATGTTTTATTTTGAACTACATTTAGAAAATGTAAAATAACAGCATTATTTGAAATATTTATTCATTAGGACTGAACAAATAATATTGTCACAAATAAACTGAATGTTTAGAGTTGAAGCCTGTGAAGACTTACACATTGCTTTTCACCCGTGAGCACAGGGCACTCCTGAGGACTGCTCCGGCGCGTAGCTGCTCACACGTGGAAGCATCTTCACGACTGGTCTTTAGCTCCTCTGCTTGCAGGTACTGCAAAAACCAAATCATTAATAGATTTCTCATTTAAATTTATTCCAACATTTCCCTTCCCCTTGTTTTCATTCCCCTAGGTACACTGACAGCTTGAATTTCAGCATGGAATATTTGCAACCTGGGTTAGTCTCCATCAGGACGGCTAACAGGGACCCAGGTCCCAGCAGCCCACCGGAGTCAACATGGTGGCTGTGGGTGCTGTGGGTGCTTTGGGTGCTTGGCAAATACCCTGGGGGACAATCTGGTGGGCTGACTATTAACTGCCTTTGCATGAACCAGCTCTGCAGCTCCGGTGGGGCAATAAGCACGAGCGTCAGGCAGCTGGACGTGGTGGCAATGAGCTGCGGCTCCCCGGGATGCTTCGCACCCGCTTTGCCAGGGGAACGTCCCGATGGGCAGGGGCAGCCTTGGGTTTTGGTCCCCTTTGTGCTGGTATGTCCGCCCTGGGTGACCGCATTGAAGGAAGACCTGCAGCAGCCAGCAAGGCTTTGAAGTAGCAGGTAAAGGAGATGCGGCAGGAAAAAAACTTCCAGGAATTTTAGACACTGCTAAAGCTTTTTCTTTCTGGGTCACAGACACGTCTCCAAAGACTTATTTCTGGAAATACTCAGCTGTTTTAAGATTTATTGACTGCGTGCAGCTTAAATTTGATTTTCTCTTATCACAGTGTAACCGTATACGCGTGCACCATCCCAGCTGGGAAGGGGCAGCCAGACGCTCGTCTGCCGTGTTTCACCGCCCGGGCGCCGGAGCTGGGAGGGGAGCGCGGGCTGCAGAGCCGTGCCTTTGCTGTGGCCAGCGTGGTTTGGTTTGCCAGGCGTGATCCGGCACCAGCCGCGGGTCACACGCGGCGCTGGAGCGAGCGGTGGCACGTGCAAAAGGAGACGCGCTGTTGGACGTACTGACGTGTGAAACCCGGCGCCTACTTTCCACAAGCGTTTGTGTGCGTTAAACATCATCACCTCAACATATGCAGAAATAAAGTCCAAAATATGGGGAAAAGATAGGAGATAACCACTCAGGCCTAATTACTGAACTAAACGAAGCACCTCTAAAAAACTCCCACACTACACATCGCAATATTTTGCTGGACAAACGCCAAGTCTCTCATTTTAAAAATGAACTGCGAATTTAACCTTCCCAGGCTTTCTGCTAATAAGTGTCAGATCCATCCCTGCCATCGACACGTCCAACTTCCGTTTATTTTCAGGTGCCTTCCACCTTCGACTCGAAGGCGAAGGCTGCAACCACACCACAGGTACGCTCCCAAAACTTCAACCTAAGGCACATATTGCGTTTTGATAAACAAACTCAGAGAAGGATGAAGACCAAGTTGTAACTAATCAAATAAAAACCTGCTGCTAAGCGGCTGCTTGGACGCTGTCTCAGGCAATACTTAAGCACATACACAATTTTACCCGCGTGAAGAGTCCTACTCACTTAATACGGGATTCACGCGCTCACGAATTCTCACATAAATGGGGTTCTATCAAGGTATAAACCAGAAAAGTCTTCCTCTGTTCATCTGAGGTTTCTGCTATCACAAACTTTTGATTAGACAGTGTATTCGTGATATTACAGATAAAGTTTCTAGTGGAGTTTTTCCTCAGTTACTGTATTTCTATAAACCTACAGATCACTGACGCGTTGCATGGGCACAGGAAGAGCTGGCACTGTTAAAGGTGATTTTTTTGTGCAAAAAAGAGCTAGAATTTTAAAACCGCCATTTTAAAGCATAGCTTGAACTAACATTTTCTGGTTTGTACATACACAAAATAATCCCTTAGAAATGTTCAGATTTATTTTTTATAACCGTCATTCTTAACTAGCGCACAATTACCTTTATGTTTATTTCTATCAGCAGTCTTATTAATTCCCGTACTACTTCTGGACCATGCTTGCACTACAGAAATAATTTTAATTGAACATTTATTAAAATAAATGCTTTGTCAGGATATACCCACTCCATCTGGCTGCACTGGACAGGCATTATTTCCTGGATGTGTCTGCTTTATACAACGTCTTCTCCCACAGCTCTCACTGACTACCAGAGATCATGATTAGATTGTTGTGGATTTTGCTCAGCAGCATTTTCTGCCACAGCCCTTTCTGTCTCGTGGACATTAGCTTATACGCACACTCTCCGCAGGACTCTTCCTCTTCTGCTGCACAGAATAGGGTTCATTCTGGAAGAACGTCGTTAGCCCACCAATCTGACAAAAGGCAGAGATCTTCTATAAATAACCCGCCCTGCAAGGCTGGATGGGCTGGATCCTTTTTTTTTTTTTGGTGCGTGTGCGTGCTCACAATTACGGAGATAAGAGTTCTGATAAGAAATAAAATATGAATTGGGTTCCCAGCGTTAAAATTTCTGCCCTTGAAAATAAACTAAGACAAGCTTTCCCCTTTCTCCCTCCCCACAGCAGTCACCTGCTGACAAACAGATTCCGGGCACTATAAAGCCCTTTCTTAGCACACTTAGCAGCCAAACATTATTTTTATTGCTGGCATCACGAACAGACACAAAACAAATAGGAGACGTGCAGAATTCAAAAACCGGCAGCATTGTGCAGTTAATCCTCTATTCACCGTCGTATCAAAGCACTTTTTTGTTACTTTTGCTGTGATTCATCTTAATGAAAGCCACTATTTTTACAGCATATCTCCTTCAACCCCAAAGCGGTACACATGCTTCTCTCTTTGGCCAGACCACGGGAGATTTAAAGCTGTTACTTCTCACAACAGGGTAAGTGGTGTTTTCTGAAACTTCAGAAGGCAGCTTAATATTCACTAAACTGGTTGGGTTTTATTTATTTCTCATCAAAAGCTTATATGGTCTCTATAAGAGTAATTGCAAAAACTGCATCACCCCCAACTTCTTGAATTCATTTTCTGTGCTCCAGTAGTTTTTCACTCTTTCTTTGACAGCCTTGAGCACGTACTTCATTAGTATTTTTTTGGGAGGTTATGTTTTTTAGCATTTCTGCTCAGTGTAAAAGTGCCTTGAGACAACCAGGAGCTCCCGCAGGGTCGTGCGATGCCTACAAATTCTTGTGCAAGGTGGAAGGATCGCCCAATATTTTGTATTTTCAGCAGCGCTGGGACTGCTGGGCATTGCACGAAATGGGGGCTTTCCTCTTCCCGAGGATGGCACATCTCCTCTTGCAGGAATATGATATCTCAACAATTTCCAGAGGCCTCTCACATCAAGGAACTGAAGTGCTTGTGGCCTTCGTTATGATATTCAAAGGAGGTCCACCACAGGGAATTGAGCAACCAGATCATTTTCTCCTGTTGTTTTCTGTTTTTATGGTTGCTTGTATTGCTATGACCCTTCCATAAGCAGGAAGAAATATTTAGTATCAAAAGGATCTTTTGAGTCAGCTCAACAGCACTAAACCGGCTATCAAGTCCTAGATACAGCTCAGCATCCATGGTATCATGGAACTGCTTTGAAACAAACATATATAAATTATTTGGGGATTCCAGATAAGGGTAAAGACTAAATAAAGATTGTACCTCTTTTTCCTTCAGAAGTACCCTGACTTGCTAAGAAGCACTGCCCCAGGAGGGTAACTCTGCAGTTTCCTTTCTTAAGGCTAGAACAGCAAAATTTTAGGAAGTTTTGGTTCGGGACATATCTAATCCCCCACCTTTGCTTTAGCTGCAGTTGCCACAGTCTTGGTCAGACCTTTTCTCAATAAGATGGATGTGTCTTCAAAGATGAACATAAACACAACGGCAGTCTGTAAATGAGGCTGCATTTCTTTGCAGGTGGAAAACCGTAAAGTCATAATTATTGAATTTATTGAAAACTTCAACCATGGCCAACTGATACCAGCACACACGGCGCAGTGTAATGGCACAACATCTCTGAAGGCTGAAGAAGCTTTCATGGGCTTTTAAACCTTTGCAGATGATTGGGCTGTTGCAAGTCCAAAAGCAGAAAGGAAAACTGAGTAGCAAAGCACCTGATCTAAACCCCAGAGGTCACAGTCCCTGGTGGACACTTCCCATTGCTTTCAAACACTTAGCTCAAATCCAGAGGGAACCATGTGCAGAAGATGGCTCAGGCAAAGGAAATGTTGGGATGATGGGTGATGGAAGATGTGAAATTAGTCTTACAAAATAAATGGTTGTGGTGAATACCTAGTACAGATATCATCCAAACCCAGGGATTGAACAGGAACCAGAATTAACTTCCAGGAACCTGGAAGTAAGATCAAAGTGTAAGCTTTGAGTAGCTTGATATTCCAGGATAACCTATATATCCCTAATAACTGACCTCTGAACACATTTTGTAGAGCATTTGAGATGCAATATGTCTTCAAGGATTTAATTTGAAAATGATGGAATAATCTTAATTTTTCAGAATGTCTTCACTCCTGGATGGTGCAAGGTGTTGAATCAACAAACAGTCAATATATTTGGTTTATTGACTTCTGTTGTCAGGCAGTGAAGACTATGACTCACAGACACTAAGCACACACACTATATTTTTTCTTCTTCTGAAAGCTTTTCTGCAAAATATGGTTAGAGTCGCTCCCTGTCCAAGGAAGTAATGAATTCACTATAAAAACTTGACTTAATTATTCTTCTGACTGTGATAGCAATAATGAGGCCTAGTTTTTCTCAAAGAATTGTAGATAAACATGACTTTGTAATTACATTTTCCTTAATAACTGATAGATATATTTGCTGGTTATTGAGTTACAAAAATGAGTTTTGAGGGAAGATGACCGTAAGCCAGGTTGAGATCCAGATGGGGATGGTTTTTGAGCTCAAGGACGTTCAGATCCGTGACTGGGGCTCAGGGCCATCGCTGGTTTTGGTTCATGAGGTGCATATTAAGCTTCAAGTAGGATCCTTGTCCAGCTTCTCTGCAGAGGCGTTCCTTGGGTAGAACAAGGGGGCCCATAGCCTGACCCTGAGCACGTCCCGATCTCTCCCAGCTCTGCGGGGCTGTACCAGCCTGACCATGGGATGGGTCCTGGGACCCTCTTCTGAAAGGTGCCACCATGGTGTACAAAGGACCTACCTCGAGTTTTGCTGCCTTGCACAGCAGCAGATCGGTTATTTGTCCAGGATCCTCTAAGGCACAGGCAGGTAATTCACCATCAAAAGCTTTGGCTCTGGCACCAAACACTGGAATTTGGAGATATCTGTTGCAGAGTACCGCAAACCAAAAGAGTTTAATGGTTGACCATGTAATACAGAAATGAAGTTGGGCAAAAATTATACATAATTTCAGCCTGTGTATGGCAAACACTTCGAATCACAAAATCTGCTGGTTTATTATATGAATAGAAAAGGCTTCCTGCTTAAAAGGTTAGACAGAAATTTCAAAGGTAACTTGCAACGAAAGTCAAGTTGTGGAAAAAAAAAAAAAAGAATCCAAGCAGCATCCCTGAGGAGAGGAGGGAGCGCAGCAATGTGACCATCATGTATGCATATGTCAAGAACAGATGATCTGCCCATCATAATTAAAGAGAGAGACTTAAAAAAAAATCTCAGGGAACCAGGAGGTGCCAGGAAAACTTCAGTGGAGCGGTAGCTTTTCACTCAGACAATGGGAAATGAGGAGGAGAGGAGTCAGAAAGAGGCGGTTCACAGCAGGGACAGCTATCCTGAGCTGACAAAACTTCCCGGGCTCTGCGCTTGACCTGTGATTAATCGCACAGACACACAAAGCACCGGCTGCGACCAGGAGCCATCCTCCTAATGCATGTCACAAACTTCATAATTCCGCTTGGAACGAGACAACAGCAAGTTAAATTCCTGGATCACTGTCACCGTGTCACTTACAGAAGAAGTTGCACCGAGGAACAGTTGGCTATTGGAGTAATTTGAATGAAAATGTCAGTTTTCACAACCTATGATTTGAGGTAAGTGCCCTGCTATTATACAGCAGCTCTGTCAAGCAGCCAGGGCTGAGTGCACGCCGTGACCTCCTCTTGGCAAACCCATCCTCGTCCCCGCTCCCGCCCCAGCCTCCTGCAACCCACCACTGCCGAAAAATTAACATTTCCTTCTCTGCAACACCCTTTGTTCACATGGACAAACATTCTCTGTGTCTTCCCGTGCCCTGGCCTGATTTTAATTCTAATTTTGTATTCTGTTCAAAGGTATGTGCTTCAAAACCACACAGAAACAGTGAGATGTTTCTGAATAAATTGATTAATCGAGATTCGCACTGACCTCTGGGCAGGTTTCGTCTGACTAAGGACTTCAGAATATGGTCAATATGTCTTAGTGCTAAATACTTGCAAAAGTTGCTACATAAGGTTGTACACATCTTATACACATCTGTGACAGATTCAGTCGATTCCCTGCACTGTATGGGGGAAAAAAAATACTTGCTGTGCAGAAGTGCCACGGTTTGGTCTAGTACCTGTCCTTCAGCAACACCTTTATATATGTTATATATATTCAGATATTTTGGTATTTGAAAGGCAATGCATCCAGTGCACAACTTGTGTATTGTTTTGCCTAGAAGGATTCAGAAGGAAATGAGAATTAAATCAGCCTAGCTATCACGTAGAGGAGCTCTCACATGTTTAACTTCAAGCAGTTAAACATCAATTCGAACCATACTGATTTAGAAGCATCCAAACACAGTATCCCCCGAATTTAACTAAACCGCAGCCTTCATGAAACCAGAATAAATGCATGTGCAGACCTGACCTAAAAGCAATAGAAGATAAAGGCAGGAAACACTGGCTACGAGTAATCCAGCTCGCAGGAGGATGGAAAGAAAAGGGGAGCTGTACAGAAGTGGAAAGTTGTTGTGAGAGGCAAAGGGCATCGCTGCCACCCGTTTCAGAGCCAGCCTGCCAGATAACCGTCACTCGGTGCTGAGACCCTTTCCGAACCAGCAGTGCCGATTAGCTATTCCATTATCTGCACCCGCCAGCCAGCCTGCGCAGGAAAAGATTGCACAGCCAGGTCCCACACAGGTAAAATACTCCTACATCTGCCGTTTGACAAAAGGAGAAATAATTGACCTGAGAGATCTTCTCTTGCCTCTGGATGAGTTTACTGAGTGCCAGGAGCTGCGCTTGGTTGAATCTGGTGCTGGGAAGTGGCAACAGGGTAAGTGGCTTTTGTGGGTTTCTTCTCCTTGGACAAGCAGGTTGCCCTGTTTTACAAAAAATAAAAAAATCTTGTTCAAAAGAAGAGATGTGACAGCAGGATATCTGGACTTTGCTCTCCTCTATATGCTGGGGATGGTAAATAAACTATTATGCTGTTTTTACATTGCCCATGGTGCCACTGACGTTGGGGTATCTCCAGGCAAGGTGAAGCACAATTGCTACTATTATTTTTACTTTGAAAGGAGTGGCTTACTGAGTCAGTAAATATATTTATTTTTCTTTTATGCCAAACGTAAATACGGTGGGAGAAAAATGTTTCTACAAAATGAGAAGCGAAAGAAATGGAAAACAAGTCAAATTTAGATTTTGCCTGCAGGATAATTGACAAACCAAGAAGCTTTCCTGGCTTCAAAACAGCTACTTAGATCACAGGTGGTTGTATTCTTAAAGGGTAAAAAGCAAAGCTATCTCTTTTTATGGTATCCTTTTCAGGCATCCTACTCTGTCGCAGCCACCAGGCTTTTATGTGTGCCCAGGCAGAAGAGCCTGGATCCTGTTGCAACACTCTGTTGGACTATAAACCAATGATATTTGCTTTACCTGTGCACTATCTTCCATGGAACAAAACAACATTTACATCTGGGATCAATTTGCTTGAAATTAAAGTGCAGCTGCTATATCTCTTCTGCATCAAAAGTATAGTGTTAAGGCTATAACATACAGACAGTTACACATTACTTTGCATTGTAATATTTAGATTTGTGTCATTTTCCATCTGAAGTAAAAAGCGGCTTTAAATAAATGAGTGATCTTATACTACATATTTTATGGGCTGTGTACTCAGCAAGATACATCTACATTTGCAATGTGCATATACTCATCTCCAATTTCAAACTACGTATTTAGACCTTGAATTTTAATGCTTAAACGACAATGCAGTGTAGGAATAATTTGGACTGTATGCTCAGAAAAGTTCTGCTGTGTTTGTACAAGAGGGTTAGATGAGTTTTGTAGTATTCTCAGGTAAAATAGGAGCTTTTCCAGTTCGTTACTGCAGATCCTTTCCCCCTCCCCTGTGCTCAGAGGGGGTCTCTCTCAATAGCCCCCCTTTAAAGCAGTGATGCACAACCCTTTTGACAGGGAGGGTGACACTGGCAGCTCACCAGCAGCCAGAGGGCTGCGTGCAATTACCATCTGCATTTACATGAGCCTGCATAGGATCCTTATCAGGAGATGAATGCACAGGGCTTTTATTATTTACATAAAAGTCACTGCAAATGCATCCAAAGAGACACCATGAGTTTGGGATCTGTGAAAAAGTGACTGCAGCTACGGACTGCTGCCGTGCCAGGTGGGAGCACCTTATCACCTGAAACAGCGTCCTCCAGCTGCGGGTCATGGGTTCGGCTCTGCACCATGTGGCCATGGACAGGAACCACTATTACCTGGTCCTCCAGAGCAGTGGTTTGTGTGTCATGTTTTGTTCGTTGTCATCAGAAGGTGACATGAAGACGCAAGCCGCCACCTCCAGTGGTGTCCTGCTGTGCGCGGGTGCCTTGGGACCTCCGGCGATGGGTAAAGAACTTGCACGGGCTCCATGAGGATGGTCACCACGGGGACGGAGCCTGCTGGTGAATGCACAGATAGGACATTTCCTATTACTTTTAGACATTACTTATTCACACACAAAGGCCCACATTGTTTGGCATTAAATGGCAAAATGCAGCCAGCAACGCACAACTATAACACACCATTTTCTGAAGTCTGGGGACAATTTGGCTCCAAGGGTTCCAGCCAGTTTTACCCAACTCTGCTGCCTCTTGGCATGTGAGGCTCTATATTTTAATTGCTCCCCAGATCACCAAATTCAAATTTGATTGATTGCTGACAATCAAATATTGCAATTGGCAGAAGCGTGTAGGAAATGTAATGCACTCCAATCAGAGTGCTTAACAGGCTACTTACTGAACCGCCATAAATGAGCAATCATCTGAAAAAAGCTTTTATGCTCTCCAAGTGTTTTGGGGCTCTTCTCCAGGGTTCTACTGTACCCCTAAATCTTAGGCAAATAACAAGAGCCATCCAAAAAGAATAAAATTTCCTACTGAAACCAATGCTATTAACCTGCTTTTGCTTTTCAAAAGAAAAAAACCAAGCTACATGACACTGGAAAGAGGACCAGAATTTGAATTTTCAGAGATTTTTTCCCTCTAGTTCCCAAACAGAATTTTTTTCAGTTTTCCAGAGAAAACTGTCTCTACCATTTAAAAAGCACATCTAACTCCACAATTCTCATATTGTTTTACTGCCAATGGCAAGAAACAATTTAAGAGAAAGCCCAAGAAAACAACTGTCCAGGATAACAGCTACAGAGCACAGAGCAGGGCAATTTAGTGAAATCAAGATCAATGGTTATGTAGGTCATTTCGAATACAGAGTATTCTACCTTAAAGTGTAGCACATTGTTTGAAACAAAAAATGGAAGTGCAGCGTTTTCAAGCTATCATTTCCTCCCAGCAGCTGCAATATTTTGTGTTTTGGTGGAGATGAATCAGATGGTTTTTTTTGCAAGAGTCATACATACGCTGCAGCCTCCGTTACGCACTGCTCAAACCAGCTGCACAGGAACCCCAGCAGATAAAACGCTGTAGGACCTCAACATCTTCTGCTCCAGTTTTGGCAAAAAAGGAACTTTTCCGGAGCAATCCCGCAGTGGTTGACATAAGGACATAAGACTGTGACAGAGAGGATGCTGCTCATCTAAAACAGTCAGATTATGTACCTGGACTTTATCCGCTGCCTGCAGAAGAGAGACAACCAATTAGTCCAACACAGCTTCTTTGCCATGCCCAGGTTGGAAAACAGATTGAAGGGGTCAAAAAATTCAGAAGGCTCCACATGATCTGACATTTGCCTTGTCACAATTTTCTTGACAACCAGAAGGTTGGAGACAGTTTGCTGGTCATCAGGAGCGGCAGTACGGGAAGACTGATTACCGAGCTGGGGACAAGAAACCGGTCAATTAACGGTCTGCTCGTTCTCAAAACAGTGATTTCTTCAATAACTCAGGATGGGTTTAGTCTGCTCATTTTAGAGGACAAACGTGCTGCAAAATAGTTGCTGGAGTAGATAAACATTTCTTTAGTTTGCAGCCTCCCAGTATTGCTTCTGTGGCTACAGAGGTGATCTCCAATTCAAGCGACATTCGGAGGTTCAAACTTCATTCCGGTGCCATCCTTTTTGCACTTGATTGCATTTGCAGAACAAGCTCTGCTGCAAAATGCATTGGCGGTAGTTGAAGCGACTTTCATGAACAGCATACTGGTTTAATTTCAATTTTTGCTTTTACTTCCCAGTTTGATTTTGGCCACATTAAATATAACTCTCCACAGAATTCATTCTTCATATGAGAAGTTTCTCAACCTGCGATATGGGAGTGGACACTCACTTTCCATTATTTGTGCAGTGCCTTTAGCGTGAGGTTTGTACCCGCTCTGGCTGCTACCCTGGTATTACCACCTTGCAACCACACACTGACTCCTTTGCCTTCAGCTATGCTGTGTAATCGGCCTGATTTTTTTTGGTGCCTGATGTCTACTGCGAGGACAAATCTATGCCATATACTGATGTCATTTTATAGATAAAAATCAGGATAGTTTTATATTTGTCCCCCATATTCTGTGGTGTAATCCTGTCCCTAGTGCCACCCATCTGTCACAGCCGCTGCGAGGGGCTGGGGTTCATCCTCCTCGCTTGCCTGGCCCTATTGCCGGGGTCAGAGAGGAAATAAAAAGGACAATAGCCCCGAGAACAGGAATTGTGTGTCCTATCAAAAATGGAATATTTTGCTAGGTAGAGGTTGAGATCCTCTCCATTAACCCACTTCTACTGGTCCTGCACCAAACTGCAGGTATGGTGCCGTTGTGCCTTGTGCCTCCTGAAGCGGTTCATGAACCACTCATGGTTAATCTCATGATCCACTAAGCAGGGTGTTTAGGATGATGCTATTTGGATAAAGGTTTAAAAAAAACCCACCCCAGCCCAAATAAAAACTCCCATCGGTGGAAATCCAACGCTGGTCAGCGGTTCGGTCACAGCTTCTCACAAAGAGGGGTCCCAACACTTGCAGCCTTCTCCCTCCAAACTAATTCGTATGAAGTAAGACGATGTTTCAGAAAGCCTTTCAAAGAGACATAAAAGCTTTAGTAGCTTGGCCCAAGGGACTGTGTTAAGGACAACTTGCTGCAGGTTCTAGACAAAATAAAAGGCATTTTCTCTCTCCTTCCTTAGCGCACAGTCCTGACCTCGCCGAGTCCCGCCTAGCCCTTGCAAGATGTGACTTTGCTGGTGTCACCCTGGCTGTCGAGGGCTGGGACCGCAGCGCGGGACATGATCTCTCCTGTTTTCCTGCGAATTACCGCGGTGGCCTGTCGGATCACCTCTCCTCTGCTCCACGTGCTCCTCCTCTGCTCATGACTGCTGCCCGCTCCCCCTCATTCCGCCGCAGGCAGCACGGGCTCGCCGGGGACCCAGGAGGGCACCAGGAAACGCAACCGAGTCAAAGGGGAAAGGGGGGACGGGTACAGCAGATTGCTTTCCAGCCATCCCAGCTGATTACTCAAGCATCATCCATATTCCAGCTGGCGAACACAAAGTTTGCTATCACGTCATATTTAACTCTGTGTGTAAATGATGATTTGGTACAAGAGCTCACGCTGCAATATTATATAATCTCTTAAAAACCTCTAAATCTCTTGAGGGCTCTACCTACAGAAAGTCCAGGGCAGGCACGCTTTGGGTGATGTGCTACCCCAGGCCTCTTACGAGAAGATTACCTACAACTGAAAAGATAACATGGTTTTGTGACTCTATTTTGCTTGCAAGCGTTTTGTTCAGAAAGGACAAAGGTATTTTTTTGCTGGGCATTATGAAGAGATCATTTCATTGCACCAGTTATTTTGTTACTTAACTATTGAAAGACTGCTGCTTGCCCATTGCCCCTTAACATTAAACCTGCATTTAGGGGTCAGGCTGATTATATTCGCAAAAGCACATAAAATGTGTTCGCTGAGAAAAAGCAGAAATAAAGACCATGTTCAAGGCTCGCACTTTTAAAAATTCTGGGCCATAATCAACATTGAACGTCCTAGCAAAGCTCAGCCATGATAGCAAAGTCAATAAATAAAAGCAGTAATTTTCCAAAACCTTACAGTATATACTGATGGAACTACAATGGTTTTTCCTTCCGCTTGCCAGAGTTTTAAAGATTTAGGTCAAGTCTGGATCAAAAACCACTCGGGATTCCCGCTCCTGGTGTCCTGCCCTCATACTGTGGCCACGGCTTTCAGAGGGTGCTGCCAAGGGCTCAGCGGAGCCGTGCCGCGCGGGCGAGCTCAGATCCAAATCACAGAATGACTCAAATGGCCTACTTTGAACTGAGACGCAAGTTTTCTATATGGAATTAGGTCATCTCGGCGTTCATCGGAAAGTGGAAATTACATCATCGCAAGGTTGCTCTTTCTTAGATAAAAGGGTTGCAGCTGTTTTTCTCAGTAACTACCATGAGTTCTGCACTTGGGGTCATGCTGAGGGTTATTTTAATTAACCACTGCCTCTTTCAGCCCATCTGACCTCGGTTGGTGCCTAACTTGGGTTGACCCCCATCCTCGAGGGCTGCCCAGGGCCGGGTTGGGCAGAGCCCCCCGCTCCGGGCTCGACCCTCATCCTCCCCGCTTGTTGAGCCTATGCTCAAGAGCTCTGAGCTAGCAAGATCTCCGCTTTTTAACTCTACGGTACCTGCATGCAATTTGCAGCAATAATTTCAGCAAAAGAAGAGCAATGCCACATCAAATAATATAGCCAAGGTAATGCCAGCACAGGTCCAGATTGACGGGCTCCGTACGCTGCCCTGGCACCTCACAGCACCCACAGCCAGGGCAGAGGTGACGGACCAGTGCCCACTTTTCTGCAGGTTAGATGAAGATTGGTTAAGGAGAAGAGCCCAGGAGGAGTCCCCCAGGCTCCTCGCAGCTCTCTGCCATGCTCAAGGACTACTCACTGCGACAAATAAAAAGCCCTGTTTAAAATAACTAAGTAAGGCACTTAAAGAGGTTTTAAAAATTGATAACTAAATGTACGGTATGGGATCGATCTTAATTACTGCCCAGGTGGAATTTTTGTCTTCTGGCTTTTTTCAATGAAAAAAAAACCAACCCACCCAGCCATTAATGAGAAACGTTAAAGGCTTGTTAACAACATCCTTTCATCAACCCAAGGCGCTGCCAGGGCGCCGCGCTCACGTCAATTTTCACCTTGCGGTCCAGCTACCGCATCTCGCCCCGCCGGCCGCGGCTGATGGAGCCCAGACCCGTCGCCCGCCGCTGCCGCCGGCTCCGGGCAGGCTGCGCCGCCCACCCTGCAGCTCCTCCAGCCCCCGGCCCCGCTTTCGGCTGCCACCCGCACGTTACTTCACACGGGCTGGGGGCTGGTCTGGATCAGGCTCGGGGCGGGGAGAGCGTGCTCCCATCACTGCATCCCCCAGACTGGGAAGGAGTGAAATGGAGGTGGCTTCCCTCCCTCAACCTTCAGTCTGCAGTGATGGGGCCAAGGGTGCCCCTCCTCACTCCCCCTGCAATAATAATCGGGGGAGAAAAATGGGTTTTGAACACCGGGGGTGGGGGGGGAATCGGATTTGCTCCTTGCTAAAAATGGTGCACAACAAAAACAGTGATATTAAAAGCCAATCATCTGGAAATCCCAGACTTAAGGACAGGGAGAGATTAAGGGTTTTGCTGGGGCAGGTCTTCTGGAGGAAAAAAAAAAAAAAAAAGAAGAAAAAAAGAGAGAAAACTGGGAAAAACGCTCCCTTTTCAAGGCACAAATTAAGCGCATTTATTTGTTACCCATACCCTACACATGCTATTTGAAACAAAAATAGCACACAGCCCTTTGTCAAGCTGTATTTGCACATCAGTGTAACTGAAATATCCTGTCTACTTTAATGGCAAGTGAGGGTACCGTCAGTAATATTTTCCATTGTTTTTAAAGCCGGCCACAGTAACAGAGAGCGGAGGGCACAGCCACTCAGCAAGGGCAGGGGAGTTTTACAGAGAAGCCTTTGAACGATGTTTCTATTCAGTTTCTGTAAGAATATAAAAGGAATTACAATTAAATCTGTAAATGCAATTCTTTGAGGATTTTTACATTTCTATAAGATTCTTACTGAGAAATTACTCTTGAAATAGTACATAAATCTTACAGGACTCCCCTTGGATTACTGCGCTTTAAGTTTTTAAGCAACATTTCTACAGGTTTATTATTTTATTGCATTTTCTTTCAAGAAGCAGATCTTCAGCACCACCTTTCACAATAAATAAGCATTTTAATACCAAGTCTATCTCTTAGACCTGAGTGCAAAACATACCACAATGATTATAATTTTAAAATTCGGGAAAACATTGGGGAAAAAAATGATTAAATGTAACATTCTGTGATATTTCCAGAAGAAATAATGATCTATGACGTTAAGAGAAACAGTAGTTTAAAATTACTGCTCCTTGTCTATAACTTAATATCATTTGGAAAGCGATAGCGCTTGCTAGACCAGCTACGTCACCATTCCTTATTCAACTGCTACGCCATACAGCAAATATCAAGTACCACTTAAAGTGCCTGGCGCTTGAGAACCGCTTAGAAAAATTAAACGGAAACTTTATGGGCCAAATCTTTCTTGCCCTGATCAGATGACTAATTCCTCTAATTCCAAACGAATCGGCTGCATGACAGAAGAAAATTTGGGCACATATCTAAAAATGTCCCTGCAACTACAATGAATCGGTTTTCTGTTTAAGATGCTTCCAGTATGAGCTCATTACGTTGCAAACTCTGCTTGCATGAAAGTGATCTGTAACAACCCTTAAGCCTGGGGCCCTTTTCCATTTGGTATTGATACATAGGATGTAATCTGCATTTTGCATTCCGGCGTCAAACAGTACAACCAGTGTAGCTGCAATTCTGCTGTAAATCTGATGCAGGAAATACAACATAGTCCTTTGAAAATGTTTCTGTTGGCCTTAGACTGGCCGCAGAATCTGTTTTGTATGGAAAAAAAAAAGGCGGGGGGGTGGGTGGGAAAGAATGACCCACTGCAAAATTCAGTTTCTTCTATGGTCAAGGGCATCTATTACATTATAAATGTAGTTCCGCCAAAACAAATATTATTTTTGAATCTTTCATTATCTTAGTCTCTGGAAATGGGCTAAACCAGCATGTGTTGGTATTAGATGCTGCAGAGCCAGCTGTCGTGCCTGGCTGCACAGTGTCTCAATGTCAGCAGTTCAAAGCACGGCGAGGCTGAAGGGGAGGAAACTTGATAGGTCAGAGGAACCCAATTCCAGGCAAAAAGCACAGAGCTGTCTTGTGCGAGCGGGTGATTTTTTTTTTTTTTTTTTTTTTCATTTTTCAGATGTGCACACATATATATAGATAGATACTTGGACGCCTGTGTTTTAATGTATTTTCTTCAGCGTTGTGTTTCCACAAACCCTGCCGTGACCTCCACCCAGCGGAGGCTCCGGCGCTGCCAGCCCGGCCCACGGGCACGGAGTGGGATCCCTGTGCCGGGAAACCCTCGGGGGCAGAGAGCAAACCCGAACCTAAACCCTGCCGTTTCTTGGCATTATTTTATTTTCCCCTTACATATTTTTATTATTCGCCCCCCCCTCCCCGGCGCCGGGGCGCCCTCTGTGGGCAGCGTGCGGCCAGCGCTGCTCATCCCTGCTCATCCCTGCCCGTCCCTGCTCATCCCTTCTCATCCCTGCCTATCCCTGCCCGTCCCTGCTCATCCTTTCTCATCCCTGCCCGTCCCTGCCCATCCCTTCTCATTCCTGCCCGTCCCTGCCCATCCCTGCCTGCCCCTGCTCATCCCTGCCCATCCCTTCTCATCCCTGCCCGTCCCTGCCCATCCCTTCTCATCCCTGCCCGTCCCTGCTCATCCCTGCCCATCCCTGCCCGTTCCTGCCCATCCTTGCCCATCCCTGCCCGTCCCTGTCCAGCTCTGCCTGTCCCTTCCTGTCCCTGCTCGTTCCTGCGGGTCCCTGCCTGTCCCTGCCGGTTCATGCCTGTCCTGCCCGTTCATGCCTGTCCTGCCTGTCCTGCCCATCCCTGCCTGTCCCTGCTCATCCCTGCCTGTTCCTACCCGTTCATGCCTGTCCTGCCCATCTCTGCCTGTCCCTGCCCATCCCTGCCTGTCCTGCCCATCCCTGCCTGTCCCTACCCGTCCCTGCCTGTCCCTGCCCATCCCTGCCTGTCCTGCCCATCCCTGCCTGTCCCTACCCATCCCTGCCTGTCCTGCCCATCCCTGCCTGTCCCTACCCGTCCCTGCCTGTCCCTGCCCATCCCTGCCTGTCCTGCCCATCCCTGCCTGTCCCTACCCGTCCCTGCCTGTCCCTGCTCATCCCTGTCCCTCCACCGCAGAAACTTCGAACCAGAACACGATTTTTTACTAAAAAGTTGGATGTTGGGCCTCAGAAAGTTGTTACCACCTCGAAAACCAGCGCTCGTGGTCACCCCACCTGCAAAAATAAAGTTACACCCCCCAAAAAGCGCATACCTGAAGAAAAACAGCAAGGGATGAAAACGTGAGGAAGGGTAAAGTTTACATTTGCTACCGCGTTCTTTTGTTGGGAGCATGTATTATAAAAAAAAAATACACCCAAACTGTACATATTATAAGGCTATATTTTTATCTCGGGGTTCTGGTGACACGTACAAACCACTTGAGCTTTGATTTCGTGGTTTATATTGCCACCAGAAACCCTTGATAAAAATACAGCTTTATATGGTACAGTTGGGTATAGTTTATTTTCTCCATATATCACATCCTGTGTTTTATTTATAAACATACACAAAGACACTTGTACATGCAAAGCAGTTTTTTTATTGAAGTAATTCTGAGATATCAATAATACTATATTAACTAACGCATCGTAACACAATAATTTTTTGGTTAGCAATGGCCTTTCTAAAGAGACATCTATGAAAATATGATAAAACACATAAAAAAATCAGTATTTCCATGTTAGAATTTATGATTCCCATACTGAAAATTTCAGCTTCTGGTGGCTCGTACTTGCAGAGAACCCTGCTTAAACCACCTCAAAATTTAGCCTTAATACCTCTTGAATATTGAATCCTTTCTACAGAGAGGCGGCAGGAAATAAAGTTTCACGTAATGGAGAAATGCAAAAATCTAAAGGAAAAAAATCAAATGTGCTGCTGATAAAGATGCAATCATGATCAGCTTTTCAATATTTTGCCCAAGTTGCGCTACTCAAACTGCTTATTTAAAATGTGCTTTCCGTACAATTTGTCAGCAGCTTCTCTTCCACCCGCTTTTCGCACCATTCACAAAAGCAAAAATTTTTATTCCCATCTCTCGCAATCCGAAAAGAAACACCGGGAACAAGCAATTCAACAGCCGCTTGCTCGTGAACGCTTCTCTGTGTGCTCTGTGAACTCCTGTTTAGGTAAAATATCATTTTAGGCACCGTAGCGGCGAGGGGAGCCCTGGGCGGGAGGCTGGCAGGGACACGCGTGCCAGGCTGGGCTGGAGCGAGCACGGGCGCAGGCTCGGGCTCGCCGGCTGCCCCCTCGGCGAGCCAGATGCTTCCTCAGGGGGAGGCTTGCACCTCACATTTGCCACGTCCCTCCCGCTCCCTTATCCGCGCTTTAATGGACATTAAAAATAGAACAAAACAGGACTGGAGATGGGAAACAAAATCCATGCACAACAGGCCTGGACCGCTGTAGTCATTCTGCTGTAAAATGTAAAAACAAGAAAGGGCAGACGAGCTGCATCCCTCAGGACGCATCCCGCTTTTTTAATATAGTGGTGCCACCACACATTTCACTTCGGATGTTGCATTATATTTATATGTCACTCAAATATTTACCATTTTTGTGAATTCTGCTGGGTGCTCTGAGAGCTTGTTATAAGCCAAGTATCCGCGGTTGTATGTCTTGGCTGGTTAGCAGCCGCGGCTGAGCTGCATCAATATGCTAACTTCTCTTTCTGGAGCTTCTCGTGCGACAAAAGCCACTCTTTCATGAGGTTTCCTCCTCCGTAGTTGCCGGTCTGCCCGCTGCTGCAAATCACCCTGTGGCACGGTATTATAATTGGGATCTGCAAAACACACAGAAATAAGGAACCCTTCAAAGGGTGAGGCAAAGGGGAGCGGTGGCTGGGGAAGATGCCCATAAATCCACTGCTAAACCAGGACTCGGCTGCCACGAGACTAGCAGGGATGCGGATTGAAGCATCCACATTAAGGACCGCCCCAGCGGATCCCGGCCATGCCCGAGGAGGACAGGGCAGCTGCAGCATCAAGGACGTGCCCCTGGCTGAGCTGCTACGGTGCAGAAATGGCGCTGATCACGGACTGCTCTGCAACAGCCAGTTCTTAGGGAAAAATAAGCATTGGAAGAAATTTTAATACATAAAAATGATGTAAAGTCTTAAAAGCCTAAACCCGATATATTAAATCCCGTACAGAAAAGCTTCTCTGCAACCAGCAGATTTCCCTGCCCCACGCCAGCCCCCTCCAGCAGCCGAGACCTCAGTGCCCAGGGTGGGTGATGAAGCCTCCCAGACCCAAAACGCACACGAGGATAGCACGGAGGGACGGGACGACTATTAGTCATCACCCCAGGATGCGAAGAGGCCATATTTCTGGAATAAAACCAGATGCACTTCCAGGAGCGAGCTTCCCGAGCCCCAGCACCCTCGGCAGGTCTCCTCCTCTTGCTATAGCACCTCGACGTGCACTGCTGAAAGATTCCACGTAAGAACAAGGCGCTATTTATTATTTTACAGCAAGTCAATCCAAAATGAGTTGTGAATTTTTAAAACCTACAACAGGAGAGATTTAATTCACACCGAACCAATTTAAGAACTTTTTTCCTCATGCCTTCTCCTTCGTATCATCTATAGCCAAATGTCACTGACTCTGAAAAATCAATGCAAGAAGTTACGTAATAGGCTGATAATGTAGAGAAGTACATAAACGTGGTTTTTTAAATTTTCTACTACAGGTGATTATCACAGTCGAAGTACACGCCATAAAAAAAATGCAATACATCATCTTTAATCACGCCGTACGTGTTTTGGTAAATTCGATTGCAATGATAGAGCTGTGAAAACAATAACTCACTGAAAAGTGCAGTTTTCATAAATTGGGATAGTTTAAGTCAAAAAATATGATTTATTTATATATAGACACACAGACAAACTACATACTTTACACTGACTTATTTTAATCCCGTTTAATAGTTATTTCAGTACAGTTCAAGCTGTGCTCATATTTGAGTCTGGGACACACAGACCCCGAAGGAGCTGGTCAGCTACTGGCCAGACCTTTGTAAATTGTTTTTTGGGGGATTCTTTTGTTTTTGTAAGGTAATGTCAATGTCTGAAATTTAAAATCTCAGTCTCAGCCCACGGGCTATCACATTATGTGGGAATACACATAGGTGCTTACTGTTAATCAAGGTTTAATAAAAAATGCTTATAATAGCTGCTTTATTTGGAGTTGGCAACGCCACAAGTGAATTACGCATCCGTGACAACTCCAGTGAGTACCAATAAAATCTTTACTCTATACCATGCCATCCCGTGCTTGGTTTATGACTTCTTTAAAGAAGTTGTTTTTTGCAAGTGTTTTTTCTGTTTTGGGATTTCTCCGTCTTTACAACCCACGTGCACAAGTTACTGCAGGCAGATTTTCTTGAGTGACAAAGCCATAGCAAGCCATAATAATACACCGTAAAAAACCTCCAAGGATAATTTGCAATTCTTTAAAAACATATACAGCAAATCAGCATATTTTGATGGCAAGGCTATAAATCTTGCTACGGACAGGGGCCAAAACCTCCTTCCGAGCCAGTTCCCTGCTGCTGCTCAGACAGTGCAAAGACACTCGAACTGGGGGCGTCCATGAACCGGGGAATTTTGTCGGGGAGGTAAGTTGATGACTCCTCCTGCTAAATTGTGCGAGAAGATGGAAGGTGTGCCCAAATGCGGAAAAAACCCAAAAAGGACTTTATTTTGAGGTGGCGTGAGCTGGCACGCCACGCGGGGTCTTGGGTGATCCCTGGGTCGGGGCAGGACCCGCTCACAAACGCAGGGATGCGCGGCTGAGCTGCTAACCATCAAGCAAGGAGAGGAGGGCATGAAATAAATGTAGCTTTTCCCATGCCCAGAATAACGAATTTCATACCAAGTTTGTGCTAACACACACAAGCGCCCGTACATCACCCTCCATAGCGTCGGACGTAAAGGAATACGCGGTACAAAGGCTGTATCGGCGCTGTAACTTAAACATATTGAATATTGCTTCAGTTTGGCTTAATTGTGGTGACAACTTTCAGACTACTAAAATAATTAAACCTGCTAAAATTTATTAGGGCCCTAAGGACATTTTAGAGGGAGTACTACCCTAGTCTGGAGCTCTAATGCCTCAGCTACATTTAATGTAATTTTTATCAATAACCAAGCAGCTCATAATATTATAGCTCCGCTGAAATCTTCATGCTGTGAAATCTAATTCATCTAATACATGAATCCATCACTTACACAGACCCGACCTCAAACGTTATAAAACTTCCAAACCCATAGATTTGTCTCCAACAAAAATAGCATGAAGGGGCCCTCGGATCAATAACGGAGTCCCTCTGATTCGGGCACCAGCTGAATATTTTCTCCAACTTTGCTTTTGTTCTTCTGGGTAGAGGCCCACAAGGGAAAGAGCTTGTTTTCACTCGCAGCCTCATCAATACCTAAATCCTGGTGAACAAGTGACACTGAGAAGCTGTAATCAATAGCTCCCTGTGCGTTTTTTCTTCTGGTCAAATGGTTCAGCACTACTGACAGCCCTGACACTCAGAACATGATGCTAAATCTTTATCAACAGCCATCTGGGTGACTGGCAGAACAAGACTCGGGCGGTCATTAACGCTCGTGGCAATCTGTGAATAAACTAACTCCTCGATAATGCGTTTGTTTAGAAAAAAGGTGGGGGAAAAAACTCCCTGCACAAGGTATCGATCGCCTTTGAACTGCATTTAGCAAATTCCGTTGGAGGATGGAGCGGAGCGGTGCTCCGCCGTGGCGCTCCGCTCGTTAAGAGTTTTCAATTTGAGGCAGCGGAAACCCGACCGGCCCATTATACTGCTGATGGGCTGGAGACCTCCAGAAACTGCCAAACTGTCAAAACGAGATCAGCCAGGCTGTAATGGAAACAGCTGAAATATCAAGTTATAACATACAACAAGAATCACACTTAGCAAAAAATAATCTTTCCGTTTGCTCGTGCCCTATTGCCTTTTCTCCCCCCTCTTCCCCGACAGAAACAAACACCGTAAGGGGACCCAGCATGGGTCCCGGGTTATTGCCAGCCACCGGAGGAATTAATGCACAAGCGGTTTTATGTGCCTGCAACATTTCAAATCCATACTTCACAATCTTCTCATAAACGCATGATTACTCCTTCCAAGCTCCAATGTTTAAAACATTTTGGCTGAATAATATCCTTGACTTAGGATAGATCGATATTAGCATGAAGTCGTACACTTAGCTGGGCTTTAGCCTAAACAAGAACACCATCGGAGAGAACATAAAAACCAGCGTATGCAGCTATGACTGCCGTTAACAGACCGCTGAAGACGTCTTATTTAAGGCACAGAACAGTCATTCAGGATGGCCTTGGACTAATCAGCCCAACATTCGCCATCTCCCATGAGTCTCTGTGATTTCTTTTTGATCCTCCTATACTAGTCTAATGAGATTTTTAATTGAACTTTATGGGTTCCCTTTGAGGACCACAGACCTTGCAATCAATGTGAACCGCAGTAAACTATTTGAAGTTTCTCTTGCAAAAGGTGAGCCATCCCCACCATGTCCTTGGCATAAATTGAGGCAAAGATGTCGCATCTTTCAGCAGCTGCTGGCACCTATTCCACCCTCTCATAAAGTTGAAGGTCATTGTATGAATTATGCGAAGCAACCCAACTGCAAAGGAAAACCTGTGGAATGGGCACTGCCAAAATTAAAGACCAACCCCTGATCTGTAGAAGGGAGAAATGTTCCGGTATTTTGTGGAAAAAGGTGAGATGTGCAATTTTATCAACACGTTTGAGTAACAAAGCAATGCCAGGCTCGGGTTTATTTCAAACGCTCATTTTTACTGTTATTACTGTCCTCATTAAATCATGTTTATGATTTAGTCATCGTGTTTGCAATTTAGTCCTTTAATCATAGGAAGCATCTCAAGGTGCAAACATATTAGGATTGTGCTATTTTGCATAGCTTCTGCAGCAATCGTTAATAGAAGCATTCACTTTTATTCCACATTTGCAACAGAAGCATTCACTAGTTTCAGCTTCTCTCCCGCGAACAAAAATCACTAATCTGCTGCTTAACAAAACATCACATTTCTGCAGCAATTTCGAAGCAATTGCTCCTCAAAACCAGTATTTATATCCTAAAGCTCAGGTTGCAGGTGTAGCAGTTGTTACCACCACAGCTCTTTGCATTCTGCACTGATACGTTAATGATGCTGCAGTTCAGATGACGTGTTCAGTTTAATGAACTGTTTAGTTAGATTCAAAGCTCAATATCTCACCTGATAAACAGACTGCAAGTGTGTTTATACACGTACAATGTTCATGGGTATCCTACAATTCTGTGCAGGTAGCACACTACCAGAGGAACTCGCATAATGTCTAATGGGTTTAAGCTTCTAAGCTCAATAAAGAAGTACACCCTGATATTTTAAGCGTATATCAGATTTTCCTATGAAACAGTTCATATAAGCAGCATAAAGCCACATTTCGTCAATACACTGTATTGTACTTGACAATACAAACTATTTTAATATGATGGAATGCTTTCCAATATAATATGGTGTACATTAAGATAAGGGAATACAATGCAAACCTACAGGAAACAGTTCTCAAAGAATAACAATATAGTGTTGTGCAAAAGGATATGTAATTGCTATCGCCTAGAAATGTACCCAGCTTTGCCCTCAGGCTGCAGTGGAGCAGCAGCATCCAAAGTAGCGGTAACAGCAGGCTGTGGTGTGAAAATTCCTGCTTTTTCCCCTGTGAGGAAGGATGAAAATAGTTCTGAAAATACACAGCAAAGCTACTGCAATTTTTTTTTTAAATGGGTCCTATCTTATTATTGTTATTTCCCATCCCACACTACGGCTGCAGTGTTTTCTGTCCCCAGCAGAAAATTTTTAAGCATATTATAGATAATAATGTATAGCTTTAGGGAAAAAGAATTATATTAATATAATACCACCCGAATATTTCATAATAGAAAGCTGATGATAAAAAAAAAAATCAGTGCTGTAATGAGAGCCCTGCCCGTTCCAGAACACATTTTTATCACTATACTTCTCCTGTAGTTAAGCTGTAATTTCATGCGTATTCCACATGCAAACACACACCCCGTCCTTCTGGACTTCAATGGGAGCACCTATTCACTGTGTTTCTCGTATTTCCCATATAAATCTTTACATGGTCCTTCAGACCTATGAGCCGTAATATGCAGGTTGATTTTATGAATGAGGTGACATATAAAGATAATATGTGGTGCTGCAAAAACCCCTCACTTTTATTATTTTTATATGTAAAGCCACCAGCTCTTGTGGAAACAGGTTTTCTAACCCACTTTGCAACTACACATTGCAGTCTCATATGTACCTTATTAAAGAAAATACTGAGAGGACTGAATGTAAAAACAACACAGGAGGTCAAAGATTACGGGAGGTGTAACGCTGGAGAAAAGGAGAGGAATTCGGGTATGGAAAGACACATGCTGCTCAGGGCAAGTGGTAATGAGGCAAAATATGCTGAAGAATGGCCAAAAAGGCCCCAATGATATTAATAGAAATCAAAGGTTTTTTATTTTAAAGGCAAGTAGCAAGGGAATGAATGTGTGAAGACAAGTATAGTGGCCTTGTCTTTACCAGCTTTTCCCTTCCTTTGCAGAGGAACCAGTCGGTTGCAGGCTGCAGCACCCATCCCACACCAATCAGTGTGACTCAGGTGCATAAATACATCTGGAAATCTAAACCTGGACAACTAAAACGGAAATACAGCTACTGGGAAGACAGCCAAAGAGGCCAAGTATTATAACATACTGTTTTTCCAAAATCCGCAGGACTAACCTAGAGCGCTGCTCCCTCCAGTTGGTTCAAATTCAGGCAACTCACCTATATCTAGTGGAGAAATGCCATTTACAGCTGGTTCGGAGCACGTGGGGAAAAACAACATATTGACAATTAGGGATTTGATTCAAACGTGTACCTACATAGTTTAAAACCCCTCCTCTTCCACATTTTCAGAAACATATCCAT
This sequence comes from Morus bassanus, assembly GCA_031468815.1. Classification (NCBI taxonomy): domain Eukaryota; kingdom Metazoa; phylum Chordata; class Aves; order Suliformes; family Sulidae; genus Morus; species Morus bassanus. Next base: position 2,887,252 of record CM062575.1, read on the forward strand.
GCCAGAGAGGATGGACTGCTGTTAACACAACCAAAGCTACTCATACCCTGCCAAAATGAGGTCCGTGCCAGGGGGTAGAAGACTTCCCTCACCTAAGAATATCTAAGGAAGTCTGAGAATAACAAATTGTGTAGAGGCTGATGAATTAAAAGAAGCGCAATGTTTCTTTTTCAAATCTAACGCCATAAATGGTAGGGAATAAATCACATTAAACTGGGTTGTGCATTATTGTTGATTAAAAACACTTTAAAACATTAAAAACTGACCTTATTACTCATGGTAGACCAGTTTCCATAGCAGATAAATTTAATCTAATGACATTTAGCCTGCAGAGCTCTCTAAATCCACCATCTTCCATCAACTTTATTTAAAAGTTGACGTGAACTTACAGGATTGCTCCTCATCGCTCCTCCCACCGCTCTCGCCGCTCTGCTGTTGCCCGCAAGGTCTGCTAACTGCTTGTAGGAAACAGCCTCTCCAAACTTCACGTCTCTCAACAGGGTCCACAACACTTGCCTGGTGAACGAATCTGCAAAGAAGACGAAGCGAGTACTGTTCGTAAGCGTGGCTGGAGAAACCCAAGATGAAATATTTAAAAAACCCAACGCAAAGCAGAGTCTCAACAGCAGCTTTCTAATTTAAATTGAAACAGCCCTGATGCACTGTCCTGTTATTGTATCCTATATTACTACATTTAAATACATGATTATTAGAAAGAGCGCTTCAAGTAACCGATCACTATAAAAAAGGATTTAAGGCTTTGATTTTCCTATATTTTTAATTTGCTTCAAGTACAATTATCCCGTTAACTCATACAATGTGCTTTTTCCATTAAATTGGCGGAGTATAAATTAGCATAGAGTCAAATTAAAAAGGGAAGAAATAACCGGCTCTACCTATTTTACAAAGCCCTCGCTTCTCCAGCTAATTTCCAACTTCAGCTGGGACACGCGGCAGAAGAAGCCCTAGAGCCAGCGGACTCGGTATTATCCTGGCTGACTGCATTTTATAGTCGAGACCCCCAAGCTACTGCTCAGCATTGCAGACATTACAAAATGTAAGGACTAGCTGTGACCTTGAGTGTACGGCACATCCTTAATGATACAGGGCTCTGAAAAAAAAATAATGTATCTTCCATTATTTTAATTTTAATTCAGCAGCAAATTGCTTCTAAGTGTTCCAATTGCTGAAATAATGAATAAGCAGATGCATTAGGACCGGCTTTCTTCTGCATCTTAGGGTTTTACCTTCCCAACCCAGGATTATTTTACAAAAGGAAAACCCATAGACGCGTTTGGATTTTGGTTGGGTTGAACACCTATTGCTCTTCCAAGGCACTTGTAAAAGCTTTGAAGATCTAAGTAGCGAATAACTTACTGAGAGAAGGGAGCTGGCAAATTAAAAAAAAAAGGAAAAAAGAAAAATAAAAGGAAAAGAGACACCTTCCCCTCACTGAGAGCTTCAGCTTCCTCCTTTGGCATAGAAACAAACTGATTATAAAACATTTTCTTTCTTTAGTTGTCAAAAAAGACATTGATTACGTTACATAGGAACATAACGAAACGTGGTTTTGTTCTTAAAGGAAGCCCATACACCATTATGTGTGTGTTAAATAACAAAAATCACTTCTTAACTGAAGGGAATGATAATCACTTCATTGAAAAAATCTGTTTAGTCTTTATTATAACATTAAGTAAATTAAACATCAGCATAATCCAGGTGATACGAGAAAAGGGTCATCAAAGAAATTAACTTTGTTGTTCATTAATTTACATGGATTAGTAGAGGGCAAAGAGATAGCAAATCTGCTCTAGTTTTTTATGATATAATTTCAAACTGTACACCATTTGTGGCAGTAGGGTGACTTTGGGGTTAATCAGACTGATTTGTCCTTTTAATTGCTTTCTATTCAAAGAAAATTCATTAGATAATGTTCTCTTCAAAATTCATGAATCAATTTAACTGAAGAAACCACATTAACAGCTTTGGGTTCATTAGCACAAGCAGTTGTGTTACTAGCTGATTGCTAGGAGGGTTTCCTTAGGCAAACAGATTTTGTTTACCGTGATTTCTTCAGAAAGGTTTATTTCAAATCAAATTGTTACTTATTATTTTTTTAACCTTCCCTTTAAGCCAGCAAGATTAGTGTTAACCTCGCCTACTCAGGGGTCTCGGAGAATTATTGCCTGATGTCATCTTTTAAATCAATGAAACGCAGCCACTGCATGTTGCCGGGGCCCGAGTCCAAAAAAATCCCCTTTTTTGCCCTCATTTTTGGCACAGGGGGTGGTGGGCTGGGACGTGAGGGACCCGTAACTTTCTGAAACCTGTAGGAATAAGAGGAGAAGGGGGTGCAGCCTGCGCTGGAGCACTGAGCGGCCGCAGGAGGATGGGGCAGCTCCAGAGCCCCCCCCAGCAATAGCACCACCGTGCCAAGCCATGCCCAAATTATTGAGTACCTTTTAACGTGCTAAAAGAGGGACAGATTATCCTCTTCTGACAAGCAGGGGCAGAGATTATCCTCTTTCCAGAGCCACTGTACATTCTTCATGGGAGAATATATACTGTCTCTGCACCCACATAAAACACTCAAAGTTATAGTTCAAAAGAATGAAATATTTAGCAATCATGCACATCATTTTATAAATGTATCTGAAAACTCAATTTCATCCTGTAGGGAGCAAATGCATTAATTAGTTTAAGCAGCTCTAAGAGACAGTGCCAAATACTGTTATTAAACTGTCTGCAAGTGTGAGTGCCTGTAAGCATAACCTGCCCAAATTAGATGGCTGAACTTTCACCAATTTTCAGTGTGTGCCAACATTTTATGCTGTTAAGTATCATTAAAAAGTGCTGTAAAATATGCACATAAAAATTAACACACACAAATTCTCTCCTTACATGAAAACACTTCATACCTCTGCGGGCTGAGGATGCCCGCGCCATCCTGGAGTGGCAGACACCAGCAGAGCAACGGCTGAACTCAACGACATCATATGAATGGGAATATCAGAGGTTTTCTCCTTCCTCTGCGCCCCTCTACAGCGCACACTGTGCATGCTCCCTCCAGGTGACCAGGCTCTGGACTGCCCTCTTGCCAAGGAACACGTGTTACGGCCAACGCAGGGCAACTCGTGTTGCTAGATGCTATTTCTCATTTAAGCGACCGATAATTTGTCAGATTTTTGCATCCAAATGCACACCTCACCAATTCCCGCTGGGAGCTGGAGTTGCTCTGGGAAGGCGGGGGTGAAGGTGGCCTGAAGGATGGGGAAGAGACCTGCGCGACCGACTTGGGTTTCCAAGTCTCCACAGCCCTGAGGACCTGCTCCCACCTCCAGCTGCCGTGTCCATGGCACCCAGGGACCACAGAGGTAGTTGGGAGGGTTTCATAGAATCATAGAATGGTTTGGGCTGGAAGGGAGCTTTAAAGATCATCTTGTCCAACACCCCCCTGCCATGGGCAGGGACATCCCCAACTAGGTCAGGTTGCTCAGAGCCCCGTCCAACCTGGCCTTGGATGTTTCCAGGGATGGGGCATCGACCACCTCTCTGGGCAACCGGAGCCAGTGTCTCACCACCCTCATCATAAAACACGTCTTCCTTATATCTAGTCTGCAACTCCCCTCTTTTAGTTTAAAACCATCACCCCTTGTCCTATCACAACAGGCCCTGCTAAAAAGTCTATCCCCACCTTTCTTATAAGCCCCCTTTAAGTACTGGAAGTCTACAGTAAGGTCTCCCCAGAGCCCTGCCTTCTCCAGGCTGAACAACCCCTGTTCAGTGACAGGCGATGGGCGGAGGGCTTCTTGGATGTTTTCCTCCTACAGACATCACCGCTGCATTACTTGCTGGTCAAAACCCTCCTAATCGCATCTTACTGTCAGCCCTGCCAACTGCATGGTAAATTGGCAAAGCAATGCACCATCAGGGCAAGAGTGGATGTGCCAGGACTGATCTGAAATTAATATTTACAGGTAAGTTGCAAGCCCGTAAAAAGAGGGACTTACGCTGAACCTGCTGTTAATGCCTAAATGCTTCAGAGGTCACTGCGACAGCTCGCTAGACTTTAATTCTCCATATAAATACATTACATCCGTGGGGATAACAGAGTGAAAATCAAGTTTACTTTAACACCAGCCGTATCATAACTTTTAACAGCATAACTGAAGGCGGCAATTAGCACAAAGACGTGAAGTCATACGCTACTATCTAGTAACGCGCTGCCAGAGCATCCCTCGTGTTAGCAAGGGGCTCAGCCCCTGGGGCAGGCAGGGGGGATGCTACCGGCAGCACAGGGAGGGAAGAGCTGGTGACTCTGCTCTTCCCCACCTTCCTGCCCTTCCAGTCCCCTCCTGCCCCGCTCTGCACCTCCTTGCATAGTTCTTGGGGCAAGAGAGGTCCAAAAGATACACAGTCTGATTTTACATCCTTTTTAATCCCTTTGATTAAAAGAGATTAAAGACAGACCGTTTTTTCCCTTCTCCTCAGCACTCATCGCTGGGAATGTTAGTTTTTCTGTTTGTTGTGGGTTTTTTTTTTAGTTCTTGCCCCCCTCCCCAAGGGTTTTCACAAATGCAAAGAAACAGTTATAAATACTCGCCCCTTCTCACTGTCTTTTTCACAGCCTGTCTGGGGTACTAGGTAGACAATTTTTTTGTTTGTTTTTACGCTTACCAGTTTTCACTGATATTACTATTGGTAAAATAACAAGCATAATACTTCAAAAATACTCCAGTTTGGCCACAAAACAGCAGCATGAGCTTCCACCTAAGCCAGAAAACTTAACTCGGCTCTTCGAAGAACAGACTCATATTCAAACGGAAGAACTTTTACTGACAGCAGGCAACTAAATAAACAGTTAATCCAAGCAAGAGTGCTACTTTTTACCAATTTTGAACCTCCTTCACTATTAAGTAGGCAGCTAAAGCCATATTTAAGCATGTCACCTAAGGAGCAATCTGAATACTAACCATCACTGCTACCCTACCCTAGACTGAACTAGCAAGCAGTATGTGGAAGAGAGAAATGCTTGTCTAAGTCTCTTAACTGTTTAATTGTATTTTGCTCTTGTTATGAGGCAGATCAAGAAGTGCTTTTCCTCCCTTTTACAATGGCTGCAAGTCCCTGACCATTGGTACCCTATGGCAAAAAATGCAATTATTAATTGCTATTAAAGGATTACTGGGAATGTAGATTAGACAGTAGGGTGATACTGTATCCCATAAAATAGTCCAAACATCTCACTGCAACAAAGAATTGCTTAAAGTCAGGGGTGCTGCAACCATCTTGTCAAAATCATTGAGAAAAGACTATGAACTTTTATTGTTGCAGTCTGCATGCATGATAACGATATCTTATAGAGACAGAATGTGCCTAACTGAAAACAATAAAGTTAAACTTCACCTTTATGATTGTTAAATAGCTCAACCAAAGCAAAGACCTTGGCCATTTTGAATGACCGAGCTTTATGAATGAAGATACAAAAATAATCTAATTATTTTAGAGTATCTATTACTGACTTTCCATAATCCGTCATCAACCTTAGAGTAAAAAAATGCATTTATAAAAATTAAAGTGGAAAAAGTTCCAACAAAATCATATTATTTCATATTAACAGGTAAATAATGGAGAGATTAGACAAGTATTTAGCTGAATTCCACCTCTAGCTAGTCTAAGACGTGTGAGAGCACCTCTGTGCCTGTCATTTTGAATAAAGTGTTAGACAAAAATTCCTCAGTTAAAACCATGGCTATTCCATTTACAAGACACAGATCTAAAGGAAATCCCCTGCCTCAAAAGCATCAGCCTAAACATTTTTTGTTAACATTTTGTCAAAAACTTCCTTGCAGAATACAATTCACTCGCTTGTCAGGTCTGTTACTGAGCACAGACATACAACACCCTGCGCATCTGCTTCTCCTCCTAACGTGCACCGTCTGTCTGAGCTCGTACTAGTAGTTTGCTCGAATTTCCTGCTCTGTCTGTGCCCAGCCCTGACTCCAGCTGAGGCCTCTTCCCACCCCTCCAGAACAAACCTTTGTAAGCCATGACTGCCACACTGATCCTTTCCCACCATCGCTCTACAATCGCATCGTTCAGATGACTCACGCGATCGTTTCCCACGCTCTGTCCTATTTATGATTGCATTTAGTTAGCTAGATTAATATTTATACCTGAAACGCATCACCTTCACATCATTCAGGTCTGACCCCGTGGGACTGCGGGCCAAGACGAGCTGGACCTCTCTGTTGATTCCCCACCACGTAAGAGGCGGATGCTCAAAGCCAGCTTCTGCAGGGCAGAGCCACCGGACCGTCACGGACAGCACACCTCGACTGCAGCCATATCACACTTTGTTATGCTGTTATTATTTATTGACCTTATTTCTCACCAGCGTACCCCTGTATCATGGATCATAACAATGAAGTTGTGTTTCTAGTGCAGGTTGCTGTGGCACAACTAAAGGAGTGGTATTCCTTGGAAACATGCTGCATTTTTCCCCAATAGAGAAAACATTCTACATTGATTCTACATTTATCTGTAGAAAAATTAAGGTCAACTGTGGTGCATTTTGACTACAGAACCAGCAACTGTTCAAGTAGATGTCATTAAGCGTGCAGAAATGCAAAAACCCAAACCAACCCAGCATGTAGCACTGACAACAGCTGAAGTTAACGGCTCCCTCCAACGCAGCATCTTTGGTGAATGTGAGTCCTTGCAGCAGACCCTGCAGTGCCCATTCCTGACCCAGCGCAAGCCCTCTACTATCCCTTCTACTACTTTCCGAATACTGCTCTGCAGATACAGTTGCATGAGTAAATACTTAATGAAATTCAAAACATCAGTTCACAAATATTAGGCAGTCTATATTAAAACCATCAGAGTACACCAGAGCGTTGGATAACGTGGTTCAGGTGTTATCTCGTGCTCTCTCACAGGTCACGATGTTCCCCTTTCTGAGCCGTACAGAAATGTGGGCTAGGGGAGCGCTTTTACGTATTGCCTATGCATGTATGTGTTTGCAACTTGCAATATAACAGAATATAAACACAACCATGATTTATAAACATACTATATATCTGTATCACTTAAGTGAAAAATGTACCAATATGCTTTCTTTTAGCACATATAATGCTCAGCTTGGCTTGCATTAAGTGGCCGAGCTATGTTAAAACCCAATTAATGGGAGCTGTTTCTGATCTGTAGTTTAACACAGTTTTAAATGCAGTTCCCTTCAGACTGCTGAAGGGGTTGTGGGGCCAAATTCTATCCTTAGAAGCAAGTAACTCTCCCTGGACCTCATCCAGCAGTATTTCTGCAGGTTAAACTCCCTGGAAGTCAGTGGATGTTTTACTCGAGCGGTAACTGATATTCTGACCCATTTTTTTTGCGCAGTAGCCTTAATAGCAGTTTGCTATGCACTTGCAAGAGCAGACTATAATTTTAGAGCTGATGGAAATGAGGAGATGAGTCTGACGCTCAGCACCAGTCCTTTTCATCCCCTGTCCGTGGCACGTTGCAAACTTCCCCAGACTCCCACTTCCAAATTCAAACCCAAGCAAGGTTTTATGCAAACTAACGACTCCTTAAACATTAGCAACTTCATCTAAGTTAAATATTCATACCGGACTTTGAATGCCACGACATCCCTGAACAGGCTGGGGCTGGGTTTTGGAGTCCATGGACCGGTAAGATGGAGGAAATTGCAAAGCACTTGACAACTCCCTCTTGGGCTACAGCACAGAC
>CM062575.1:2900000-2930000 GCA_031468815.1 Morus bassanus
CTCCAGCCAGGGCAGGCTTCACCGCAAGCCTGGGGATCCACGCCTCTGGGAAGCGGTGTGGTAAGACAAGCAGAAGGGGAAGAAAGAGCAAAGCCCCACAGAAATAGAGCAAGGAAAGTCAGCACCAGCCGCGGTTGTTCTGTACTCCTCTCCCATGAAAGACCGGGATTACAGCACTGACAAAAAAAATTGTGCTTTCCAAAATCCTGCATCAGGCATCTTTTGGATGCTTTAAAACAGGACCAAGTTATCAGGGAGTTTATTCATGCACCAGGGGAGAGGCAGGGCCTTTTCAGCCCAGGACGTCTCCTCTGCGTTCCGCTGGGAGCTCCTCTCGGGTTCCTCCAAAACTCTCATGTTTGTGCACTGAAAGAAACACTGTGAGTATCCCCTTCCAGGGCACATTAAAAATAAGTGGTATAAATCGTAGGTTGCACAGTGTTAAGGCTTGCCATCAATGCCCACCTGCCAGGTCAAACATGTGGCCAATAAAAAGCAACGATTTGGTATATTTTAAGTAGTAATACGCTGCTTTAGGAAGTAGGAAACGCCATGGTGCACAGAAAATGACTAGTTTAATACTGTTGTTTTAAGAGAAAATTCTGCTTTTATATATTTTTAGTTTCCTCTCCCACGTGAGTGCTGACACGAGGCACCAACCTCAGCCCGCATCTGCACGGCAGGACCCCATCGACCAGCTCTTCCCGGCACGCTCCACGCAGCAGAGACAAGACATCAAGACTTTTCAATGAATCATTGTGGATATGAGTGCAAGTGGCTTTAAATTAGCAGAACACTCAACGTTTTGGTTGGGAGGTGTCTAACTCATACCTTTGCATTTTTATAGCACTGTGGGCAGAGATTTAAGGCAAGCAGCCAGAGACCCAGACAAGCGTCCCGAGTCTGCAGTCGCCTCCACTGCTGAGGCACCAACAAAGACCTGTTGGTATTTCTACAACGCCGTACCTACAGGTTTAATGACCGGGTAGAGGAACCTGCTCCAGGCTTATACTTGCTAGTCAAAATCTTATTCTAGGAGCAAATACTTCTGTTTCCTTTCAAATATGTCAATTTTGGGAGCAAGAAATAACTGTGCAAAGTACGTAAAAATAACTTTTAAATAACTTTATGAATACTGTTAACACACAAAAGAACTACTATAAACATATATACAAGAGACCTGCAGATCAGAGCAATTGAGAAACATCAGCTGCTATCCCATTCACTTCAAACTCCGGTTATCTTTTCATATTTTATGGGTATTTAATGCCATACCACTTCTGCAAAGGACACAGAATAGTCCTTCCAGAGACACCACGCACCAGTTCTGCTGCAATTTCTAAGTGACTGGGCCAGAAAATTAAATTTGTATTTTTCCATTCAAGATAGAAATAAATGAGCGACTTGTCTCTCTTTCACTTTGTCAGAGAGCTGGTACTCACCAAGAACCTTACCTGGGTGTCTTCTGAATTCTCCTTATCAGTTGCAATTTGCAGACCGAGCTTGGGAACTGAACTCTGCTCTCACATGGCAATAACAATCCCTACCGAAGGGCCATGTGTGACAAGAGTCCACAACTGGCCATCATCCGACTTAAAATCGAGAAATTACTGCAGGCACACACTGAAGTGGAACTTCTGGTCCCACCTCAACCCTCTTTTATTCCCATTTTTTGGAGTTCTTGCTATTGCCTGTTGAAAGTGCTCTGGCTGATGCCAGGCCTGTGAAGGGTGCTCCTCTCCTCCTCCAGAGGAAAAACAAAAATTAAATTCAATTTACCTCAATCTGCATTGTTGGAACTCAATGAAAATGCAGCTTCCCAGGTGCTGCGACAATCCAGCTCTGCCCCTGACTTGTCCTGTTAATGAGATGCACAAACCTGCCCAGTTCCTAAATAAATCAGAGAAGATGTAGTCTCCTAATTACACTGGGATTTCGGAAGGGTAGGCAGGACCATCTGGTTATAGTTAGACTTGAACGGGCAGCAGGGAGGTTCTGCAGAAAACTTCAGAAGATTTACGGATATGCTGGAAGCGTCATTCCAGTATTAATGGACTCAAAATACAAGGTGAAGAAAAAGGATTCAACCACTCACACATGTTGATAAAGCACAATTTCCAATTTATACCTATAAATTAGGTTTACTAACATCAAAATCTCACACTCATCATGACCTTTGGTTCAAGGTCTTGGCTCAGGATCATCAGGTTTAAAACTAAACCTGGGAGTACCGATGACCTACAAATTGGGTGGCTTTGGAGAAATGAAGTGACAAACGCAAGCAAGGAGCCCGAATCCCCTCAGCCCTCCATTCCTACACACACACAACCTAGAACCACCACGAAGTGAGTGTGACACTGTGGGCCCTGAACTGCATGCATGTGTCCTACAAGATTTTTTGTTTTATCGTCTCAGGGCTCCAACATGCTTCCGTGATGTAAATGGGAATAAATCCAGGAATTGTGAGATCACCTTGTGTAAAACTGATTCTAGGAACTGGAATTTGTTGTATCATCTTACAAGCACAGACACATTTCCCCTATTAGGCTACTACACCACGTACTGCAACACAGACCAGGAGGACTCACTAGCGTGCCCTAGGAAGTATATTCACAAACCAATTCTATATCCGCCCATGAACCGGGGCAACACCGAGCCAGGTTATTTTGGAGAAAGTAATCATAATCTCTCTTCAACACTGTCAACCAACAATACTTTCACAATGATGGTTAATCACTGGATTATGTCAGCACAGGTATTCCGGTTGTTCTCCTCCGAGCAGGCTGACGGCAGAGGACCTGGGCATCACAGGGGGAGGGAGGCTGGGATGCACCATCACCTCTCCTGTAGTTTTTGCTGCTTCAGGCATAATTGCTTTTCCTCTATAATTCCACTTAGAATTACCTCGATGGGGTGTTTTTACAGTTTCCTTTTTCAACAGGGCTCCAAATATCCACTCCCAAATGACTCTGGATCAAGAAATCTGCACCCTCAGTTGTTTTGTGAAGATCGTGTTACCAAAGATAAACTGCCCTAGAAAATTAATATATGAAACATGCAATGCAAATGTGCTCTATGTGAACAAGGCGTAAGGGCTTCACTTGTCTAAAATATGAATAGCAATTTCTTTAGATTTCTGCAAGTTTTTTTGTAAATACGAAAGTTAAAAATAATATTCATTAAATTGCTTAACTGTAATAAAATGTAACTACTTGCTTACTACATAGAAATTAAGTCAGTATCAAAGTACTGATTTTCTTTCTAGTTTGTATTAATTTATTATTGAATTAGAAATATCTAATGTATGAAGCTAAACAGTCACATAGCCCTTTACAAACACTAATTCACAAATGATGCAACATCTTTTCAAGGCACATATGAAAGAAGCAGCAATTAATTCCCAGAATCTTCTGGCTTCAACCTCAAAGTTAGAGCGGTTTTTTTTTTCTTCTTCTTTCTTTCTTTAAGGAGCACTCATTTAAGCAGTCAGCAAAACAACGGTGAAGACATAAAGTGCCATTTCATGAAGTCACTTAGCCTCCTGACTGATACTGGTGCCATCATACACAGCGCGCTGCTAAATGAACTGCAATTTGAATTCCCGAGATTCAAATTATTTAAACAGACATCCTGGAAGCAAACAGAGGAGAAGTCCTATCAGTGACCCCTGACGGTTTTTCAGAGACTAGAGTTTGCTAAATTAATAGGCAGCCCTAAAGTAACCACCTTGTTTGGAGGAAGTCCTTGCAGGTAACCTGCCGTGAGAGGAGAAGACTACAAAAGCACAGACAGAAATTCCAGGTTATTTGGGGTGCGAGAAGCCGGTGGGGTTGGAGACACGAGCACAGCTGCTTAAAACCACCCCTGTCCTGCACCTCTTAAAGAATGAATCACTTTTCCAAAGGACCTAAAGAATATTACAGGGATTTTAATAAGTTAGTAAGGTAAATAAATACACATTTACCTGATCTAACAGCCCCATTATTTTATATAAATCTGCAGTATCAGGAAAATACTACTTAAGCTTCACAACGTGCCACAAAAAAGAGGCTGTCTCCTCATCCCATGCCCTTCTGCCAAACCCAATGAAATCAGCACAGGCACAAACGTGTTTATACAACGTTAAGGGCTCACACTAAGCTGAAAGCAAGGAGGAAATTTGACTTTCAGATTGATAAATGAAGAGCATACACACATTCTTGTGTCTGCAACAAAGAATACGTTTGTGTACTTCCCCACTGAGAAGTTGTGCGAATCCTTAACAAACCCTGCTCGAAGAGACAGCGCAACCCTCCTCCCTTCGAGGATGGTCAGAGTTAAGGTCAGAGCACCCTCAATGGGAATTTCAGATCTCGACTTTTGTTGGCTTTACTTTTTCTTTTTGCATTAAATATGAATGATGTTCACCGAAACATTTGGAACATTAATTATAAGGAAATACACATAATTTTATTGCTTGCCTCAAAACATAGAGCTTCAGTCATTGTTCACCCATGTAACGACAACCACGAGCTTCAAGCAAAGTGCTAAAATATAAAAGGCCACGTTCATTCATGTATTGGTCCAAGCTGCAGCACTATAAAGTACATCAAAAAGTGTTAATGGTTTCAATATTTATCTGCTGCAGGGAAGCACTCTAAAAAGAAGACAGAAAAAAATTTCTGCTAATGGCTGTGTCTCTCCATTAAAATGAAAAGCTTAATGCATCTTATAATCAGAGGACAATTTGCAAATCATTAAGAGAAATGTAAAATTCCATTAAAATACAAATCAAGAGTCCCTCACTGGACTAATAATCTTTTTGATATTATTTTGCATTTCACTGTTTCTGTTCCCAATATCCAGGCACCACAAATGATCAGTTCTTGAACATGCTATTTACCACAGCCTACTTCTTTAACGAGAGACTGAGAGAAGTATAATCTGCTATTCAGAGCAGGTACTAATGAAGAATTCCATATATTCTGAAATTTAATTAAAACCCCAAAGATTTCAAATTAGATGCAATTTGAAATGCCTGGGGCAGAAATACATGCACTTGCGTGGCAAGGGTATCACGCTGAAAGTTGATACCGTAATTGGTCTTGATGTATTTTTGTGTTGCCAGGCTGAAGCACAGAACTCATAACCATATAAAAATTCTCTGTAGATTACCTGCTCATTGAAAATGCCATCACTCAGGTAGTTCTCTACTAAATTACCATGCTACTAAAATGCACAAAGTGATTCGAAGAGAAGAGTGGCACAGCTGGTCGACGCTGCCAATGAGTTATGCATGCGTCGACGCTGCCTTTTTTCTTAGTAAAATATGCTCAGTTGAATATTAAAATATAATTGGCATTCAACCTAAGTAGCTTAAACCATTTTGTTATCTTCTTTTAAACCGATTTGGCTCCTCCACAGTTATTTTCAAGGATGCGATTCACAAACTAATGACACCATCACATTCAGCTAGATTTGTACTATTTTACATTTGTCATAAATAGGAACAATTTCTGCAGCCTTCTAGGGATGTCCTTTAATACTGGCTCCTCTTGAACATCAAAGGCCCAATTCATGGGGAAAAAAAGAAAGAAAGAAAGAAAGAAAAAAAAAAGAGTATGCCATTTATGTTGGTTCTTGCATATTTTATTCTGAGAAGAGTGCGGGATGCAAATTTCTAGCGACAAGTATGTTTTTGCAGTTAAGCAAGTCCTTGTTTTTCCCAGAATGTACCGGTCAGCTCTCGCATTCACAAACTCCAAAAGGAGATACGGCAAAATGTCTTGGGAATAGGTCAGAAAGGGGCGTCCTTAGGTCAAGCAGCAGCAAAGTATCTATATTAGAAAATGGCTTCCCCTCAAATGAATTATCTATGTGCCCCTAACATAGAGGCTGTGGTAAATGCCGCTATATTTTTGTTTTCTGAAAAAAATTAACAATGGTATTTAGAAACAAGGTGCTCGCCATAGCAACAGTCACATTAAGCACATTACCTTTGAAATAACCGAACAGGTTAAATGTATATGAGTATTGATGACATTTCCATCGATAAGGGAAATTAAGTAAACTTGGCTGAAAGTTCATTAATAAAATAGGTGTGGGGGGCTGTATTTATAAAATCCTTTCCTTTTATCTTGATTATATAGGTTTTTATTAAGTAGGGGTGCAAAGGCTACATGGGGCTGCATGTGTGTTGAGCAAGCAAACTAATCAAAGGAAAAATGAATTAAATGAAACTTATTCCTCACAGGTCTGCAATGCTAGCAGGTTGCTAAGGTCTGGGGCTTCGGGAGAAGATAATGACCGCATGACTCTGGATGCACGAAGTCTTTTTCCCACATTGGTATTTGTTTTTCTCCGCCTTCAGTTCTTACCTTTTTAACTAAAGCTCATCTACAAGCAGCAACGTCAGAAGTTACCAAGTTGGTGAAAATACATCTTATATCAGGGTCACCTTATTCCTTCTATTTCACAGAGGGAGAAAGGATCCAATTTTGAACATACTGACTTTATAAAGAAGCATCCCAAGCATGAGGCTTTTGCAGCTGCAGAAACTGTCCTGACCTCGGTCCAGCTGCAGTTATATGCAAAGATACTTATGTGAACTCCGAACACCATCAGAGCTTTCTGCTGGATGAAGTCCTGGAAGCTTCTTGACAAAAGGAGTGGGCCGTCCACCAGCAGACAGGACTGCGTTACCTTGCTCAAAGCAAGAAAGCTGAGGAGCAAAGGGAGAGCAGATACCGCACTTCCACCTTCTTCCACCCGACCATGGCAATCCTGATCATAGGTCAGTGAATTCATACAAAATAGCGTTAAGACACCAAACACAAACCTTTCCCTGCCAAAAAGAAGCCTGGTTTTGGAATAATTTCAATATCCACGCATCTCTGCAGCCATGACTTGCTCCAATATCCCCAGATTCTCTGAGACCAAGTAAATTTTTGCCATCATACAGCGACACCCTACAGGTGAACATTGGCTGTGGATCTTCAATCCACTCTTACCTAAAAAATAAACTATTTAGATAACGCTCCTTTATTCTAAGTGTGGCCTACCTGTAATCAATGTCAAGAATATTGACAGGAAAGGATGATCCTAAAGAAAATACAATGCTTTTGTTTTTTAAATAACTTTTCCTTTCACTCCCTTCCCCATGGCGGGACAGACACACCGCTGTCCCCATACTCAGACTCTTTCAAAGGTCACACCTCAGGCCATGGTTACTCTGCCAGGCTCCACCAAAACCCCCACGAACCGCAAGAAGCTATGGTTCCTCTGCCGCCTCCAGAATCAGTGCGCCCAAACGGTTTTGCCTAAATCGCGGCAGTGTGCCAGGGACAGCGGCAAAAAGGACATTCGCACCTAATAGGGCCTGACGTGCCAGAAATGGCTTATATTTGGCAACTTATTCTATGAAGGGTGAACTCAGATAAAGAGCACGCCTTAACATACACTTAAACTCACATGAGCTTCCACTGAAAATGATGGGAGTTTTGCTCTGACTTCAGACGAACTGGGTCAGGAATTCTGTAAATATTTCTCCTTGAATTTTTTTGTTTGGGGTTTTTTTTTTTTTTGTTTGTTTGTTTTGTTTCTTTTTTCCTTTTGATACTGATAGTTGATACAAAGCAATGGGCCAACTGAGCTGGAAGAATTTGAGACCTAAAAGTAACTGGGCTTGTTTTTGGTTTTGTTTTCATTTTTGAAGGTTGGAGAGGATTGATTTCTGTCTGAAGAAAATAGTAGGGAAGTATTGGATTGTAAAAATCCATTAAATGTCTAGTAAAACAGTGACTTTCTGCTTATCAAAACTATTCTCACATGAAATGGTAATAAAAGAAGGCACCAGTCTCTGGAATTTGAATTTTGTATTGGCAGACAGAAATATGAAAGCTTGTCATCTCTTTGCACTTGAATCTGCCATGTCCAGATATGTGAAGTACTAACGTTTTTGAGCAGATTATTTCACATTACTTCAAAAAAACATTTTCTAAAAGCCTAAATAAAAATGTATTTGCATGTCTGATGAAGCTGCAAGAATGAGAAAGGGAAAGTCAGAAACATTTCTCAACTTTTTTGCTTTCGTGAACTGAATCTTTACAATAAAATTAAGAGAATTTCACAAATTGCAACATAAATAAATGGCAAGAACGACATTTTGCATTGGTCTAGGAAAGGGCAAGCCTTGCCTCCTCCTCAGCAGGTTACCCAGCAGCACAATTCAGTTCTGCAAAATAGAGATATAACCTGGTAATGCTGGTGGATTTATACTATCCCAGTTGAACTTTAATGCATTTTCCATTTTTACTGGAAATAAAGTAAATGTGGAGAGATGATACTGGGACAGGTTGGCTCCTGGAGGTCTTTCTGTAGGCTGAGTTTGCCGCTTTTCCTATCGAGGATGGCTATGCTTTGAGTATGGCAATCGATGAAGTGGCATCGCCTGGCCTGGGGCTTGGTCACTGTGTTATTCTCACTGCACTGGTATGAGGCAGGGCTGTCAGCTGCACCACACCTGCCACTCCAAACCAATTTATTATTTATATGTATAAAAATAAATCAAATATAACCAAATATATATTATATTAAAATATAAATGAATATATACATATATATTGATATAAATATAAACAAATATATATTATATATATTTTTTTATATATATATACACACTCATACCTAAAACAAAGGAATAAAAATCACAGGAACTGGTCCTTGATGTAACACCTGGTATTTATAGTCTCAACTTTATGACACTTGAGAAAAAAGATTACCAAGGGACTGACTAAATACGCTGCCCCTGAACATGTACTTACCTGCAATATGAAAATATATGCTTAGAAAATTTCCAGACAAACCCAAACCCGCTTGTCCTGCTTTAGCACCCTATTTGGCTGCACATCACCCTAGTAAGCTCCAGCCACCTAGCGTATTTTCAGATATTGTGCATGGATTTATGTATGTTAGGTCACGTTAGAAAAGTCATTTAAGAGTAAGTAGAATTTCTTTTAAAAGGGCAAATAAAGTTGCAAGTCATACACAGGACTGAAGAAAAATAAAGCCACATAGGACTCACATACATATATCTCTCTACAGATATGTCTCTCATATCCATAGGCCATCACTTTGAGAATTACAAGTTAATAGAGACAGTTAAATTGCTAAGATTTCATTTACTTTAGTATTTACTGTCTTGCTAACACCACGCAAACTGTGTTCTAGGAGTGAGCAGAAAACTCTTACGTTTAAGATGTACCTAACATGCTTACGGCTACTTTTTCTACTAATGAACTACATTACCTACAGCTCAATGAAATCATTCACAGGTCAAATTCACCCTTTCCATTTCTCACCTGCTCTCACCCTTAACTCCCATTTTCTCCTGCTCTCCTCAAGGCTGCAGATCACCCCAACGTAACGTTGCATATTTATTTGTTATATAAAACGAAGCCCTGCAGTGACGCCAGGACCATCCAGGACATCTGACATCCCTGAGCGTCCTCCAGCTACTCCTACTCCTTTGATCAGGTTTTTTCATACCTTCTCCACTTTGAGCCTCGGACCTTCTCTCTCTGCTTCTGGGGCTCCTGAAAGGTAGTATACTCATTCTTACGTTTTAAAGAATGACATTTTCACCAGCCATTTCTTTCCCACTGCATGTGTGCACAGAGTTGCTATCCTATTATCCATAAACTGGCACCTGAAGCTTCAAACTTTCTAGCTTTACTAGGCAGTATCTCAACAAAGTCAATGATTTTTACGATACTTTTTTTTAAATCTGTATTTTAAAGCAAGGGAAAATAGATCTGTATTCATCTTAATACTGTAAATGCTTTTCTCATTTAAATAATCTTTATATATTGAAAAAGTCTTTGGCTAAATCGTATGTGAGAAAAATTTACTCTTAGGATATACTGCACACTGTAATTAGGGTAAGCAGCACAGTCATTAAAAACACTTCTTTTACACCTAAGCATTCACAGGATGCTGAATTTGCCATCTCAGAAGTATGCAAATTAAGAGCTCCACAATCTTCAGGAAAATTGTGATTTGAGCATTCCAACCACAAAAAGGAAAAAAAAAATACTTTGGCTTTTGCTGAGTTACAGCCAGAATGCATGAAATCTACTTTTCTTTCTTAATTTGCTGCAGATTATTTTTTTAATAGTTTAGAATGTGTGAAACCAGTAAAACAAAGAGGTGCTACTGTGTGCCACTGGCAGGAAGGTGAGAGAGTAATCAAGATGCAGTTAACGGAAGGATTTTCTCCATAGGTGCTTTCTAACGGGAGAGAGACAACCCCAGCAAGAAGGACGGGCGAGCGTGCAGCACGGGAAGAAAGGACGAGTCCGACTCCCCAGCAGTGACACGAGAAAGTGAATAGTTTCTTCAGCCCGTAACCAGTATTTCACAGTGTGCTTCGCCACCCTTTGGCGGGGACTACGCCAGGTTCACCAGCCTGCACTGCTTTGGTGCGAGTTTCCGAACAAGAAGGCTCCCAGGAAATCACAAGGTAATTATTGATTACAGGCCTGGGTACGGAGCAAAGTCATCTTGAAGGGAGAATGGAGGTACTACCAGTTTCTTTGAAGACTCTCTGCTCCCATTACGTATGAGGTGTTTCATCAATATCCCTTCTTGGATGAATAACATGCATTATGCAGGGGAAATTTCAGCTACTAATCTGGCTTGCAAAGCTCACCTCTCCGGTCTCCATCCTCAGGTTGCTCCTCCTCCACCTTTTTGCACAGCTCTTCTCTGCCTTTGGTTTGCAAGGCGACACAGACAACGCCACTTGCAGACCTGCAGAGACCTCCTCCCTCCCATCGACACAGTAATTCACAGCTTATTTGGAGAAATAGGGTGATTGAACTGGACTGAGCTGAAAGGCACAGCTTTGCTTCAGGTCTACGCCTCCGGTATAGGGACCTGACCGACGAACTCCAGACTCAGGAATACAAAAGCATGGTTTTGCAAAGCTAAAGGACTTCATCCGGTGAGGGTGGCAGCATGGCATGGCATGGCATGCAAAGAGCAGAGCCCCAGGGCTGCTGTTCATCAGAGGGCAAAGGAAAACTCTTGTGTGTCTCCAATTTCCTCTGTTCTTGTTGCTCTAATGAGCCATCTGGTCTGCAAACACACAACCGTTCCTCGCTGCAGCGTCCAGCACTGCAATGCTTTCTGCAACCTCAACCACTACAGTTATAAAGCACAAATAAAGAAAAGTCAGGAAATTCATGACTGGCCCAATTTAACGTCGCCCTTTCCATTTCACAGACCCACAAATCATGCAACTTAGGCTTCAAAACAATAACAGGGTCAATTTTTCTTCTTCATTTATAAAGGGGGTTAATGACCACGGTACACTAAGACCATCACACACTAAGACACTTTCCATTATAAACATTCAGTGATTTTTCCGAGGTGTCACACCTTGAAGTCATGCTGCAGAGAAGTGGGAAAAACCGACTTTTTCTTCGCTCAATGAAATTCCACATTGAGCATTGGCCACGACACAAATCGTTGAAAATTTCAGTATTTCAATTACATTAAAAAAAAAAATAAATTGGCTGCATAGGCTAAACTGGACAGGCAGTAAGCCGACAGCTCCCGGAGGCATTGGGACACCAGCTTCAAACTTCTCCTGCCTGCCTCAAGCTGTGCTTCAGATTCAAACTTTGCCAATGACGAGTTATCAGGAGGAATGGTTAATTCTGCATTTAGAGTGCTTTTAAACATGCTTCCCCCTTTTAATAGCAATTTAGAAAATTAAAGGCACTTTAGAAAAATTTAAGACACGAGATGAGCCGCTGAAACCGTGAATGACAGAATTAAGCTTGCCTTTGCCTTGGTAGTGCATATGCACTTGACAACCAAATTATAAGAGCATAATGAAACGGTTATTATTTTATTTTCACCGTCAGCGCAGGGGTTGCTGGAAGGCACTCAATGTTCAAAGGGGGACTGGTGTCTTTCTTCCCGAAGAGCCTGGAAAAGTAAAGCATACAGCTGAACGTTTTTCAGGTGGTCACCAACCGTGCTCCTCCGTCTGCCCATGCAGCGTTCGAGGCCGGGAGGCGGCTGGGCTGTGCATCTACCACCAGCCCCAACACCCAGAGCAGCTGCGGGTGCTTGCCACCTCGGGCGCTGGGGTAACGCCGCGCCGGGTGCTGCTGCAGCAGAAAGATGGCTTTCTGCAACCTGCAAGATACCTTTACTTTCTGAATTTGCAAATTCTGCTTTTGTTGTCTCAAAGTTGATTGTCACTATGTTTCTCTCCACAAGGAACTGTGTCTTAATACTTGGCACAAAAGTAGCTGCAGAAAATTGACCATGAATTGAGAAGTGCTTCATCCCGAAAGCACTTTACACTTTTTTTGTTCAATGAGGAAGATCTTTAATGTGTTTGACATAAGCAAACCCCCTCCTGTCCTCAGATGATGCTAGCACAGAAAAAAAACAAAATAAAATTTGATATAAGCACTGATTAAGAAAGCAAATAGCCAATAATCGGTCCTTACCGCAAAAGCACTCGATGATGGAACTCAAGTCACCTAAATCAAAGAACCACGTTGTAAGTGGTCCCATTTACAGGGAAGGGAAGAAAAGAACGGCCAAAGGTTTTGATGATTTGTTGGAAGAGCTGCTGATGAAGAGAGACATGTAAGGAAATCAGCGTGATGAGAAAAAGCCTACCCGGCTTTGGATCTTCATGATCTCGCCTATGTTTATTCTGCATTTTTAAGTGCCTGAAGAAATGAGTAGGCACTTTCAAATGTAAATGTGAAAAAGTAAATAAATACCAAATTCCTAATTTAGCATTACTGCACTTCTGACTTACAGATAAATTGAAATGTACAATGTAATCCATTATAATGCGGCTTTTACCTTACCTTTCGACTAAATAACTTTTAAAAAAAGTTTCTTCAAAGTTTTGACATGTATTTCACCATTCTTACCAACATCTATTTTTTCTATGTTATGAAAGTATTACTAGGAGCAAGTAAGACAAGAATTGAAATGCTATCACATCATTGTGATTTGTGCCAATTAATTCTTTGTTAGCATTTCCATTACGTATGTGCCCCCCCATAAAACACGCACACCTGGCGTCAGCCCAAGAACAAATAACTGAACTAAATTAAAAAAACCTGGACCTGCACATGTCATAACGAGCAAAGCGCACTCCAGCCCCCCACAGCACCGAACCTGCGATACAGAAGGTCCGGCCCCGTTAGGACCACTGCTGCCCAGCGCGCGGCCAGCGAGGCCACCGGCCACGTCCTTCACAAAGCCACGGGTGCTGCAGAGAGACCCGGCAGCGATGCCCACGGCCACTGGCCACGTCCCATCCCCGTGGGCACCTCTCGGCTGGGTTTTGCATTTGAACGATGCTGAAGAGCTTTCCTTCCACCCCCAAAAAATTAGAGGGTGGTGATTGCTTTCCCTCAAGGAGCTTCCTATTAACAAATATACTTATTTTTCCTCTTTCAAACGATCTTCAGTCTCTTGCAGCGTTGCCTGCTGCCTAGGGAAGGACCAAAGTCCCCTACCAACTCTGACCATAAGTCAAGGCAAGACTGCTCAGGGCTAAACCCCAAAACAACAGCTAAAGCAACATCAGCAGCGCTTAGACAAAAAAAAAATGTCATTAGCCAAGCTAAAAAGAATTCAGTAGCCAATTTAGGAAAATTAATAAAAGTAAAAGCATTACTTTAAACGTTTTATAACCTTCTGGTGGGTAATCTGGGAAGCAGAATTCCCCTGATGTTATTCAGAGATAGAAGGAACAGCAGCAGTAACTATTTCCCACCCAGCTTTGCCCATTTATGTTCACCCCAACCCTAACGTTTTCACAACACAGGTCTTAATTTCACCCCAGCTGATACAGAAGAGTCCTCAAACGACAACTTAATCACCTAGAAGGCCATACTTCCAGAACATTTTGGCAATTTTGACAACATGGTGTCATTAGTGATTATCCTCCCACACGCTGATCGGATGGTTTCACCAAAACTTCTAAACAAAATTTTTTAGTAGTTGATAAAAATGATGTTTGTGTAAAAATTAGAGGGAGACAGTGCTTAGACACAACTTAGTTTAAAAAATACTCAGTACCCACCCTGTAATTTGACTATGAAAGATGTCGCAGTGAGAATTTTCATAACATGGGAGAACAAATACACAAGTCCATCATTAAAACAAAGGTATTGTGCAAAGCTCAGAAAATTTAAGACTCCCACCTTCCAGAAGCAACAGCCTGATTATCTGCAGAAAGCTCTGCACAACAACTGCATTTTGATTTTGTTGTTCTACTTGCATTAGCTGCCATTAGCTAATTAAGAATAAGAAATTGTAACAGCAAGAAGAAACCTACTATTTATAGGAATTTGAATAAAACCAGCAATTAGCAGTAGAGACAGCTGAGTTCTTGTAGATGCTACTCGCTAAGGCGTGCTTGCCAAAACGGCTGTCCTTTCCGCAGGTAAAACTGGCCACTGTTTTACACAGGTACTGACGGATAGTCCTTATGCCTTGAAATAAAACCATACGCACCCATATTTAAAAGGTGTCTATCATCAACCACAAAAAAAAGTACATTTATTTCAGAGTTTATACAAAGACCAGTGCTATCTTACCTCATGTAAGGTAGAGAACACTAGCCCCTTTTTGATGCTATATTATTACGCAATATCACACAATTAAAAAATAGATCTATTAAACTGGAGATCTTATTCGCTGGGAAACGATGACATTCATGGACAGACCAGAAGGCACTGCAAAAAGCAGACTTCAGAGACTTTTTTTTTTTTTTTTAAAATAACGAGATCTATTTCATTTCAAGTGATTGACTTCTGCTATGAGGCCTTCAGGAACACAGCCAGTAAATAGCGAATGGTAAGGAGAAACTTTTCTCAGGTCTTGTTTTTATCTAAACACATGGGTACCATAACTACTTTGCAACAATACTTGTTTTTTGTTTAAGAAAATCAAAATATTATCTATAAAAACTTTGAGGAATAAAACCATAGCTACCTGATGCGACCCACCAGTGACTACTTCTATGGCCCATGTCTATTGACATGGACACGTCTATGCCTCAACCCCCCTGTTGCTGGCAAAAAGCTAGTTTAAGTGAACAATGACCTTACTGACAAGATTTCTGCCCTTCAGATGCGTTCATACTCAAACCTTTCAGCCAGCAACTGCTGGGAGCTGAACTGCCTTGTTTTTATTGCCATTAACCACGAATTAGGGAGACAGGAGCCAGCAGCACCCCGGGTGATGGGGCAGGGAGGGGATGGGCGCCCTGCGGCACCCTGGCACAGACCTCGTCGGAGCAGCGGGTGGTGGAAGGCCGGCACGGGAAGGCTCGCCGTCCTCGCCGGCTCGCAGAAGTAGGCATGCAGCCAGGCTGTGCACTGCTTCAGCGGCTCCGTCATCTCCTCCGCGCCTTCGCACACCTCACAAGCAGCCGAGGACTCTGCCCTGCTGCAAGAGACAGTTGTAAAATTATAATGATAAAAATTATAAAAATTAATATTAATACTCCCCACATTAGCAGAAAAGTATATCATCTCAAAAGCACTCAATGTGGAGTCAGACTCCATCTTTCTTCTGCTCTGATAAAGGTGAAAAGGCTCATAACAGCAATAACAAAAATGCATCCTCGTCACCTCTAGAAATGCAAGGACGAGAGAAGGTTGCTTACACCTGTAAAAACATTCAGAAAAGATTGGTGAGAAAAAAATGCCGAGCATATGCGGGAAACGCCAGGGAGCAAGAAAACCACCCAAGTCCATGGTAGACGGCACATCCTTGTGCCTCCAGGGCGGACGGAGGTGAGGCTCCTCCTCCGCGTCCCCCAAGGGTGCAGTCCTGTCTCCCCAGGGACCTTCCCCTGGGAAAGAAGGAAAAGAAACAGCTTTCTGCCGAACCTGCGCCTTCCTCTGTCCCGTTTCCTTCCAGCGACGGTGGCAGGTTTCTGCTTTCCTCCACTTATTGAATTGGAAGGAAGCAATTGAGAATTCATTTGATTTTCAATGGCAGCTCATGCTTGCAGGATACTGAAGAGCAAAGCAAGCAAACAGAAAGCACCTGCAAACAAAAATGTATTTCTTCCCTTGCTACTCTTCTTTTCCTGAGAGCAATGAAAATGTGAACACTGGATTTGCAAATAGCCAACCATGCTTCCCAACTCGTATGCTTTCAGTTAGGCACGAAGGGGTGGTGGTGCTCTCCTGGTGCTTTATGAGATCGTGGTGTGGTGGGTGTCTCTCAAAACTGCAGAGGCCGGTTTCAGGGTACCAATAAACTAACAGAGCCCATTAGCAAAGCACCCGAGAGAAACGACGGGAAGATCGATAAGGAGACATCATCAAGGCTGACTGCCAAAACAGCAAGCCCTGCCAGCAATCTTCTCATATCCAGAATCTTAAGCACCACTGATGAGCCATCCTAAGGTTTTCTGATTATTGCAGCTTTTTTTCCTCCAGCTGGAAATATAGCCAGACCCCAGAACAAGAAGTTCCTCAGTAGTGTGCTGCTGAAACTCAACAGCATAGTCTTCTGGTGCAGGGTTGGATGTGTCACAAAGCAGGAGAAAGAAGACAAAATTGTAGAAATATCAAAATACACGAGAACCCGAGACAATGGAAAGAAGAGAAAACCAGAGCAATTCTGCCACCCAGGTATGGGGAAAAAGCAAACCAACCCAAATTCCCCAGTACGCTTGAGCGTGCTGCAAACGCGCAAAAATATTTTGTTAGTTCCCTCCTGGCAGAAAGCCGAAGGAAATGAAATGTGCGATGTACCCGTAACGGCATAAAGGACTCCGGGTCTGCTTTTGCCACAAGCACCTCTGCAAAAAGAGCGAACGCCTTCACGCGCTTGACCCATGACAGCTCGTGGAGGCGAACACGACGGGACGTCGGTTTAATCAGACACCAGCCCCGGCTCTGCCTCTGGACAGGACAAATGACATGCAGGCGGGAGCTGGCTCAGGGTTACTCTCAGAAGCGAAGCCCTTGCTCGCCTGGTGCATGATCAAATGGCCCTGCCATCTCCCCCAGCCCCAATTCATTTCCTGATTAATTGTTAACCACTGAAGGCCACATAATTACTGATTAGAAAGTGGCAGAGAAGAAGAGGGACACAGAGGCGGACAATTAAAATACTCCAGTCGCACAAGAATACGAGTTGATGGCTTGGAGCAGAGGCAAAACAAAAATGAAGAATCAGCTTTGGATCCACTTTGCTAGAAATTAAGTGCAATTTTATTTCTCCCTTTCCATTTATTTACCAAATTAGTGCTTTTGATTTTTTCTGTGTGTATGTGTGTGTGTGTGAAGTAGTATCGATTTGCTTCGTAAAACTGATGCCTACTTTATGCTGTTTTGCTATTTAGTAATCTCTTTGCTAAAAAAAGGTATGAGAATCTGTGCATAAAATTTTTTGCATGAATACCTACGACACGGACCTCAAACCAAGCTCTCGACACCGTGGATAATCCGTAATTCTGCACATGTACAACACTCGGCAGAATATGGCTCAGTTTTACTGTGGATTGTTAGAGCTACGACAATATAATAACTACAGAATATAATAATGCCTTTGAAATCTCAAAGAGAAGTTGGTAGACTTTTCTGCTCCATTTATCCAGAAGAGCATAGAAAGCACTCAAAACTACAGTAACCTTATGTTTTTCACATCATCCTGTTTCACATTCTCGGGAGCCTGGAAATGATTTGGACTGTAATATCATCATAAAAACAAAAGACTTCGTCTCCTCGCTGCTCTGCAAGTGAGCAGCCCCCAGCAGATAGGCACCGTCATTTCCTCCTGCTCCACAAAGGCACCAAACTACAGTCGTTCTCCCCCAAACGACCATCGTTCTCCCCCAACCCAGGTGGGAAGCAGCACGCCAGCGTCGGCAAGGTGCAGTGCTACCGAGGCTGGTGCATGGGCTGCTCAGGGCTTTGCCTGAAGCCCCCAGGTAGCCGTCGGGCTACTAGCTCCTTGTCTAATACAAGGAACTTATAATAAAGGACTTTAATAAAGGTCCATCAATCTCTTCAGGAAGACATGAATTACAGCAGCTGCTTTGCCTATCTGTGTAGCTGGGAGGGCTGCAGGAACCTGCAAGGCTTAGCCATCCCAACGCATGGATACGTTCCCCCTGCCGTCACATACACATTCCTCACTTCCACCAGGTCTTCCCTGGCAGGACTGTTTGGATATAAGTCTTAATTTTTAAATTTTTTTTAATTACTGCTTTCAAGAACAGTGCCTTGTCGCTGCTGAACACCTCTAGATGTTTTTGGTGAGACCATTCTCCCACCACTTCAACACCAGACACTATCACAACGCCTGCCACCTTCCATGGCCACCTCCACCTTGGTCAAGAAAGCAAAAGCTTTGCAAGATGAAAATGTCTCGCTTTCTAAGAATGCATTGACTTCCTTTCCTGTAAGATACAAAGTCGATTTGCCAACATATATGCTGAGACCTTCAAATGGCAGAAAGTTAAAAAAAATAATCTTCATATTAATTTTGCTTGGCTAGAAATGCTAACAAGCATTCCTGGAAATTTGACAGCATTAATAAGAAAAAGAATGAACATAACTTATGCATGGGTGTCTTCTACCGGCCTTCCTCCCCTCCCTTCCCTCCTCCCCTTTCTCCTTCCGAAGTTGCATAGCAGCACTCCTTCTACAAACTACCTCATCATTAAAGATTCAGCTTAAAACACCAGCTGCCTTTTAAAGGATTTTCTCAGGCTTCAAAACCATGGTTTGGTCCAACTAAACCACATGTACATTTCAAAAAGCGAAGCAAAAGCGGCCTCAAAACATTCATGAGAAGAAAAGGAGAGCAGATGAGTTACATCACGGGAAATTTCCCCCCTCGTGTGAAATTCCTCTGCTCAGTGTTAGGCTTCTTGGAAGGTTTCTGAACACCCTACTCCATGCATTGATCTTTGAGTGTCTCTAATGTCAAGATGGATAGGAAAAAGTTAGCTGCATACCATTAGAGAAAAATATCCATCTAAGAGTCACATTAAGTATTTGTGCCTAATCTTTCGTGAAGAACAACAAGAAAAAGGGGACCCTCCTTTTTTTATGCCCTGCTCTCGGGGATCCCCAAGGACGGGACTTGCTCCAGGTTGTAGAGCCACCCCTGGCGCAGAGCCAGCAGCGCACAAGGTGACGGCCAAGTGGCCATTTGTTCTGTGCTTTACTTATGGAAAGCTTAGGTCTTAAACCTGTGATTGAACAAGATGTAATTTTTACTTTTATACAGGAAAATAAAATAAGCACATTCATCTAAAAATACAGGAAACTAAACAGAAGGTGCAAGAAATCCAACTGCTTTACTTTTGCCCTGGGGAATTCCATTATCATTCCTTAAAAAGTACCAACACTTTTTTTTTGCAATGTGGCTAGAATAATGAGAAGCATTTATTTAAAATGCAGTAGTCTTATTTAAATCACTTACACTTTCATTGGAGACTGTCACTGCACTTGTTTTCATGAATGAATCGTGTTGGGTGCTGCCTGGCATCTCAAAAAATTCAAAGTGGACGTTTTCGTATTTTCACTTGGTCAACAAGTAATCATTACTGTAGGGGTTTTAGGTGGTTTGTTTTTTTTTTTTTATTTAACTGAAACTTGTTTGTTTGCATTAATGTGCCAGCCTCTAAGATGTGTGCAGTAAGTTAGATGTCTGTCTTAACTTTGCAGTGATGTCAAATGGATATCCAGCTGCAAGTGACTGACTCAGCTACACGGCTTTGCAATGTGATGCTTAATTAAAACTACATACTCCTCAAACAGAAAAAAACATGCTTGTTTTAAGCTATAAAAAGCAGACATCTAAAAATATAGATATATATTTTTTTTTAAGTTGGATGTCTCTCAAAAGGAGACTTTTTTTCAGGCCAGGGAACAACTGCAGCTGCAGATTTCCAGCCTGTGTGTTCAGCTCTTGGCGGTGGTGAAGTCCAAGAGAGACTTAAGGTCAGTCCCAGCATGGGAATCCACCACAGCCCAGGTGCAGACCTACTGCTCCAGCTTACAACAGCTATTCCATACCACTCTTAACTGCAGTCCTACATATGTATTTCCATTACAGCTCTTTTTAAAGACTGAACAAACTAAGGAAGCCACTGGGCTCTTGCTTCCACGCAGCTGAGAGGTGTCTTCCCGAGGCTCCATCCCAGCCGCGTCTCTTCTGTGACTTCTTACGTTTGCATGGGATGAAATGAAGGAAAAGATGGTTTTAGCAGAGGGGGGAGAAAAGCAGAAACACCACCTGTTTCAGTTTAACAAGCTCCTTCCAAACCACTTGCCAAGAACTGGAAGTTTCTAACATGCTTCCAAAATAAACATGCAAGCAGCAGACTGGCCGCAGTATCATCCTAAATAGCTTAACCGTTATGAAAACCAGAGAAATGCTGTGAGAAGCCTCAGTGAGTAGCCATGTTCTAAACTGGTACGATTTTAATTATTTATTTTATTTCTGAGCTACTTTTTGCCTCAGTCAGTCCTTAATAAACCTTAACAGAAACACTACAAGATGGGCCTTGAGTTGCGTGATTTAAAATAAAGGGAATATATCACAACAGCTCTGCTGGCAACTTAATTAGGGTAGAGCTAAGAGCTAGCAGCTTTGTTAGGGTAAATATTATGAGAACGTTGCATTGACTCCCACAACGCATTTGTGTATTTATAAAATATTTATATATATTAAATTAAATTGATTGGTTGAACATAACACCCAGTGCTCGCTTCCACTGTCTGTAGCTACACACACCTCAAAGTTCTATCCCCTGATAACTACCTCACCCTCCAGTGTGTGCCTTAGAAGAGGTTTATAGACTGCTACAGGTGCTGAGCTAATGAAGAGTCCCCTTTATTTCAATTTGGTTAAGACACAAAACAAAAAATGTCCCCAACTAGAAAAAAAAAAAATATTGCAACTCCTCCTAGACTGCAGTCCGCTAAGGGCTGCTGACTGTATATAGTATTATACTACTGTAACAACTACAACAGTTCCACTCAAATAACAGCAGGGATAAAGACCTAAAATAAAAACTAAATAGGAAAAAAAAAATAGATAGGGAATGTATGTTTTCATATACAACTTCCCCATCTCTTCTCATGGAAATTAGGGTCTTTGCCAGGCTGTTACCAACCAAATTGTGTGTTGATGCCATGGTAAACATGGTGCTGAAGATCACTGGGTTTTCAATATCCTGTTATCTTCAGATATGCAGAAAATGAACATATTTGGACACTCAACCACATCCCATTCTATGTTTTTTAAGGGCATCCATAATTTTTTGCACTGTGTTCCCTGAACAAAAACCATAAGCACTTTTGTTCATTAGCAACCAATTGTATATTAAAATATAAATAAATTGGTCCTAATTAAGAGGCTTTTGGACCCTGTTATGATCAGAATGCTGTAAAAGCAATCATCAGCCACACTCTTCACAATGCAGATGGCACAAAAATCTCACCAAACCCTTTTCTTAGCCCGCCTTCATCAAAATCAACATCAAAATTCCATGTCATTGAGTCTAACATGGACAGACGAAGACAGAAGACTGCTGAGGAGGAAAGCCAAGCAGGAAACCTAGCACCTGCAGACTGTGTGATGGGCAGGGATGTGGGCAGGGAAGAAAGAGCAGAAGGCAACAACCCATCTCTGAAAGACCCCTGACCCTGCCTTCCCCACGCTGCTCCTGAGGCTCCCCAGCACCTGTGGCTTCACGATTTACAACCAGGAAAAAGAGACAGAACTACCTGGCAGACACAGACACTAAATTTTAATTAAACCTGTAATAGAAAATATTGCAGTTTGTCCCTGGAAATCTGCAAGCACGTTTATAGGGTAGCACAACACTCAGCATCTCCAGTTGGAAGAGCACCTCCAGGCTGGGGCAAGTAGGAAGAATTACTATCAGCAGGACACATCTGTGCTTTTTCTCCTCCGTATTTTGATACTTCTGTGCCTTAAACAGGTCCAAAAATTATCAAAGTTACCCTATGTCCAGTAAGGATGAAAAAGGCTCTGATAGGAATGCATTAATGGAAGAAAGGGGGACAGAAATAAAACAGCAAGAAAAAAACCACCTGCAAGTATCTTGTATTACAATGTCCTTTCCCCCCCGCCTCAAAATTCCCCTAAAAGAATACAAAACAAACAAACAAAAAGGGAGTGGTGGTGGGAGATTATAGAAACCTTCCCAAAACAGGGAGCCCATCAGAGGGACCTGGACTCCTGGGCCCAAGGCTGCCCCCCACGTCAGGGCGAGCCAACCTCGGCGGCCGTCCCAACGGGTAATTGAAGCCCAACCCAAGCAAGTGTTTGGTGACTGTCCGTAAGGAGTTCCATGTGGCTGTCATGCTAATCCTCTTGTTAAGGGAGAAAGACCAGAGGCCCGTTGCTGCAGCAGACTTCAACTATAACGAATGGGCTCTGACATGACCTGGCAGCCCTGCTCGGCGGCCGGAGCGCGTGATGCGATCTGACAGCAATTTAGACATGGCTCTCTTGGAGACTGCAGACCTACTTAACGTCAAACAAGAGGGGGAATGTGGGTGGACTTCTCAATGGCTTTTACCCTCATGCCAGGGTTAAAAAAGAAAAATAAATAAATAAAGGGCCTTTTGACATTAGGCTTATGGAAAATGATCTTACACAAGGAATCCGCCCGTGGGTTGAGAGGAAAAGATTTTTGGGGATATTGCCCAATTACAGTAGAGTTTTGTCATCACCTTTGGAGAGAGTTTTGGATGTAGCCATAATCCCTCTGTGAGTCCCCTGAGGAACAAAACAGTCCTCAGAGCATCAGACAGGAGCAGAGAGTCTCCAAGTGATTTGAGACCAGTGAGAAGAAAGGGTCTTTGGGTCATTTTCCCCATGGGATGCCACGCTGCAGCCCAAGGACCGGACAAGCCTGTGCATGTAAGCACACGCCCTTCCTGCTGGTGCCTGCTACTTGGGATATTGCCTCTCGGACAGGCTCCTGCGCTGACCAAAGCTACCATCGGTTCGGGATGTCTCCTGGCAGTGAGCATCCATGATTAAACTGTTCCCTCGGCATTGGTCAGCTGGGGCACATCAGATGGATCAAGCATCTCCACGGCTCAGGGTCATTAGTACAGTTAATTGCGAAGAGCTCCTAAATCAGAGTAGATTTTTACATTTGCTGGAGAATTCACTGCTGATTCTTTAGGATCTGAACAGTAACTTTTTCCATGAAATAGGTATGAGGTGTAAATATGATTTAAAAGGTTATGTACTGGTTTGTTTTTTTTTTTTTTTTTAAATGGCATTTTCTTATTTTATCAGCAAACGATTGAAGACAACTCTCCACACAACGCTCATGTATGTGAAGTCAACAGAAGTCAGACCTGCATAAGTTGCACTGTCTGAAAAGCGAAGGCTGACTGTCTCTTTCTTATACCTCTATACGGCTGTGCTTGTCTTACCAAATCATTTTTTTTCTCAGAGAAATAGCTGGCGTGTTACTTTTCAAATGGAAGAATCAGTAATGATTAGAACACAAAAATTAACATTAAAACGAGACTCGGTCATGCAGCATTATTCTTTACATAATAAATGTAGAGTTAGCTGACATTTTTACTGAAGCCTTCATTGTGAAATTAAATAAAAATGTATTTTTTCAACACCTAAATGTCATTTAAATAGTCTTTCTTTGATAGATGAAGGCTAAAGCCACCCCAAAACTGCAGATGAATTATCTAGTCTCTAATGATTCCAAAACGATTACAAGATGCAGAGCAATCTCGTTAAATTTTATTCAAAAGCTTACTACACTTGTGTTTTCTCTTATTTTTCTATCAATGAAACCCATGAGGTTTAAGAACAATTCATTATGTATGAGACCCAACTTACAGTGCTTGACTGTTGATTAATAGGAAAGTTTGCTGTATGTACATTTGCAACATTAGATGCATACAATATGCTAACTTATTCTTTCACTGAAGCTAATTATTTACAAAAATGACTACTTGAGACTACAATTTATTAAATGCATGCATCCAGTCTCAATTTGGCCCCAAAAGACAGTCTGGAATGAAGATCTTTTACTTGATGTGACAACTTCTAGAAACAGTGTTATTAATATTGTAAATGTGGCAAATAAAGAGTTCAAATAGCCATATGTCTGTGTTGCATTTTTTCCCCACAACTGAATCAATGAACAAAGCAGCATTTTAGGTTTAAAATTCATGGAGAAGCACATCCTTACATAGTTTAATCTAGCTTCTTGTAAATGAAGAGGCTGTATGATAGTAGTAAGAGATTAAAAAAAGGATGAGAGCTGCAATAAACAGAAGTAACACCCTGATTCGTGTTGAACGAGCCCACCTCAGTTCCTTTTAAGACCTATTAGAAGAAACCCATGCATTTATGGAAGAGTAGAAGAACTCAGAACTGAGTAAGACTTACTTGTTGTCACACAACCTTCACAATATTTTCTCCATTCTGCTTTTACCTGTTATTGAGGATGTAAATTCTTATGGATCTGACTGGCCAGAAATTCTGCATTAAAATAGTACCTCTCTTTTACCCTGAAAAAGAAGCATCTGCACAAAAATTTGGGTATCAAATACAAATTCCAAATAAATAGATGCACCTCTTGGGTAAAATACATAGGTATCCAAATGGCCTAGTCTTTTTACCCACTCTTGCAATTAATGATGTTAAATTGAGGCACCAAACCGCGGTTGCCTAAGAAAGCAGTACAGGCAGCCCATCGCTGCTGCCAGCTGCGATGCCTGCAAAGCCGCTGCCTGCTTATTCTGTGCTACTAGTGCATACCAGCAAACACTTTAAAGAAGGGAGTGAGACTCCTGTCTTCACATGCCAAGATAAGGAAAATCAATGTCAATGCCCAAAAGACTCAAGTGATAGCACCGAAGGTCATTAAATGCTACTCACTGCCCTGTACCATTAAAGTTTTGATTGGAATCCTATATAGAGAGACACAGATTTCAAACAAGATCTTGCCCTGGGATACGGTACTGCGAGACCATGGAGGAAACACAGCAGTGAGCAAGCAGCGGACTTCCCTAGGAGCACAAGAAACACGTTCAAGGAAAAAAATGCTATGTGTGTGTGATCCTGGCTTATTTTTCCTGAACACATTTATTGTGTTTTCAGAGAAGTGTATCTCTTTATGGACAAAGATCTCTGTTAAAACAACGGTAAGGTGCAAGGACAACCACTAAGAGGTTATGGTTCTTCGTCCACCTCAATATTCTGCTGTGTGTCCCAGTGCCTCAAGCCCTGCTTTGTTGCCTGCTCCCTGACAACCTTCTTCCCTCTCCTTACATTGCCCAGTTCCAACGTTCTGCCCCTCTTCTACCCTGGCCGCCACTCATCCTCCTGCCCATCCTCCTTAACTCACCTTGTTTGGACCCTCTCAGTACTAGTCGTTGTCCGACCTTGCTGCTCTACAGCGGATTTCATGCTCCACCTCTGTGCCGGTCACCAATTCAAGCACTGCTTTCTTCCCACCTCCCAGCCACATATTTTCCAGACTAATTCTTGTTCCCTCCAGATTTCATCCTGCACATCTCTACCTCATTTTGTTCTAGCTGAAGTCATTCAGGCAGGTCAAGAACACCCTAGTTAGTTCTGGTGCTCATCAGCACCATGAGGTTGTATCGCCTTTGTGCTCAGCCCCAGAAACAGCCCAGAGACCTCCCTCCCCAGAGAGACCCATTGGTCCTGAATGAATGAAACTTTTCAAAGGCCTACAGCTGGGCCATATTTGGAGAACAAAGATACTCCTAGTATCAGAGTAGCCTCTTCATAAATATTGCTGTTTCAAATCAGTGGGTTTTGCAGCAGAACGACTCGAAGATTTGTCTAAAAAAGAAAACCCCCTAATTTCTGTGTATCTTCTTGTTGGAGAGGACCAGCCTGTTCTAGATTGAGAATGGGGGAAATCAAATGCCCAAGAGACCCTCAACCAGCAACAGCTACACAGATGCTTCACATGAAATGCTTTAAAGCAAAAATTCAGCCAAGTTACAAGCAGCAGCACGCTCTCACCCAAGTTGTCAGGCAACATTAAGCACAGGTGATATCATCAGTTCTATCTATAATTAGGTTAAAAGAAAGTCAGTTAATTTTAGCACTTACAAGAAATTGTTACAAAACATTTTCTCTTCTATAAAAGAATTCTCCCATCAGACTTCTGAGGTCGGTTTTATCACAGGCAATTAACTGTGTTAGGGCTGGCTGCAGGGGACCCTTCAACCGCACAGTAGACTCCCTTCGCTTCTCCTCTTAGCTCCTTTGTTTTAGGGTATTCACCACAGCTCTCCCCACTATTTCCTAGCTCTGTGCAAGTGCCACGTAGCATCACCTCGTACACAAACCCTACCACCTCCACTCAGAAGCTTGCCTTGGAGTAATAACCCAGTTGCCACCCGGTATCTGAAGTAAAATTTACATTTTTTCTACGTTTCTGAGATAGATATAATCCCAATTATGCATGGATTTAAAAAAAAAAAAAAATGACCAAAACAACGTAAGGCAGTTAAGATACACATTACAACCCTTATACTGCAAGACCCGGGTCTCTGATCTCCACTGGTGCACGGGGAAATTGAAGGAGGAAAACTTAAAGCTGAATTATTGGAACTGGGCTCTGACTTTGGATGTCCACCTTGACATGCGCTGCTGCATGAATTCCAGATGAAAGTGAGCACCAAGAATTATAATCAACAGCAACTGCAGATACTCAATCCTATTAAAATGAATTAAGATACAGATAAATCAGGGACCTCTTAAGAATTCAACTCAGGCCATTTTTCAAACCAACTTCCCAGTCTGGGTGTAATGCAGTCTCTGCCCTCTGAGCATCTCCTGTTAGGAGCAACTGTAGGCTCATCTGATGCCCGACATGCAGGCTCTCCCATCAGGGCAGAGATCGGCGTATGACCTGATGTGCACACTCCTGCCGCAACCAGAGGTGCACTGCCCATCTGCTGCTTGAAAGAGTTATGAAAATATTTTCATCCCGTGAATGAGGCTCTTCTGATGCACCTCACACCAAAGGAGCTGTACGGGAGAAAGGATGGCAGCAAAGGCACCAGACAAAGCTCCTGAGGCCCGTTTGACCCTACTGTGAAGCTTCTGACATCACTGCAATGAAATGGCACTTTTTTTTTTTTTTTAAAAACCAGGTATGAACACTCGGAAACCACAGAAACACTGGCACCAGATGGAACCATCACGAAGCTCGTCAAGATCTGGGTTCCTAGCAGGCATTCATCATCCGAAGTTTCATGGCAACATCGGCTGAGAACAGGACGCTCAGAAAAAACTGGTAATACATGCCAATTAAAACAGCAGAGTTAATAAGTATACTTCCCCCCCCCTACCCCCACCTTTTCCACAGGGTTTTGAGATTGTCTCAAACATGCATTGGCAGGATCTTTCCTAAAACGGCAGTACCCGATGAAGAATTGGCTTTACTTATCAATGAGGCCTCAAAACCAGAACTAGAACCCAACAACAGCAGGAAGAACAAAAACTATGGAGTATTTTCCTTCATTTTAATCATCATTTGTCAACGCTTCCTCTTTACAGTTTACAACACGCTACAGTGCCATGGATCACATCTTTGGAGGTTTCGTGCGATTACGCCCCACTGCACGCGCAGGACGGTCGCTTTTGCACGTGCACGTACGCAGGGGAGGGACACGAAGCCGTGCCTGCGGCGGCTCTGCGGGTGCACCACGGGAAGCCCTCTGAGGGCAGTGGGAGCCTTCGGGAGCGGCACGGGGCTTCCCACGTCCGCCAGGCCCCCGCACCTCCCGAGCAGCCCACCACCCACCTCTGCTGCAGACGCTCCCTACATCCTCCAAATCAGGGAGGAAAGCTTTTCTTCTCCCAGGTAACCAAGCAGAACCCAATCACAGGATTGGAAAAACAGTAGGGCACATCAATAAAACCAATAAAAATACTGTTTCAAAAAACTGCTGTTATAATTAACCGAAATAAGAGTCTATAAACTGCTGCCTCAGAAGAAGCTTGTTAAAGACTGCATATAGGAACAGTAATTTAAACAAACTCTCCCCTTCATGGATCACCTTGGCCTCAGCGTGTCCCTCGCTTCTCCCACCCTCCCGCAAAGGCCAGCCCGGGGAGCCTCGCTGCTGGGATCCAGGAGCTGCGGGACTCCTCCGTGCAGAGGTGCTGCCCCGGGACGCAGACCTGATGTGACCTTACAATCGCATCCGAATGCCCCCCGTGGAGGACAAAGTGGGGTCTAGTGAAAGCTGTGAATTACAGCCCTGGCACCGGCACATTCCCATTCTGAAACTCCACTGACGTCCTGTGGCAGGAGAGATGGAGACGCTCACAGACCAACCTTCTGTCGAAGATGAGACAGACAAAACTACTTTACATAACTCTGTTTTGAATTGCGCAGAAATATTTTTCAAGCGTGCTTTCTCTCCTCTCTCTTTTGAAGTGGTGAGCGGCGCCTGGAGACCGCTGTCCTCTGAGCTTTAGGTGCATCTGCATTACAACCCCATTAGCTTGTGTACTACACTCATTAATAAATAAGCTTCCCACTTAAGTGCCTTTCTTGTAAATTGGTTTGTTCTGTTCCATATAAATAATATAAATTTCTCCTATCAAGTATAGTGGATTTTTTTTCTTCACCTATGTACAGACACTATAGTAATTTAACCTAAGAAGCAGTTCATGTAACATGCTTCCTCAACATCCCTCGTCATCAGTCTGTATTTACTACGGCAGCTGCAATATGTTAAATAGTTAGCATAGCATAAAACAACGTCTTTAATAACTGGCATAAGTATATTGACCATATGTCAAATGTAAGAGAAAAAAAACCTACTAAATGGATAGTTATTGTAATTGTATTTTAAAACACTGAGGTCATATTTAATTTTGAATCCAAGCTCTTAAAATGTGCTTTCTGGCAAGGACAGTATAATAAAGCCCTTAACAGTAGAAAAAAATGTACATTATTATCGCAAATCTCTTTTCCAGATTACTAATACTGCAATAAACAAACGGAATAAAAACTTTAATTGTTTTAATCAGAAATATTGTCACTGGCTTTGAAAACCGTAGCTTGAAGTTAAAGGATGATATAATTCAGCTCTTTGCCCCAGCTTCCCACTCCCTGCAGGCTCCGGGAGCTCCCCAGGGTGGGGCTGCGCAGCTCAGCCCCGACCCCTTGGTGCTGCTGTGTATCCCCACCACGCCACTCCTGTGCTTCTTGCCAGCTTTCGCAGGGCAGCAGTGCCTGCTTCTGGAGACAACCAGGCAGAAAAATACTTTGAATTGCCATTAGCCTGTTTTTAAAATCAGCTTGGCAAACACCTATATCAATACAACACGCAACGTATATGTAAAAGCAAATAAAGAAATCCTTGAAAAGACGGACCTAACCAGCTGAATGCTAAAACCCAGTTTATTTAAATAAGTATATGGGAAGAAGCAAAGATAAGCCTAGCGATTTCTCTTAACCAGATTTAAAGATGGTTTGCTCCGACACATGATTTATGCGTTCTGAACTCGAATTTTAGATCCTGCGCTGCTGCACCAGTCTTCAGCCCACGCCAGCCTTGTCGGGTGCAACCTGAACTTCCTTTCAGAGGGAACTAACGCTTTAAATCAGTGAAAATCACGGTACCGAGCACACCAAGCCGAGAACGTCCCTAAATCTAAGGCATGCCGAGCACCGATGCTCGTCACCGCGTACCAGCCGCTGAGCACGCGTGTGTTTGCCAGCAGGCCATCAGGTAGCACAGACTGTCGCGGACTCACACCAAGGTTAAAGCACAACCTCCTCTCCTGGCACCACGGATGGAACCACCGCTCCTGGAGTGAGGCTGGCGGGGCTGGACAGGCACGGTGAGGATTTAACTGAGGGCTACGTCCATCTGCCTTCACGAGTCCTACCCTGAACTTGGGAAGCTCTCTCTTCCC
>CM062575.1:2935000-2942500 GCA_031468815.1 Morus bassanus
CCTCCCAGGGAGGGGATGGTGGCAGGCACACGGGCAGGGCAGACAACGACGACCGCACGCATTGACCTGTCATTCGCCTTGCTTTTTACAAGTGTCCCGAGCTTGCACCTGAGACTTTCCAGAAATTTCCCTGCTTCGCTGCCAGCCTGGGAAAGAATGAGCAGAGCACACTCGAAATCAGATTTCAGGTGTCTTGGCTCAAATTTTCAGCCTGTAGTTCAAGTCTAGTCCCAGCATATAAAAATCAACCGCCTGCTTTTGCTGTAGGATATCTGAATTCTCCAAGATTAATGAATTTGAGGAGAGAGTTGGTCTTATCTGAGCCTCATGCTATCTTACCTGACACTACATTTTTCTTTACAAGTCTTAAGAGAACAAAAAAAAAAAAAGTTGATTCCCCATAAGAAAGCAAGAAAAAAAAAATGGTTTATGCTGCAGCATGAATCAAAGTAGTTTTAGGGCCTCGTAGAGAGGTCAAGAGAGGGAGAAAAATGAAATTACCGCTCACTGTCTATTCATAACAAACATACACAACGCTAGTTCAGAAACTTCTGTAGCTTCTTGAAACTAAGAATGAATCTTTCCCCATAATCCATATAACCTACAAAGCCTTCAGTTCCTAAAATACTTGTCTGCTTGAAGGAGACGTATATTTAGTGGGTCTGTGGTACCTTGAGCAAGGAAATTTATTATACTGTTTATGA
The DNA here is from genome assembly GCA_031468815.1 of Morus bassanus. Taxonomy (NCBI): domain Eukaryota; kingdom Metazoa; phylum Chordata; class Aves; order Suliformes; family Sulidae; genus Morus; species Morus bassanus. The sequence goes on from CM062575.1 coordinate 2,935,705, forward strand.
TCAGTATACTTGGAGAGTTTATTTTAATAGTTATAACATTTACTAAAGTTGTAATCCATTATTAAACTTATCTTCATATGGGAGGAAAAGAGTTGTATGTTGCTAAACGCACAAGTTAACTGAGTTTTCGCTGTACAAAGAGGAACAGACTGCAAAGGGCAGTGAACCCCCAAGACAAAGCCGACTTCCATCTGGCCAGAGAAGTTGGGGACTAGACCTTACAGAATAAAAAAAAGCCCAAGGCAATGCTTATTTGCACAAACCAGAGACCACCATTTGCTCCAAAATACCAATAACGACGAAGTTCCAAGAAGTCTTCATTAACATAAAACGTTGATGGCGGCCTGGAAGCAGCTTTCTGACCGGCACGGCAATGGCGATGCCGCCGTTCCTGCAATAACAAGGAAACTTTTTTTTTTTTTCTAAAGTGGGATTAGAGTTGTGGGAATTGTAAAACATCAAGTGGAAATGGCTAAAATATGTGTCAGAATGGAATAAGGTTTTACTTCTGTAGAAATTGGAAAAGGTTTTTCCCCTGCCTCAATTTTAGTAAGTGAATATAAATGTTTTTGAATACAGGCAGGAAGAAAATCAGCTCTAATCCTGTTAGGAAGAAGGCACTGTAAGTCCTACAGAAACATTTCAGTTCAAAAATGCATTGTAGAATGTCAATTGTAAGGAGCAAAACCCAAAATACGTCAGGCCAATTCCAGTCTCCAGTCCAGTGACATAAATATAAACAACATACGGCAAGACCTGCTCCATCTCCTGGCACATGGAAGACAGACCAGGCACTCAAGGCAGCCCTGCCTGAGCCTTTTCTGAGGCAGGGACCCAAGGTCAAGGCTAAGGATTCTACTTGATGCAACCAGAAGATCCAAAGCATGTTCAACTATATCAATGGTACTCACATCACAAGCACTTAAAATTAAACAGAAATCGCTTGCTATGCAATAGGTTGCCTATGGAAAACATGAAAAACAACGAACAGTCATCCCCAAGAAGCAGGTTTATCCCTAAAGATGGGGCAAGATAAAAAATTAAATATTTTGAAAATTCAGTTAAATGCGTGCTTTATAATGTCTGCAAAACATTAAGACCAAAAACTCAACTTAGTAGGTATTACACGAAGAAATTAATGAAATCCAAAAATTCATAAAGTAGCCCTTCTTAAAACATTTCCTTCCAGAGCACACAGGCACTACTACTACTACTAATAATAATATCAAACTACAGAACTGCATTCTGTTCATGAGAAGATTCCTGAAACTGGAAGAAAGCAAGTATGGCTCCTGTCCTCAAGGAGAACGACCTTGGAAGTACAGGTTGGTCAGCCTTACCTCAATGCTCCTCTGATGCTTCAAGTCACGCTTCCTCATTTTAATTACAGCCAAAAGGTACTTCTCATGGCCTAAATGTTCACAATGAAGTAAAGGTATGCATACATATGGATTTTTAACTTAAAAACCAGAGAAAGCACAGAAACTTTGTAGCTATACATAGAAAGCTACTACAAGCGTTATGCAGAATCAAAAATGAAAATACATAATATTTCTTTTCTGCTAGAAATACACGTACAAGCCTGTAGTTACACATTTTTGGTTTTACTCTGCAGCAAATAAGCATCATTAGTTCTGCATCTGATACAAACTCAGATTGCAGGCTATTTAAGACAACAGTGTCAGCTAGAAATTTACTTTTTGTATTTACCTTGGTATGAATGATGCCGCGTAGAATAGGTTAGCTGCATCTTGCTCATATTTGCATGACAAACAAAATTTTCTGCTTCAAGTCGAGCATTTTCCATTTCAAGAATAAGTCAGTTCTAAAAACTGTTTCAGTTTAAAAAAATTAACAATTTATTTCATATGTTTCTAATTGGCAGCATGCAAATTGAATAACCGATTTCTCTAGCTATAAAAAAAAAAACCCCAGTACTCAGACTGAGCAGATGTAAACCAGTACCATTCCTCATTGAAATGAAATCTTCTAAGTTTGGGATGGTTTCGATTTTTTTTTTTTAATATTTAGTTTGAAATCACGTTTCATCTCAGACCCAGGCTTGCAAGACAGACGCTAGAGTTGAACACTAGACGTACACAAGTGGATATGGAGAATTTTGCGTATCAGCGTCTTAACTAGGTCTCAAATCAGGACAAAAATAAATCGCTCAGCTCTACATCCCTTCCCTCTGTATCAAATTGAAATGTTGAAGAATTTTCCTATGCTTTCTTCATATCAAGGTCAGTGTAATTAGGAAAAGCAAGAAGAGATGCAGGATGGGTACAATCAGTGCACTGTGCATAAATGCAAACCTGTAAATAAACTCATTATTGTTTGCTCTGAAAGGGTCTCTCTACCTTTCTCCCTTTGAGCATGCAATACCGTGATCAGAGATTTTTGCTATTCTTGATTGAGCAAAAACCCGTATTTGGTAATTGCTACTTTGAACATGCTAATAATGAAACCTAACTCTTCTTTATGTTCTAACATTTTTCTGTATTAAGTGTGAATTTTTATAGCATTTTTTCCCAACAAGACGTCTTGCTTGTAAATAACACAGCATTAAGTGTCATGATATAATTGATTTTCTAATGAGGTTTTCAAAAAGCATTATATTTTTGCTTGTCAGAAAATCTTTACAACAGAAATAAGTCCTTCCATATTTATTCCTTATAAACTGAACTTTTTATTCCTACAGTGAAGTTGAGGTGGATTAAATCATGCGGATTGCCATAAACCAAGATATCGTACCAGATATTTTTATGGTTCTCCACATTTGTACGTTGTGCTGTGAAGCTGGGGGGAAATCGACCCTTAGTAGCCAGCCTGGTTCAGGGGACAAGCTCAGCCTGGGCTAAGCAAACACAAGACCAAAAGTACTGCACCTTTAGGTGCGAGTGAAGTTGAGGTGAACTTGATGTAGCAAGCAAGGTGTTGAGGTAGATACAACCCCAAAAAGGATTCAATCTAGTTCTCCAGAAAACAAAAATGTACAAATTCTGCTAATTTGGAAAGTGTTGGGGGTGGCGTCTGACGAGAGCAAGTCATTAGCATAAGTACTGCTTTATGTTCTTTATGTATTTTTGTCTTAACTGCTAGGTCACTTTAGTTTGCCAGAATGATTAAGAAACAACCAGTAGATGCCTCCTTGCAAAACTAGAATGGCTAAGTCAAAATTGTGTTTAGGCTAGAGGAAATTTTAATTTTTAAGTCGAACAGTCTATAAAATAAATAGTTTCAGGAAGCGTTCATTTGCAAATGCTATTGGAAAAGGAAAATACCCAACTCTACACAGTCAAATGCTCTCTCTGCACCTACTCGGTACCTCTCTTTCTCAGTGCAGAAGACATACTGTGAGAACCAGCATCTGAAAATGTCCGTCAATCCCATCGTTAGCGCTGACTCTTTAGCAGAGGCGAGCCTGCTCGAGCAGGAGCTTGGACGAGAGTCTTCCCGAGAGCCTGAGTCATCCCAGGATGGGTTTAGATACTAGTAACAGAATATCTGTGCTGCCCAAACAAAAACTATATAATTTCTTGTGAAGATTTTATTCAAGCCACCCGCTATTTGAAGCAATCTGTAACTCTGCCTTATGAAAAGAAAGCTCACACTCTTTGCAGGTCCAGGATTCGCCCTCTATTGACAGCTGAAAAGGAAAATCTAGAGAGAGATATCAAGAAGATGTATATGCACACACGCACACACACACAGAGAAATGGGGGTAAATAAAAAATGTTTCTAAAATATCATAATGAAGTGGCACAAACCATCTTGCTTCTGAATCCTTAGGACAATCTTGGCATACACAACAAACAGAGAATATGATTTATAGCCCTGAATTACTGTAGGGCAGTTTCACTTGTAGCTCCCCCTTTAACACTTCTGAGCAACGCATTATTTACACAGACAAACAGACACTTAAGCCTGGATTTGCAATTTAGCGTGGGATTTATAAAAGGACCAAAAAAGACAGCAGACTGAAGAGCACCACGACGTTGGTCAGATTATCAACCTGCCACCACCAGCCTTCAGCGGAGAGGAGCAGGGTAAGGCAGAATCCTGCCGCAGATGAAGCACTTCTGCAAAGGGGATGGTAAAATCCCACCACAGCTATTAGGAAGCTGTTCCACAAGTATCACAATTAATAGATATGTCCCTATTCATTAAATTTGATGCCTATCAATCCACAGTCCCAAGACCGAGTGTCCGTAAAGGCTCTCCACCACCCATGTCCTGCTCATGGACATCTGCTCACCTGGGGTTTGTGGGAATATAATCGTGTTCCCAGCCCTTGGTCAAACTGGGCTGAGGCCATCCATCAAACTCAAAAGTAAATGGAGAAAAGCAAATGAGAAGGACCTAACAGCATGATCACATCAGCCTTTCTTCTACAGGAAGCAAGACCAAAATAAAGGAAAAAAAAAAGCCTGTAGCACACTCGGAGAAGCCTCGCCTCTACGGAAAACCACCTACCCCAGTCTCTGCACCGCATGATTTTCCCTCTGCCTCATCCATTTTCCCTGCCAGTGTATCCTGGCCTGTTCCTGCTGCTTCGGTAGCGGCTGTTAGCCGGTGTGTTCACTGCAGGCAGCTCCCTGCAGCACCCCAGGCAAGCACCTGTGGCAGGACACCCATCCTACCCCGTCCATCTGTCCTTCCACCTCCAAACTCTGGCTCTGTACTAAGCCCACAGATGTTTCCACCTTGAGATACAGGAGAGCCCCAAGGCAACGTGGTTAGAGTCCTAAAATGGGATTTGCCAAGCGGTGCCTGCTTTGCTCTCGGTCAGACAAAGGTGGCAACATCCAAAGGGCACAAATACGCTTATGAACAGCCGTAAAGGTACCGCTGAATATGAAGGTAGGGTTAAACAATGTTCACAAAGTCCTGGCTGTCTGCAGCCATACCTAAGCCTGGGTTTCCTTAGATGGATGGCAGACTCGGACGGAGTTGAATTTCTGTACAACTCTCCTCCTTTGACAGGGGAAAGAAATGGATGCCAATAAAATAAAAATAAATCTAGAAACCTCCTTGATTTAGCCATTAACATCAGTCCGAGCTCCCTCTCCGCTCCCAGCCCTGCCTCGGCGCTGGCTGTCACTGCGGCGGGAGGCGAGGAGGGGATGCTTTTGGAGGAGGTGCCAAAAGATCCCCCCGCTCCCTGGACAAAGCAACGCCTCTCCCACCCCGGGCATGCTTCTGCTTCCAACTTGTGCACTCCAAAACTTCTGTTTTTCAAGCACATATGGGACTGGCGAATCGACCCATCAGGCCCCGTTTCCTCTCTCCGGAGGGTGGTTTTGCTCCCTTTCGTCCTCTTCCAAGGCGCGGGGCCCCGGGGGACGGCCAGGCTGTCAGTGCCGCTTCCCTACCCACTGTACTGGAACCCCCAGCCTCCCTCCTGCACCACTGGGGCCATGGCGAAGCCGCCGAAACCCAGCCCTCCACCGGGGCTCTCGCCCCGCGCTGCATACGAAAGCCGCCATCCATGGCTACAGGGGAAAAGAAAAAGAAAAAAAACCAAAAGAGAGACAGGAGCTAAGGTCTGGCTTCTTTTTTCTTTTTTCTCCTTCCCCCAGTAATCTTGACACAACTTTCCATTTTCTTCTGCCTCACTTTAAACAGCCTTTTTACTGTGAAAGTATCAGGTTGGTGGTATGACAGGTTTTTCATTGTATATCCCTCACTCTGACTTTTCTTCCTAGACGGATGATAATGTCTGCAAGCTAAAATGATTGGCTTCGTTTTCTTTTTTTTAGTTTTAATCTGGCCGAATGCTCTTTAGCCTTTTCTTTACTGACAACTGGTTATCCAATTTTTAATTAAAATCAAAATAGCACTCGTTTTCCCTTTTTATTTCAGCTTTTTCCTAGGTTTCACCCAAAACTGACCATAGGAAGAACTCCGTATCAAGGGGGCCCGGGGATGCGGTTGCTCTCCCAGCACTGCTGCTGGGCTCCCAGCCCCTCCGCGCCATGGATCCCATGGCCAGCACGCACACGCGATCCTCAGCCAGCTCCTTATTTTCCTTTTCTTAAAAAAAGCAAGTAAAATTAAAAAAAATTTAAAAATACCAGTCATTATTTTTACACGATTAGCAATATTGATGTTAATCAAAACATTGATTTAATTACAGACACAAAGAGGCACAGTAGGAGGAACCAGGCTGCTCATTCCTTTAACATGCAATATGTTTCATATAGGTTATTGCAATGTAAACAGAAAAATGTTTCCTCAGATGAGACTATTTGCTACCAAATATTTATGTGACTATGGATATGCCAGCATACGGTAATCAATGTAAGACTGTTTAGTCTACCCGTGCAATGAAAACATAATTTTTGTTGCATTCACCTCTACTGTTATAGCGATTCTTTGAAATATTTTCTGCAAAATTAAATGTGATCAAAATGTATCTTTTATCCCCCAATCTGCCCCCCAGTTTTCAAAAAAACACCTTCTGGCACACCAGAACCCCCCACCAAATTATATAAACAAGTTTAATGCAGTTGCTGCATACGTACTGACATTTCATGCAGGTATTATAAAAATAAACACTTAAAAGAAAAATCGAGGCCATTAAACGTGATGCCTTATCTCAGGGGTAGCCAACCTTTTAGGATCTGGGGACTATTTGACATGGTTTCAAGGGCTGCATGCACATGCTGTCCTGAATCCAGCCCCATGGGATCCTGCGGCCAAGCAAACTTTGCAAACAAGCTATCCAGGCTCTGCAAAGAAAATAAGATGGGCATGCAGGAGCAAAATTCGTAAAAAAATGCATCAAGAAACA
>CM062575.1:2947500-2972500 GCA_031468815.1 Morus bassanus
GTGTTGAATTCCACAACTGTTCTTCTTTAACAAGATCACAGAAATGAAATTTTCTTATTCTGTCCAAGTAGAATTTAAAGAAATCCAGTTTTTAAATTCCAAGTCAAATTTGGGTTGTTATACCTGAAGTACAGTCCAGATCTCAAGGAAGGGTGGAAGAAGGGCTTTTGTATGTGTTTACCCTGCCCTGACCAAAAAGCAGCCTGGAACCCACGGCCCAGGACATCCTGCGGGTAAGTGCTGTTAACAGGTTCAAGGTTTCCAGTCCACCTCCACCGTTTCGGACAGGAACCCCTTCTACCCACAGAAAGCCCTGCTGAAACCAGCTACTTCATCAAGACGGCGGCAGGGCAGCACAGTGGCCCAGAGCAGTACCACATGGCGACGCCTCCATCAGCTTTTCGTTAAGGGCGTTCAATTTACAGGCGTCACCTGGAAGCGTTTCTTCCCCCCACTTTTCTGCAAGCCCTGTATGCCGCGGAGCAAAGCCGGCAGGCGGGCAGCCCGGCGGGGATTCCTTCGGAGGAGCACTGGGGGTACCCGCTCCGATACCCTCCCACAGCCGGCAGCTCTGCCCGCTAAATGCGAGTATTTCCAGTTCAATCCCACAGATGCTTCAGCAGGGAGTGAGAAAGCAACAGGAGAGGCCAACGCGTATGGTTTGCAGCAGTTTAAAGCATGGGACATCCCTGTGCACAACTTTTTAACCAACAGAAATGCCAGCAGAGGCTGGGGGAGCTGCTGCGAGATGCACCCGCTCAGCCTGTCAAAGAGTGGATGGAGTGGTTTTTGTGTTTTTTTTTTTTTTTTTTAAATTTAATTTTAATTTTATATTTACTTATTTAAAGACAGCCCTGAAATAAAACAGAAGGCTGCCAGAGTCCCCACCGGCCACCACGCTGTGTTTCATCCCTCTCGCTCCGTACATCTCCTCACGCTTCCCTGCACCAGCAGCACACTGTCCGCTCCCTTGTAAGACAAAATTTTAAGTTCCATGGAAAACGAGCTGTTTACTCAGCATTAATTAGAGCAAATAAGATAAGGCAGTCAGCTACTGAGATTCCTTCATTTTATCATTGCTCTTGTTTGACTGTTGACAATCTCTGTGGGGTTATTCTGTATGCTTGTTGCAAAATAAATCATATTTGAAGTTATCGCTTCTAGTTCAGGTTTTAACTTGTTGGACTTCATTTGGGAAAAAACCATGTGTTTTCTCCCTCAAACATTTGCAATGCAATAATTAACAGGATGCCAATATTTCAGTCCTAATGACTATCTAATCTTAGCGGTGTGTGTATGGAGCATTTTAATATTTCATAATGTTTTATTTCAACTGCACTAGAGTGAAGCTGCAGTTGAGTTTATCCACAGATTAAATTGTTTTAAATCACTGAAGTAAAAATATTACTTCATTTCTCTGTCTTTTCTTGACAATGCAAAATTAAAAGAGTCACTCATTTTTAAAGATCTGTTGGGAAAAAATGTTCTCTTCTATTTTGCTTTGTAATGCAGTATCTCGGCTGAGTTTCCCGTTGTTACCAACAGCAGCTCTTGCACCACCGTTGAAGCAGAGATGGTCCCATGGGAAGTTTTTACCTCTCAAGGACCAGTTCCCTGCTTTGCCCTACTCCTCCCTGAGCAGAGATGAATAAAAGGTGTAAATACCCCAAAGGCACTGCTGGAGGTCTGTGTGTGCAGTGACACTGAGCCAAGACCAGCAGTGCAGAGGAACCCACCCAGCTAAAGGAGGGTAGATGTGGTTGTGGCACATGTAGCTCCAACAGCACAGACCTACCCGAGCATGCTTAAAAGCATTTTAAAGGATGCTTCTTTTACGTAATGCGGAAACCCCTTTCACACAAGGCATGTTTAGGAGCCCTAACTTCCCTTTTTCTAAAACGTTACCCTGCAAGGACAGAGAACCGAGGCCACAATTCAATGAGAAACGTGGTTTTAAATATTTATGTTAAAAATCCTGCAGAACAATAAACCTAGCTCTTTTCTGTAGGTTCCTCCAAAACGTAACAGCACCATACTGAAAATTTCTAAACTGCACGACAACAAACCTTTGCACCCATTAATTTCAAGTTCTGAGATATCTGTTCCATATGAAAAAACATGTAACTGCATCATAAAGGTTGTTACTAAAAGTATTTAATATTCATAATGTTTTAATAAGTAGCAAATTCTCATTAAAACAAGTGTGGTGCTTGCACCACTGATTTCTATGAGTCTTCGCTTAGCAAGAACAATGCACAGCAATACTACTGCAACGTCTTTGTTTGCAGTAAGAATACACTTTTGCTCGGGTATTTATCGTGATAAAAGCATTGTTTGTGTTCTGGCAGCAATGCCACTCCACACTTCTGTAGTGCACATAATTACATTATAATGGAAATAGAATTTAGTTATTTAAGCACATATACACACACAAACATGGCGGTGTGTATAACACCACCTCGTGCCGGGTAACATCAGACTAACCAGCACTGGAGGTGCTGGGGCAAGACACAAGTTCTGCTGCGCAACAGGAGAGGAAATGGCTTTTAGAGAGCAATACTGGCGACACTTCACTAAAATATTTGTCGAGCTTTATTCACGCTGAAGTCTAAACAATCATTATTGTGGTAGCCTACAGCACTACTAAAGACAAGTCTTCCCCCATCCTGGCACCTTTTTCTCTTGCAGTTTCTTAAGACAACCAGACTGCCACAGCATGGTCTAACCGCGACAAAGCATCAGTTCCATCACCGCTCTTGAGATGCCTCCAAAAGCTACTCCCAGGGGCAGGTGCTGGCGAGCTGCTCACAGGAGCTGCCCTCCCCAGGAGGCCCAGAGGACAACTGCTCCATGGGCAACGTCCGCATCAGCCGGACCATCACAGACCGGATTGAACAGACTCAAATCTGCTTCCAAGGGCAAATAATAATAAGGGTTGCAAGACACGGACGCCGATCGCCTAAAGGGACCAACAACTGCATACGGGACAGAAGGGCACAATCGCCCCAACTTTAAAAACCATACCTCAGTTTTTTTCAAGGCTCCATGGGTACTTCAGACAACTGAGACTGTCAAAATATAGAGTAAACTTTCAGCAGTAAAAATAGTTAAGAACACTTCTACCAGCGAAACCACAGGATTTGGCATTACACGTTGACTGCATAAAATCATTAAGATTAAATTTAATTTATACCAATCAGCCCGAGGTGAAGGTGCATGAAATTACCTTGATGCAGTACATTCTGTATTTTATTATGCAATGTACTTTAAAAGCTGTATTAATATACTTGTGTAGTTGACAGAAGAGAGCCAACTCCCTCAATTCAGATTAAAAAATTGTGTGTGTTTATATATATATATATACACATTTGCACATTGAGCTCCCTCAACCATTCACGTTCCATGAAATCATGTGCCATCAATTGGTACTGATCATAACTGTTAAACCTTCCCATACAGCAAACATAATTATCATAAATAAACCTTGCTGATGCCCCAGTACTTTATACTGAAACCAGTCTCAAGATCCTAATTGATGGTGTAACAGTTCATCGCAATAGGATAAAGCAGGGAAGAGTTAGTGACCATCTTTGACAGCTCATGGAGCACAGACGAGATCCCAAAGGATCTGCAAAGACAGGGGAAAAAGGAGCCAGGAAGAAATTATAGACTAGTCAAACTTTGATATTGGGAGAGATAATGGAACAAATTATTAAAATATTTATAAGCATCTCAGGTTCATAAGGTTATAAACCACCAAACAAATCTAATCTTTTTCGTTGACAAGATAATTGGCCTCATGGATAAGGGGGGGAGCAATAGGGGAAATATATACTGACTTTAGCAAGATTTTTATGTACCTTTCCTGATGACATTCTCATAAAAAAAGAGGGAAATACAGTCTACATTAACAGAGCCTAAGGTGGATGCCAAGAAAAGTTTTAAAAAATTTAAGCAGAAGTATTTACTGCATGGTTACAAGGGAAACAGAAGCCTCTGCGTGAAATAGTATTTTGCAGCAATATAAGCTGAAAGTCCCAGTCTGTGTGCTTTAACTGCCAGTACAAGGTACCTGAATACACTGGCTGCTCCAAATACCGGTTGTCAAACTGTGATGGCATTATACATCTAGATTCTGCAATGTTTGTTTAAGACTGAGTTGATTAGAGAGTATACTTATAAATCCAATGCACACCAAGCTGGGATATGATCCAAGCAGCTTACGTGAAAGAATCAGATATCAAAATTATTTTGATGAATTAAGAGAAATAGTCCAAACCAGCAAGATAGGAGAGTCACGGTCAAGTGCAGAACGCAGTCACTAGGAACAGAAAAATCAATTAGACACACAGAAAGTAGTTCAGAGAGTCCCTTCCAACGTCAACTGTTCTGTGATTTTTGGTTTTTTGTAAGATTTATACTTATTAACAGTTAGGTAGGATATGGACAGGATAAAAATGACGATATCACAGAATCATCGTGATGATAAAGAAAAGCAGTATCTGCAAGATTAAATACTGGCCTAATGGATAGGACAGCAACATGCTCAGACTTTAGCAAACCCTGTTATTAACATTTTCTCACAACAGTCTCAAAATCTAGGCAAATAGGATCTACATAAGCACTGTGCAAAACAGACACCAAAAAGGTTGAAGTTATAACCATCAGCAGCCACTGCACACTAGGCCACCTCTGACAAGACACTTTTTGAAATACTGCCTTTCACTTCGCATCAAAAAATTGAAGACAAATTTCTGAAGCCACAACTAAAACCATAATTAAAACAGTATTTCAGAAGAGTTCAGTTCTGGAGGAAATATTAAAATAAATGATGTTCTATAAAGCAAAGAGAAGTGGTATAACCATGTAAAGAAAGTATTTGAAGGTTTTGACCAACATGATGAATGGAGACCAATGAACACGTGAAAGGAATAGATGTAGGTAAAATGGGCTAAAACTAAAAAGGGGAATTGAGACAAAGCACTTTATAATGGAAGAAAACTTTATAATGAGACTACCCTATACCAGCGCTAGGTTTCATTACGAACTCAAAGACTACTGAAATTATTTGCTAAGACTACTGAAGTTGAAATGATGCCACACGCTGCTTTGTGGGGAAGGACAAGGAATGAAATTAGAGTAATACGAAACCACTTCTAGTTCCTACAGTAGTACTTGCCATGATTTAAGCCAGGTTATTGTGCGACTACCTCCTTGTACGTACAAGCATGACTTATAAGAGAGAAGCTTCTTTAGGCCCTGAAGAAACAACAGGTTTTTGTGAGCAAGCTTCTGCAGTTTTCCAATACAAATGAAGGTATTTAACTCAAACTGGAGTTCAACCGGCAGCCACTGGTGTACTGCCATGGTGTATTTTCAGTGCTCTAAGCACGGCGCAAAAAGGGCTGGGCCAGCGGCCTTTGGTAAAACTGGTGTTCAGAGGTTTGCTCAGCCTTCATCTAGCTATCATTAGCCATCCCAGAACCCATTCCCGAACTAGTGGTCAAGGGCAGAAAATGTTCTTTGAGGCTGAGATCAGACAATCAATGGAGAAAGGGCAATGGTCTGGTATCTGCCTGCAGCAAGTGAGTACAGCCTTGGAGGGAAAACACTCCGCAGCAGCTTCAGCACAAACTCCTCCTCTGAAATGCCTTAAATAGAAGGTACTTCTACTTGATCTCAGCAGAATTTTGGGACAAAATAGTGTTTCAGTATTATTAAAATCGTGACTTGAATGAGTTTTCTCATATTTTTGGCATTTGCACCTATTAATTATTAGTCTACCACCACTGCTGCCTATCGTTTCTGAAGATGTTTTCAACCTTTTAATAATATTGGTCCCCAATCTTTTTTTTACCAGAGAAGGTGAGAGCTTCTGCATAAAAATTGAGCCCACTGAAAATATGCTTGTTTTTCTAATTACCTCTTAAGATCTTTGGTAGTCTGTAGACCTGAAAAAGTCTAGGTATCAGGTGCAGAACAATCACTGAGCTCCTATAGATAGATTCTTTATAGGTCAGGCCTCTGGAGGCAGCATCATCGGAAAGCTCGGAAAAAACATTCAGGACATTAATTCTTTTCATCTTTGCAAATCCATTGTGGCAGACTATGAAATGCATCCATGACCCATCTTGCAGCGGTGGCTTTCATGCCACGCTGGTGGCAGCAACAATGGGTCATCTGCAATACAGAGGGTACTTCTGACCACCACTTTTTGTAGTCCTGGCAAGAGCAGATCATGGCGACTATCACACCAACAGCTTGTTGACACAAGCAGTCCCCCTGTCAACAGCGCTTACGACAGTAGGAGGACAATAAACCAAACAAAACAACTAGACCAGGCTAAAGAGGTATATTCATTTCCACTTTACTGGGAAGTGTACAGTGTGTCCTCACAAAAGTAAGTCTTTTCTCCTAGTAAGACAAATTCAGTATCAGACAGGACACATCTCAGTGTCCCTCTGGTTGGTTCGGGAACTAGACAGGAGTCCAACAAGGGAACAGTTTTGGAATATTTGCCAACTGTATCCATTTTGATTCATTAAAAATTGAACTTGTGCAATATATATCAGAAATACTGCCCTATAAACATACCCTTGAAACTGCTCAGATGGAAAGAAATCAACGGCATTACTTTTCAGTGACAAAGGACTTTGTTCCAAACGAATTAGCCGTAACTAAAAAAATATCTTAAACCCCATAATTTTATAATTTTCTGCAGCATCATTCCAATAAGCAGGTATAGCGAGGACAAGAAAAAGCCATTTTAAATTAAAACTATATACGTTCCCCCCACGTTTTTGGCCCAGGAGTAGGCAAGGCTCAGGCAGGGCCCTGCGCGGCCGGTGCAGGGACTTCTGCGAGCACGGTGAAGTGCGAGCCTTGTCCTCACCACAAACCGTACAGCGTCAGCAGGGTGGGAGGGTCTTGAAATAACACAAATAAGCAACGTACCCCAGAGGTGATAAATATTCAAGGTCTTTCCCCCCTGAAATCCAGCGCTCTGCTTCAGACATACAAAGCATTGCCGGCCCTGACGACGGCATGGATGGAACTCCGGGCTCCTGCTGCCTACGAAGGAGAAAGCGGTCAATAGTCAGGTACCCGCAGCATCTGTGCAGGAGACGCACGAGTCAACAGGAAAACCTTCATATTTTAATGCTTGAAAGTTCAATACTGACCACACTAATATATCCAGATAAAATAAACTGGATAATAGTTTCACATACACTAGACTTGTACGACTGATCTGAAGTGAAGGCTACTGTTAAACTGAAGGCTGGGAGGACATCGCGAGGTTTATGTTGTGCTTTCGCGGAAGTGACCCAAGAAGGTACTACGGCACGCTCACAGTTCATGTTATAAGAAGATATTCTTACTTAATGCATTGACTGCTAATAATAAAAATACAAAAAGCCATTTGTGATAGCATCATAAATGGAATTTAAAAACAGGGAAATTAAGAGATGAATTTTTTTTCTTACTTGCTGAGATACAGTGGAGTCTTAACGGGTGTGCACTGCATTTCTAAAGCAAGTCCTTTTCCTTAGGTATCAAAGGGATTTTGTGAATACACAGATATATACACACGCAGTGCACACAAGTGTGAAAATGTTTTCCTACTGGTACATGAATGCTATAGTCAACTTACCCCTGGAAAGCGATGTTTCAGTGTCACTGCCAAGTATCACTGTAATAAAAACGTGCTTCATCCCGCAGCGCCAGAGGGGCACCACGGGCCGTGGGGGGATCCCCACGCACTGGGCTGTGGGCTGAGCTCTGGATGCTCCCTCCACCCCACACCAGCTCTATTCGTTAGTTAAAACACATGTATGCAAATCACAGGGCAGAAGAGCTCCTACAATACAGCTGCAGAAGGGGGGAGATGCCTCCCTACGCTCTCCTGTCCGTAACGCCCGTAACCACAGCTGACTTCTTTCTAGACAGCCAGGAAATAGAGATTGCAATAATGAAGGAATTTTTTCCTGAGACTCCAAAAGATATTCTTATTTAAAATAATTTACACTTTGAAATGGACATCTGAGAAAAGTGAATGCTGGCTTTAATTAGAAACTACGATACACAGACATCAGCTTGGCCAAGAGCGGTATAAGCAGCAATATCAACACCGACCTTACCAGGTAATGGCATAATTCACAGGAACACATTACGCTTCACAATAGCGCTTTATTTAGTAATGGAGATCTACTGGTCCTCGCATGGATCACGTCGGCTTGGCTCAGAAGCAGCTCCCCTACTCTTAGCAATCATGTTTTTGGGCACACTATGAATTATTTTTACTTTACGTGGTCCATACCTGCACTTTATATTTAATACTGAACAGCCCAGTAAATCCATACTGCAAATGTATGGTTTTTTAGCACATGTTCAGAGAGCAGGAAGACAAATAAATAGCAAGCCAAATTAACCTCCATGGGCCCAACAGTTTGAGTAAAACCTGAAATAGTACTCCAGGCAGGCTGGGGATGCCGGCACGATGGGAGGAAGGTGGGTGCCTCTCCCGGCTGCTGCCCGGGATGCACACCAAAGAGCTCCTCGCCGCGTGAGCCGTGCAGCCCTTTCACTTCATGTTGCACAAATGCAACTTCTAAATCTCTCTTCAGAGGTGTCCCTCGGCGGCGGCTGACCGGCTGCAGGAGATCAAAGCCCCGCGCGCCCGCCCCGGCCAGGCCCTTTCATCTGGGCTGACAGCACCGGTGCCGAGGCACCTGCGGCTCCCAAGGAGGCCACGTGAAAGCGCTCTGTTGCTGTCCCGACAGCCGCATGGCATGCATATAGAATTAAGGATAGGTAATTAAGGCCCATATGGACATGCTACGGCAACAAAGATGCACAGAAACAGCTCATTAAATGGACAAGACACAAACTATAGTAATGCATAATTAAGTTGAATTAATTTCTTTTTTCATTTCACATTGCATTTCTTCCTGCTAAAAAGATGGACTTCTAAAGAAGACTGTGAGCCAATTCCCTGCCTGCTACCACTGTCAGGTAAAGGAATTACAAACACCAGCAAAAACCCAATAAACCACCCAGCGACTACTCAACCTCTCTTCCCATGCTTGTGCTCACATGAAAAACTGCGCAGTATCTGTTCCTCGTGAAAAACACACACTCAGGAACAAAGTACAGTTACTTTAGTCCTACCTTGCTGGCAATTTCTCATACTCCTACCAACTCATACCACTGGTAGTTGGATCTGCAATAAAAGATCTACTACATTTACTGTTAAAATGCTCCTGAAACTCTATTTAACACACAACTTTCTAAGGAGTTTAAACCCCACTATTTTTAACAAGAATCCCACGCTACAGCTCAGCACTAGATGCCAGGAACAGGTTTTTGTTCTGCTTTTCCAGAAGAGCTCAAGGAAAGTGCTACTCCTGTCAGTTATCCTCATTTTATCTGGGGAAGCTTTTAAGACCACTGCCGTTGTTTTCCAAACAGAGAAATGGTATCACTTGGACAACTAACATTTTGATTTTGCGGTTAAAAAAAATGTTTTCCTATTTCCTCCTTTCTACCTGGCTATTGAAGATACCTGCACAGCCATAAAACACTGAAATTGCGTTAATGATACATTTTGCCCCAGCAGGCACATTTCTGTGAGACAGTAAGGGGAGGGGGAGCATTATTTTAATGGCTGGATCTGTTTGAGTTTTTTCATTTTTACAAGAGTTATCCTTTTTAAAGTTGCTTATTTTTCTGCAGATGTAGAGGCTTCGACATCTCCTTAAAAAATAGAAACCGGTAACAAATACCTGAAAACTCACACGCGCACACAATGCCACGTGCTGGCTATATATATATTTTTTTTAAAAGCACTATCTGGAGCATTTTGAAGAGGAGTTGGCCAGGCCGGCGGTGGTGCCAAGTGTTTCTGCTGTCACTGTGGGATCCAGCCACATTTTCGGCTGCCGCCGCGCGGAGGCGAAGCCCCGGCATCCCCGGGGAGGTGGCGAAGGCTCTGTCGCTCACACCAAACCTCCTGCCAGAAAACCCACTTAGTGGCAGCTTGAAAGGTCACCTCAGCAACACAACTTCCATCTCCACTGAAAGCCATCTCGTAAGGCTTTACAAATATTTGGAGTCTGATTCTCCAAATACTATTTGTCAAAACAACACAGTATAACAGCAACGCACCCAAAGAAAGCCCCTCTATAAATAGCCTACCAGGGAAAAAAATGTTTACTTTATTTGCTGCATGTGAGAGGGAGGTAAAACCTAAACAAACTTTCAACACCAGCTGAGTTTACATATTTAAACTTCAACGGTGCCAAAGTTGCAGCCTAACTGGCACCGAAAAACCTAACAAAAAAAGTCATATATTGACAAAACACACAGTCATAATAAAACCACATCCAGTTAATAACTTTGAGAACTAATGTTAACTCCTAGCACAATAGAAAAGTCCCTTTAAACACAATAAAGCAGTGATATAATTTACTCTCAGCTCCTTTTCAAAACATTACTCTCTGCCCACAATCACATTCAGATTACAAAATTCCTTTTGTAGTTTTCTCCTAGCTGTGGGAATAAAATAAACCACTTAGATGACAGTAAAGTGTCTGTAAAATATATAACAGCAATAACTCCTGGTGGAAATGCGGCAGATATTTATACAAGAGCCAAAGCAGGGAGCATTGTAAAAAAGGCTAATGCCACGGAAGGGCGTTTATTTTGAGAGGCCTCTTCTGGATGAGGTCCTGGTGCTGCCACCTCCCTCCCCAGCTTGGGCCTGGTCCCCAACACGGGGTGTCGTGCTGGGGGAAGCCTGCACAGCCCCGTGCCACCAGCACACGAGCTGGCTTAAAGAGAGAGCAAGCATCCCTGCTCCTTGGCAGCCTGGGAGCAGAGGCAGAGCGCTGCTCTCCCGGGGCCAGAAAGGGAAGGACTCGACAGCAGCTAGCAATAACCTGCCTTAATTAAAGGCAATTTATTTCCATACTGTTTCACATTTGTATAACCTGTATGTGTGTCAAGTAATAACATAAGGAATGTTATTTATCAAATACAATATCCATCCCATCTAAGTAACTGATGGGGTTGAACTTCTGACATGGAAGGAGGATGCTTAGTGGTTTACCCAACAAAGAAGTCTGATTAATTTTTCTACTGATTTAGAAGATCTCTAAAGGAGGCCACGTCAAGGTGGCCGTCATGACCATGACTACACGGAGACTTAACCTAAGTGAAAAGGCAGGCTGAGACCATCAAAAAAATGGGAACAGAGATTCCATCCGTGCAAGTCCTGGTTGTCCTCAGTCCTCTCCTCTCCTTAACATAAGCAGCAAAGGAAGAACAGAGAAGGCAAAGTCTCCAAAGGCTCCACTTCCAAAAGTTATTTCACTGCAGATTCAGTTGGGACAAGGAGCTGGCAAAAGCAGCCTTTGTCCAGATTTCTCTGCCACCTAGTACCACAGCTTAGCATGCTAAATCAAAGCAGAAATACGTTCCGTAGAGCAAAGGGAGACCGTTTATTTTATGTTCAGTGGTTACACCAGCGTTGGAGGGATGGAGCTGGACCGAAGCCTGAAGCAGCGTTTCCCACAGGCAGATCCTCCCCTGCCTGCAGCCCTGGAATGGGACCAGGGGCACGCAAAACCACCTTACTCACTCCTACCACCGGCAACATCTGTCTGCAGCTGGAGACCGCAGTCAAATCTTGCTCACGGGCTTTGCTGCAGAGACACGAATTAGTAGGGTCTTTCTGTGACTGGAGAACAAATGCATTAATTTGGATATATAAAAAGTTACAGAACATTTTACATCGGCCAATGTAAATCAAATGCCTCAATGAATGAAGCCCTGGACGGCCACATTATTATGTGCGATATGGGGAATGTAGCCTTTCAGCAACAGCCACTAGTTACATCTTTTCAATATGTTTAAATATGTTCTTATGGAATCTAACCAATTGCTTAATTCCTTGATGAAAGAAATTAGCTTCTAGATGAAAAGCTACACTTTTAAAGCTGGAAAACATTGTTGTATCTGCTAATGCAAAGCACACCTTCCCGCAAAATCAACCGCCTCTGCTTTTGTTTAGGGCTTTTCTTGTTGCTTTGGTTTTGAGTGTTGGTTTTTGAAAGCATTTGCAAACAACATTAATTTCAATGTGAAATCCACAGGGTCAATGAAAAACATGTCAACATATTTTTTAATACTATGAAATTTTATCACTCTGGGCAGGAGGACACGCAGGGCTTTGGCACATTACAGTCCTGATTCACGGCATCAGGCCGGCACAAAATGCAACGTCTCTGACAGCATCGCTCTCCTCAAACCTACCGATCACACCTCTCCTGTCCTTCTCAGCTGGTTCACAACCAACTGTCAGTGATGGCGTGCGCATACCTGTGCCAGGCCTAGGAGATAGGCTTGGCACAGGTAAGTCTCAAGTAACTCAGAAGGACTGAAATAGTGTGAGCTATTCTGCTAAGCTTGACGAAGTACGGTTTGTTAAACTTCTTTTTTGCATTTATAAGTTCTGAAAAACATCTGTTTATTCAAGAATAAAATAGTTTAAGATCTACGAAGAAAAAGTAAATATTACTCACGGCAAATATCAGAGCAAAGCCAACATTTATCTGCAAGAACTGGTCACGGACACTCAAAATGCTCTTCCTTTCGATCACCAGAAGCAAGTGTTTAATAGTAGAGCCTTCATCCTCATCATACCACTTTGTGCCAGTGCAATATGAAATCTCTGATGGTAACAGATACAAAAAGCCAGAAGGATCTCTATTGTTCTAATTTTTTAAAAAAGTAAATCTTAAGTCAATTTCCAAGAAAAACCCAAGAACATTTTCCATGCTTAAAATTATTTGCCAAACTTGGCAAGTTTACGAATACTTCTCGTTGACTTAACATTTTTCAATGAATAAAGTATTTGAGCAAATAGTTCGTCAGAATCTAATTAACTTTACTTCTTCGTGTATTTGTATACAAGTCTTCGAGTTCAAATGAGAAGTTATTATTAGGTTTACTGTCTAGGACCAGTTGACATTATAAAAAGCTAAAAATCCCCCAAAACAAAGACACCCATGAGGGCTGAGAGCACGTTCAGATTTAGTTCAGCTGAGAACAAACTGCTTTAGTTTCAGAAGAAACAGAAATTAACTTCAGAGCCCTCCTGGAGGGCGGTGGGCTGGTGGCTTCTTTGACTTTGAGAGAGATTTACACAAATGCATATATGTGTATCAGCCTTACCGCACGCTATTAATTGAAATGGTTATTTTAATTGAATATACACATTTCTATACGTAGTCATTCTGGTAAATGCTTTTTCAATAGCAGCTATTCAAGAATAGAAGACATACCATAAACTTCTTACAATGGACATACACATCCTCGTACCGGCACTCAGCAAACACTGATATGTTACTCTCAGTGGCCAAAAAGGTTTGCGAACAGAGACATGGGAAAGACTGCCGTTCCTAGCTAGTGTCAGATTCCCACTCAGAACCCCCGTGTTCCCCCCCAACACGCTCATAACCACTCCTGAAGGGTGGCGGGGGGCAGGAGGGGTTGGGCAGGGCCCGTTTGTGGGAGCACAGGCAGCGATCCGAGGTGCAATTCCAGTTAACGGGAATTGGAGCTGTGGATACAACCCGAATAGCGCTAGGTACAAAGGGACCCTGGAGGAGCCCTAAGTCTGGCAGCCAAATGTAAATGCTGGGGGAATAACTTCAGCCCCTGTAGACTTTACACCTTCAAAATGATCTACCACAAGTTCTCCATGGCCAAAACACACGGTCCAGGCATAATGATACCTTACGACAAAAGCAACGTGTAGCAAAAGAGATGAAGGAAGCCGTTGGTAGGAAACAATACAGCCACAATTCACTAATTAAAGCAAAGGATGACAGACATTTTTAAGTAGAGCTGAATTAGTCACCTCAGAAGTTTCAATATATGTGTTTTACAATCTGCAAAAATAATTTTCTTTAACTTTTTCTGCACGTTATTTTCAAAGTTGTTTTACTGCATATAAAACCATCACGCGTTGGAACCACACATAGGCTTTCTGCATAAAATATCACCTTATCTCTGTATAAGCAAACTATTTTAACTCCCCAGAGCTATTTAGCTAACCACTTGCTGTGACCTCTGAATTCTTATCCTGAATCATATTTTTATGTGCTATATAAAGGCACTGTTATGTTACTGTTTTTATTCCAGGTGCCAAAAAGGACAAGTTTATTGCCAACTGCTTGCTCCGTCTCTTTCTTTTTTTCTTTTTTTTTAAAGACTTAACTGACCCAGCAGTCTAATTTGTTTTTAATTCACAGGTGAATGGCTTATGAAGAAAAGCACATCTAGTATGAAGAAAAAAATAAACAAATCAGTAATATTCGGAGAAAAAAAAACAACAGCCAGAAGCTTCGCCTTGCTGGCATGACTGAAAAGCACTGTACCAGCACAGAGAAGTGCTCTTCTTGACGCTGTATTTCATTAACACGCTGTTTGTATTTACTAGCAAGACGGCTGTCAGAGCACCACGACTTCGGAGCTCCCTGTCGCGGGGGTCCCGCAGCTCGGGCAGGGACGCCGGCTGAAAGCCCTGCCTGCACCACGAGGAAGGGGAGTCCCTGAGCCAGAATACGTCCATCTCTCCCCACGTGCCTCCAGGCACGGGAGGTTGCGGCCCCAAAGCTCAGAAGAAAGCGTTTCCCACTGCCCGGGTCCTCCAGTGCCCCATCCTAAAACTGGAAGCAAAACCATAATGCCCATCTCCGGCACAAGCGCCTTTCCAACGGCATTTCACTGCTTATTAGAAGTCTGCAATTAAAGAAACCAAAAGGCTTATTTAATCTCCAGCTTCTTCTGAATGCTTAACATGATAAAACAATCTACTCGAATGCAATTAGGAGTTGCACTGAAGCTGTGGTAAACCTGAAATCTCTGCCAAACTCACCCAACTACTCTCAAAGCTTAACCCTTACGATGCACAGAAAAAGGGGCTTTTTGTCTAAGAGCCACGGAGACAGCGTAAAACCCCAAAAGACGGCTTACCAAGCAGTAGACCTCTGTGCTATGAACATTGTAATAGTAAAATCTCAGCAATGACAGCAAGTATGTTTGCAGTAAAACATAGTTTATGTGGTCCTACGGCCAGCAGTGGTCTGGCAAGACGGCGTTACGGAAGAAAAGCTGCCACTGTCAAGAAGCCCGTGCAGCCCCGAGAAAGCCATCTCTCTGTGTAATCACCGACGTCTTCATGGCTCCCCTTAAGTCAACAGAACAAAGATCATTATCCATGTCATTACTAGCATTAGGACAAAAAGGAGATACTGGTGGCTGCTGAATTAGGCATAAACCTGAATAATCTTTCAGGAGAAATTCCAGCTGCCTTTATCAGCAGGAAATATCGCGCACTCCAAAAGTGAACGAAAGGAAGGAACCCATCAGACTTAGCCATAGCCACGCCGACGCTGCTAGAACGAGACATCGCATGATGCGCTCGGTAACGCCGAGGGTTACCCCGAAAGCTGCCGGGGGCTGTGGTAGACGGCGTGCACAGGAAGCCTGGAGGGATGGAGGAAGGTGCTGCTCTCACCAGCGTGCTCCGGTCCCTGAGAGCACACGGCTGTTCCTGCACAGCAACGTACGCTATTTCAGTGGGAACAGCAGAAACGGGGAGAGCCGCTGCTAGCGAAGCCCCGTTTACCCACGCCAGCTGTATGCATGCTCCAAAAGCAAACACTGTGTTTTGGACCTGAAAATGGAAAGCTGAAAGGAAAACCAGATAACTGAAACCTTAATTTGCAATGAAAAACTGTACTTCACTCTGACTGAAAGGACGGGTAAGCCAGCTCAGAGCATTATGCATGCAGTTACAGGGCCTCGGGTCCAAAAAAACAATGCAGCTAACCAAACAGCACTGTGCTGGAGAGAAATTATCATGTTTCATTAATGGTTGAGGAAAAAATACATTTTTTGTACAGGCTAAACTAGACATTTATCATGTTACAAGACAGGACAATATCTCCTGCTCAGCAGCCAGCTTCCCCCTGAATAATTCGTACTGCCCAAAGATGAACCTCCACTATTCCTCCCCCTCAACTTAAAAGGAAAAAAATTAAAAATGAAAAAAAAAAGAAAAAAAAAAAGAAAAAAGAATAAAAGGAAAAAAAGAAAAAAGAAAAAAGGAAAAAAGAAAAAAGAGAAAAAAGAAAAAAGAGAAAAAAGAAAAAAAAAGAAAAAAAAAAGAAAAAAAGACTCATTCCTGAGAAAATTAGAACTTCCCTTTACCTTTTATGATATTGTTTCTGTGCTTTTGGAAGCGACAGCTGGCTCCTGTAGTGAAGTTGCCTGCTACACCCCAACCTACCTTTTCTGCATAGCCTCTATTCTGTCCATGAAGTCCTATGGCTGCAATACAGCCCACATCAGAGCTCCTCCTTGCACAAACAAAGTAACTCCTTTCCAATATCTTCCTCATGTTTGAACTGTATGTATTACAGACCGTAGTCTGGGAGCCAGTAGAGATGTCTTCTAGATGTCCATAGTAAGAATTATGTTTTGTGAAATCCCAACCTGAAATTTCAAACACTTTTACTGTTGTAGTAACAGGTTAGCTTTAAATTGCCACCTGTCTCAGATATTTCTCTTCTTATTTGTGGTACAAATGGAAGAGATTTACTTTTCTAAACAAAAATCTCATACAGAAAGGTAGTTAAGAAAAATACCTGCTTTTTTGAGCATTTTCTTTTCCTCTGTGACATTAAATCTTTTATGCCGTTAAACGATTTAACTCATTCCTATATAGAGGATCAAGAAAACCATAAGCAAGCAGAACATCTGTATAAGGAGACAGGCCACCACAACAGACCTCAATTAACTCTACGCTGAGTAAGGAACTATTATTTCCCCCACAGGCAAATACCAACTATTTACACAGACAATGAAATGATCCTTCAGTTACTTAAAGGCTCTTAAAGCCCTTAAAGTGAAGTTCTTCACAAGCCAGGACCTATAAAACTTTTGAAAGACAAATCACTGAAAGACATGGGCAAAAAAAGAAGGGATAACTGCTCCACGTCTGAAACAATTATCCATGGAAGAATTACTTATTTATCAATAACATACTTGTCTTTAAAACACTTCAAATTACGTGCTTCCTAAAGGATTCAAAAGTTGAAATGGAAAAAGAATGATGTATGGAGATTGTTTCCCCACATACCTGTGGGAATAGCAGGAAAGGACAGAATTCCACCATGGAATCCCTTGCTGCACTGGGCAGGTTGGGGGGAGCTTTGAAAAGTGAGGGATTGTTATTTGCTCATGGTAAGAAAGAACCTTTATTCTTACGAATGACTGATTATTAAATTAATTGTGATTCAAGGGAATTAAAATGCTAGGAAGAAAGCTGGGAAGGACTTCAGTGATTAAAGAGATGCCCCAGTCACGGCCAATCTAGACGAGGAACATCTTTGTAAAAATTTCTTTAAAGCAAGGGAAACCGAACTGTTATTTCCAAATTGCGTGTTTTTACTACGGCATTCCAAAAATGCTTTCAAAACCAGAACCAGTGTGGGTCTTGAGTCTTCTTCTTCCAGAAGCTTGTGGGTCCAGACCTTTACAAAAATAGAAAGAGGAACCCAGAGTTTCTGCAGTTCAACAAGTCATGTAAAGTTAAAACATCATTAAGCTCATTCTCTAAATACAGTTATGGATCAATTTTCAAAACTGGCTCGAGCAGAGATGCTGAAAAAGCCCTGACTGCCTATACTTGCAGCTGCGCAGGAAAACAAAACAAAACATTTTCTGCGGTTGAGATGTAACACAGATCATAAAAAAGGCCCAAAGACTCACTTCCATGAGTTGTATAATTTTCAAATTCAGCCAATCCAAGTACTAATCACTGAGCTAAAAAGGGCAAGAAGATGATGAAGAGTGTGGCTTGGAAGTGATGGGGGAACAAAATATGCATTTTTACTTCCAAGAGGCAGGGTGCAGAGCAGTGGCTGGGAGAAGTCAGCTGGAAACCCGCAGACCCACAAACCATCAGCCTTGTGCGACGCCAGAGAAGGGGAAAGTAAAAGGGGAAAAAAAGGCAAAAAAAAAAAAAAAAGGAAAATTTCCCTCGCACCAGATGGCAGCAAGGGAAATGAAAGTATCGCTTGGGAGACCAGGCTGGAGTGGACTGGGGCATCGGAAAGGTAATTTCTCGTAATTTATTGCTGCTGCCCATCATACAGTGTATTGATCTGAGGCGGGGTAAGAGGAGAACTACGCTAGGAAAGCCGTTAGCGGGCAAGAGATCAGTACTCGGGATGCACGCAGAAGGTAAGAGAAAGCAGAAATTCAGAGTGAGCCAGATCACCAGCGCTGATAGACTTTGGGTTTCAATAGGCTACCGGGGAGGACGTTATCTGCTAGCTTTTCACATCCATAATGAGAACTAATTTAAATAAAAGTGGAACTACATATCACAACCCGTTAATGAAGGAATATAATAAGAACAGATCTTGACTGAAGCCTACATTGCGTTGCAGAAAATGTGCTTCCCACAAAAGTTCTACTATCATCATTTCTGAATAATTAATTCGGAAATGAAAGCAGTTTCAAGGTTAGCAAGGTTCCTTCAACGCTCTTTGAATAATTTGCAACATTCAACAACTTCTAGCGTAACAGTGCACTTGGAGTTGTCTATCACATCACACTCAGATGACCTAAGGAAACACAGAAAGACACGGAACAGTAAAACATAATCACCTACAAGAAAATAAAAATCAAACATGCTCACAGATGAAAACTAAATTTCACGTGTGTTCCTGAGAGATGGAAAATGAAACACGGAAAGGGCTATATTGCATTGGATTGGTGGAATGAGATGCAAAACGCATATGAAAGGCTTCCATTCGAGCTGTTAAAACCGCACGCTTTGGAAACGCGGGGCTCTGCAACGAACAACACTGAGGTCTGGTGTCAATTTAAATGCACTGAACACCAGGAAAATGCCCCCAACTAAGGCTTCAAACTTGTACAGCACATTTCCACTCAACCCAACTAGATTGCCTGTCACATCTGACATGGCTTGTCAAAAGTTATCCTTCACTGCTCATGGGCAACATGGAGGGTCAAAAGACCAAATACAATGGTCCAACCCATCCCATTTTTTTTCCTTCAGAGCAGCAGATATTGAACTCGAAGATGACAAGACAGAGCAGGTTGAAGCGGCTGCCAGAGAAAGAGAAGCTGTCCAGAGCCGCTGATCTGAAGGAGAAAAACCAGCTGGTCTGTGCATGTCATGGCCGGGGCTTGGGCGCTGACAGTCTCACACAAAAGGGAGTGAAAAGCCGAGAAACTTGAAGTGGCCTTTGCAAACCATTTCAGCTGTTAAAAGGGAAAGACGCGGTCACCCGGTAATGTGAAACGCACCACGTAAGTGATTGAAGGGGAAAAGGATGTCCTCCCTTTCGTTAATCTGCATCCGTATGAACCAGAGAGGATTTTTTTCAGTCTCTGAAAAAAAAACTGAATTCTAAGAATAGCTTTCTAAAAGTAAGCTGAGTGAGAAATAAAACCTTGAAATGAATGTTTGAAAAATGTAACACCTTTAAAAGCAGCTCAAAATCTTTATCAATATTTTCAGTCCACAGGCTTGCTCATTCTGACAGCAGAAGACATTAAATGATAATTTATGGAAAAGCGATTTATTAATAGCTGCAAATACAGAAGGTGCCGTGAGCCTGTTACAGTTAGTAGCCTTACGCCTATTTGAACGGACAACTGCAGAGATTTTCCACAATATCACTAGAAGAGCTGCAGTCACGTGCCGCACTGCAACAAACCTTGGTGCATCCGTTTCCTTCAGGTGCCCGACACCCTCCTTATCCCCCCACTATCGCAGTACTGTAACTCTTTCTACTTCTGGTTGTCTTTCTACCAACAAGAATCCCGACTTGTTTCTTTTTTCTTCCTCTGTAATAATTTGAGTTTCATGTACCTTTTCTTCTAAGCGAGTAAACTTACAACTGAAAAACATTTGTGGAAAAATCTTTCTGTACGCCAAGAGAAATCACGGAGCAAACGTGCATCCAGTTGTCTGCCTGGGAAGAACCAACGCAGAGACCCGAAGTTCATTCATTCCTGCATGGTTATTGGAAACGTTTGCTGTGTGAAGCTACCCGGGCAGACGGTACATCCCCCGGGGATGAAGGCAGGAGGAAGGGTGCACCCAGCGAGCCCCGAAGGGACAGCACCCTCCTCCTCGCCTCCCTCGGGAGGGCATGGTGACCATGGCAAGGATGTGTGGGATGGGGTGGGAGCACTCCACCCTCCGCTGCCTGGCCTGGCAGTGGAACTCCCGACCACTATGGCAGAGCAGCAGCTCCCTCCGTCCCCGCAATGGTGACCACGAAGCTGGCCGAGATCCTCAACCCTGGGTATGCACATGGGTAACGGGCGGTGAGCGAATGCCCTGAGAAGCAACCACACCCAGGCACAGGTTAATACCAGGGTATTTCCAACCTCAATCCTTTTTTTTATGTCACTGTCTTTGTGTTTTAATTACCTCAAAAGCAACATCAGCTTAAATTAATGAGGGAATCTGGAGTTACCAGCACCGAGCAGGTGCAGGAAGTTCACATTTGCTGTTGGCGGCAGCGGTGGCAGAGCTGGCTGTACCCATACCAGTAGACTACAGAGGGACATTTTTAATATGTGGGTGGCTAATAAATTAGTGTTTGATTGTGAAAACTTGCATTTTATACCCTTTTGTAATTTAACATTTTTCATTTTTTCTGGACTGTATTCAGTTTTGCTGGATAACCTTTTCATCTAATCCACCATGTGTCTCACTGAATTTTAGCATTTTATATTCATTCAAATATACTCTATTTTCTTCCACAGATTTTTGGTAGTGGCTGCTCTCTTATGTAGGCTCCTTCAGATCACTTAAATGCATATATACATTACTATAGATATGTATTTCACCTTGTTTGCGTAGGCGATCCTTAAGAATGAATAAAGGTAGTATTTTAGAAATTTTTAATAATTTAATCTTCAGTTAAGAAGAAAAAAAAATATCTAATACCTTAGGTTCAGTTCCCATATTTGCCTTTTCAAGCTGCTTCTCACCCCCGTCTTCCCCCATAACTCTCCCTGGGATAGGGGAGGAGGACCCAGAGGTGCCCGGCTCCCAGCGGGCCGTAGGCGCCGTGTGCCATGGCCGTGCCCACCCCGCCAGCTTCGTTTCCCTTCAACATCCCGATGCTCTCGTCATATTGATGAGCTGCAATTTAATTCAAGTGCACTCAAGTTCCAGCAAACACAAAGAGGCCAAGAGCACGGTGGTGTGTGCGAGGCTCCACCGGAGGAGGGGGAGATGGGTAAATATCACTGTGGCAGCCGGCGTGAGAAGATAACCTGCCCACACATACGCCAGCCCAATTAGCCGAAGCAAAAAGAGCTTTTATTCCCCAAAGAGTCAAAGAAAGTCTTAGCAATGCTCCTCATCATCCAGGCTGAGATGAAGCTACTGCGCGGTGCAGCACGGGTCTATGCAGCGACACCGAGCGCTAAAGCTACACCCCCCAAAAAAAGGAAACTTGGAAGAGGGGAAGATGCAGAAGAGGAAAGCTTATTGTTTGTCTTTTCATCAGCTGAGAACTACAGATTCAGAGTGGTTCTCTATAGCACTGAAAAACATGGAAGAGGACAGCCTTACCTCTGAGGGCAGAGGAAGATGCACCTTTACCTGGCGATACCTGGGCATGATTGAAAACCCACCACCAGAGAAGTGGCGTAACGGCCTTTGCCTCTTCAAAACGGCAACAAGAAGTCTTTAACATAGAAAGTCTAAAAAAAAAAAAAACCAAAAAACTAGAGAAATTAAAATAGTTACTGAAAGCATATTAAACTAATCTGATTTACAGACTTTTACCAGAACCACCATACAGTCCAACCAGCGAAAGCCTGCAAGAAACTCCAGGCTCTGCAAGTAGGCAGAGAGATATGTAATGACGGACTCCATCCTTAATTTACTTGGCTTACTAAATCACTCTGATAATACTCATTTTCAGAACTTTCTGAAAATAAACAAATAAAAAACCCCACAAGGAAACCCAAAGAGGAATGAGATGTATGAAAGTACAAAATCAAATAAGGAAAAACACGAGAAATCAAGAAATTAAGCGCTTAGGAAAACTTAATACAGAATTGGAGAGAGCAACTGTACTCAATAAAATTACTTCTTCAAACAGAAATAAAATTATAACTGGGTATACAGTTTGACACCATAACACTGAGGCTTTTGAGGAAAACATTGTCATCCAAAGGTTTTCAAAACCAAAATTATCCGATTTAAGAGGAAGAGAACGTGCGCTTTTATGGCGGACGTGATTAAAAACGCTCAGCTATTTCTGAACCAACAAGGCTTGCCTGAAATATGCGGTCCTTTAATCCCACCGCTGCCCAAGCCCATGCCCAAGTGGAGCAGACCACCTCTGCGAGCGCGCCATTCCCGCATGCTGCTCCAGGCTAAAACACTCGCTGTGTATATACTAGTAAATTCAACAGCCTCTTTAACATCCCAGAACGAATTACTGACAAGTCATTTTTTGCTCCATATTGCAAGTCAATGTGGCAACCCTGTTTTTTTTCCTATTACAAACATGTACTGTACTTCGGCTGCGAGCCGTTTGGATGCTGATACAAGATTCATAATGGCTGTCAGAATCTGCAATTTTTCCTTTTGTTTTATGAGGTCAGGCAATATTACCTGCACTGATGTATTCCATTTCCCCAGCTGAAAACCTTCTCATTTGAGCACGACAGGTTGAGGGAGTCATGATTTTGCAACCTAGCATGTGAAACACAGTGCGAGGGGGCAGGTGGCTAACCCCACGTTCTCCTTTTGCTCTTGTCCACTGGCAACAGTAAATTAAACTGTCAAAAACGGAATTGTCCTGTCATCAACAAAGCTATAGCTTCACAAGTATTGCAACATCAGATATATTTCTAATTCTGCATTTCCCTGCACCTGTAATTTCATCAGGAACTCGCACTGGACCATGGTGAGAAGCTGTCCAGGGGACACTGGCACCGCAAGCTCCTTGGGAGGCTTGACATGGCATTTCAAAGACAGAAATTAATGAACAATACCGGCAATTTGTTATATATAAAAAAAAGCTTTCGGCACGAGGTCCTGACCTTCCGCGTCGCTCCGTAGCCCGGAGGAGGGCAGGGATGCTAACGGGCTGCGACACGGGGCGTGCGGCACCGCCGCGGTGCACAAGGAGCTGCAACAAAGGATGGAAATTTCAACATATTTAAATGCATTAATTGCACAGATAAAGCGGACCTGCACTTCAAAACCTCCTGTCCTCCTTTCGGCCACTGCAGAGACCATAAGCGCCTCCAGGAAGTTTTCTCTCCCATCGAATGGGTTTTATTCCGGCATACATTGCTTCATGGGTCGGTGGCAGAAACAATAGTTTTGGAGAGTAAATCCAGGTCACTTCATTTTGAATTTGGAATATTCAAACCAATGCTTCCTCTTGTCATGCAGTTCTCCGGGGGTCATTTTAAAAGAACACGATTAATCACAATCTTCATCCCAGGATGTAAATGCGGTTTCAATTTTTCTCTTGAAGATGACTTCCACCTTTTTTTAACCTGCTTTAGATCTGTTGGAGTAAGTTACCAACCTCATGTGTTACACAAAAGTACAAACCGCCCAGAGGATACGCCTGCCTAGCAAAACAAATAAAATATTGTCAGAATATTGTTTAAAAGCATAGGGATCTAAGCAGAACATCCAGCGGAAGTATTATACAAATTATGATTAAAGTGAAAAGGAGCATCTCTTCTGATATGCTGATGAACGAGAAAAAAGGGCTTGTTGTTATTAATTCAACGTAGCAATCAAATACTGTTTAGATTACCTCTACAAAAATTCCAAGCTTATCAATCATTAAACTGTGGACAGAAAGTTAAATTGAGATAAGAAATCATTTCATGCAGCTTAATGCAGTCAAAGTGACTCAATATTCCTTTATTAATTCTCATTTAATATCACTTTAAATTGCCGCCGTTATTATCCTACAGTATATGAAAGGCTCTGTGTAATTAGTCTGTATTAAGCCCTTTTTATTTATAAGGAGCCAAATAAACAAACCCACTTTAATTACCTGGGTGCCACAATATTGATCTGAGCATCAAATTTTAATACGACTTTATTTCACATTTCCATCGGCCGGGCATTTAACTGTGCTCCGGCAATAACAATTCCGCAGGCGTGGATGACTTTCGGCACGCGAGCGGCGCTGCCCGCGCCGGCGGCGCGCTCCGGCAGCCCCCGGGGCCCCGTGCCGCACGCACCGCCCGCTCGCCCGCCACGGAACGCCGCCAATTACCAGAAGAGACAAAAGTCAACGAAGGCAGGGAATCTTCTCCCTCCCAAACCTTGTTCTCTCCCACTTCAGTACACGGTGTTAACGACATACAAATTTTGAGGTCATTAAGTATAAACAGGAATTGAAAGGAAGACAGGCGCTCTTCCAGGA
This sequence comes from Morus bassanus, assembly GCA_031468815.1. NCBI lineage: Eukaryota > Metazoa > Chordata > Aves > Suliformes > Sulidae > Morus > Morus bassanus. The sequence continues at coordinate 2,972,040 of CM062575.1, forward strand.
GATGCCGATGTCAGCATTTCAAGTACTCTCCTAATCCCACAATGCAAGTTTCAGCATTATTGTCTCAATTTAACTTGCATTAGTACCTAGCACCTTGATTACACTGTTGGGGTGGTAATCTTCGCCTGCATATGCCATCATTACTTATGTCAAGCCTCTCGAGTTGTTATGAATACTATGTTGTTTTACGAGAGAGAGGAAATTAGTGCCAGTCCCCCAGAGTTTTGGGTGCTTAACACTGAAGCACTACACAGCCCTCTCAAATCCCACAACAAATCCTTGTTTAGTGCCACATGGAGATAAGGACTTTGCAGCAACATCCCAGCATAAATAACCCGCATCCCTCTTTATTCGCAAAATGTCAAAAAAAAAAAAAAAAATCTCCCTTCTGTAATTTTTTTTCCTTTCCGCCCAAAGATGCATTAAATGCAAAGTGCATTTAATCGCTAAGCGCGCGGGCT
>CM062575.1:2977500-3140000 GCA_031468815.1 Morus bassanus
AAACCCACAGAATTTAATATCCAGAGCAAAATGAATGAAAAACCATTTCTAGTCAATGTAGTTTTGTGGAAAAGAGCTCTCAAGTAAACCTGGAGACTTTTTGTTTGGGGGTGAGGAATCTGGAGAGAGGTTTTGGGAAAATTACAGAAGTCTCCGAAGGACACTCTGGGTGATAACTTCAGACACATGACCAAATGCCACCTGAAAGTCACTGAAGACCAGTTTGCACTATATGGAGTTCCTGGGGCGTATGCAGTGGGTGCTGGCTGACATATAATCCTTGAAAAGTCATGTTGAAGGCATGAAAGGATGAGCCTAAGACTGGTGGGGTCCTGATGATTCAGCCTTCTGTCCAGCATTTTTCATACTTTTTCAGAATAAAATAAAGTCTCTGTCAATTAAGTATGTAGATGAGGCAGAGCTGTATATGGTAATAAATGAGGACTATGCTACAGAATGGGGTACTCGACCCAGCACGGGGGTAACACCAGGTCACGCAAGGACTCTTGAGCCTCAGGCGATACAAAGAGAATCCCTCATTTTAGACACAAACATCACAAATTTTTCCTTGGATTAAATATTACAGCAGAAGTGGAGCCCATCAAGTTCTGATATAGGGAACAAACTCCCTCAAGCTTGGAACAAGGTAAAAACCAACTGAAAGCTACAAAGCCCTAAATAACTTATTTCTAAATAAGGCACCATTACACTGCACCCAAAGAAGGGGTTAACACACCTGTCAAGCCTAGCCAAAGCCAGACTGATATCTGGAGACACAACTGTGGTGTTAACAAGTATATCTTTGTATCCTAAAATTACTTGTATTTTAATTCTTCCTGCAAAGCTGTGGCATGTTTTTGGCAGTGGCCAGCGTTTTCCCCGGAGAGCAAGGACACCGGCATCCCCGTGGTCTCCCCGCCCCGGCGGGACGATGCCTGCTGCCACTCCGACCGAGGAGGCAGCAGGAAAACCGGCCAGGTTTGTGAGAAGCAATGCAGATGTTTACCTAATTTACTCATTTAATTTCTAAATATATTACCTAATTACAGTAATGGATAGTTTTTAGACTGGTTCAACAAGCAGAAAAGGAGGCTCAGAAAACACCTAACTACAACCCCTGAAGACAGGCGTATGCTCGACTTACGGGCGCCCTTTGCATTTTCAGCCTAGAGACTGAAGGAGGCTTCTAGCCCAGGGCAGACGTAAAATTTACCTAGAGTAACAGATGAGCTGTTTTTCATTCTTTACAGAATATTTCTTAGCAGCTCCCCAAACACCATGATGCTGTCCAATGTTAGACTGCCTCATATATATGAAGAGACTTTCCCACTACTCCCCATCCAATTAAAATTGCTGTTACCCTTACTTGCTAGTTATTTCTAATATTTTCCCCAATTAAATCCCTAATTTTGCATTTAGATTTTAATTAAACCTTTCCTTAATTGAGGGTTAGCAGAATTTCATTGCAGCATCTCTCAAAACTTTGGGCCCACTCAAGACTTTACACACGTGGAACCCCACCATGGCGGTAAGTAAGAAGTATTATTGGGCTGGGTGGGCAACTTCAGACAAACTGAAGAGGCGGCTAAGACTGTTAAAGCTTTAAATGACAAATTCTTCTTGTGACAATAAAGAAGTCACATGGCTTTTAATACTGATGATAAAGAAAGGCACCGTATTTATTTATGACAGCCTTGGTAATTCTACATGGAACACATTTTCTGTGCACCTCACTTCATGATAGCATATTATGATAGCATACTGCATAGTAATTCTAGAAAGTAAACTAGTTACACAGTGATGTACAAGGTAATCTACCATAAAATATGCATTTCTCATTTTAAATAGAACTCTCCTTAAACACCAGATACTTTAAGTTACATTACCTAGACGCCAAGATACATTTCATAATTTATATGTGTTAAGTCATCGCTAGTACGATAATCTAATAAAACAAATTCTCTTACACTGCCTCCTTGATTTTTTTTTTCCCCTCAATACTTCTTAAAACTTTTAAGCTTCCTTGCAGCAAGCTTAACAGCTAGGAAATTAAATGCAAAATATAATTTTGGCCTAGTCATAAAGTTGCATTTTTGGTTCAAATGTCATCTCAATGATAAAAAACAAATCAAAGCAAGTCCAGTGAACCTGCAGAAGGCGCTAATCAAACCAAGCAAACAGAGAAACCACAGAATTACAGAAAAATAACGCTCTGGAAGAAAGTATTCTGGGAAGTCTTCTACCAAAGCAGTCGTCCCAGTGCAGAGTCAAATGCACATGCAACTTTTCCGACAGCCTCGTTCAGCTCTTCCCCACAACCCTACCTCGAAGAGGCTTTCTGGTCTTTTTGGAGAGTTCCCTCCAGAACGTCAGCAGAGGTTTTGTGATTCTGGGAATGTTGGGAACATTCCTGCTCCAATTTAAATCTTTCTGTCCTCTTCCACACAGGCATCTCCACAGATGATTTGTTTTTTTCCCCTTCATACACAATGTTTTCGAGACCCAATCATGGCTTTCGCAGAAGCCACTACTGATGTCATTTCAGTCGGACTCAGCTGAGCACGCCTCTGTCCGTGTCCTAGGACAGTGCACCTTACTCTCAGAACACCAGGACTTCACCAACTCACACGTTTAGCTTTTCACAGGCCGACATGTCAACTCGCGTCAACCATCTGCACGTTCCTCCCTGCTGAAAGGCCACCTGTGAGTTGTCTGCCTTGTATTTGGCCATTGATTAGTCTTGATAAAGACCTTTACTGAATATTTGACAATTTTCAACTGCATTACCTTTATTTAAGACTGTTTTGTCAATGTGCGAGAATTATTTCAAACACTGACTCTACCTTGTCTTACACCTCCACTCCGTCCCACCTTGATGCCACCTGCAAATTCAGGAACTGTGCTAGCTCAAGCCATTTCTCTAGACGGCAGCAAGAATGCCATCTGAGGATGCCCAAAGTCTCACTAAAAATCAAAACATCTCCCGCTTCTCAGTTATGTAAAAAGCCTGATACGCAAAAAGTAGATTTACAAAACCATAATTTGCCAGACTCATGATGGTTGCTGCACCTTTCTTTGTTACCATCCAAGTGCTTGCAATAAAAAATTTAGCATAAAGCCAAGGAAATCCAAGTCCTATCATTTCCCAGATTCATTTTACCCTTTACCTGAGGCCCCTTCTACTAATGGTAGAGGCTACGTGCTTCTCCCCGTTTGATCTGAGAGCTCGCCCAGCCTCCGTGAATTTTTTCAGAAGTGTCTGCTGGTGTGACTCCAAGTGCTTTAGCCAGTCCCTTAAGTATCCTCAGATTAAAATCATCAGGCCTTTTAAAACAGGCAGGAGTCTTAACAGTAGATCTCCTAGGCTGAGATCTTATCCATTTTCTGCTGGTATTAATTGTGCTAACCATCTGCTCACTTTTGATTTTTTTTAATTGAAAACAAATGCAAGAAGTCATTGAACACTTCAGTCTCATTTGCTAATAGCTCCCTGCTTCCCTCAAGTAGCAGGCCAAACACTTTACTTGGTCTTCCTCTTATTACTAATGTACTTACCAATCGATTTCTGTATGTCTCTTGCTAGTTCCATCTTATTTTGTGCCTTACTTCCTTATTTTGTCCTTGTACGCTGGTACTATTCCTTTTGTACTCTTTCTTTTGAAGTGAGCTGCCCTTGTTTTCTTTTCTTTCTTGTGTTTAAGGTCTTTGAGTGTCCAGCTCAATGTAGCCATGCAGGTTTCACTGATCTTCCTTCTCCCTACACTGAAACTTCCCTCCCCTTTGATTAGTGATGAATCTTAGCAGTTTTGTCTTAGACTTCCCTCCTATAAGAACTCAGGTACCCATCTGAGATTATTAATCCCTGTTTTCTTGAAGGGCACTGCTTTCATTTTTGCAGATTTTCCTCTTTCTTCTTGGGGATTGTGGTTCATCGCTTCCACAGTCACTCACGCTTCTTCTATCTTACAGCTCTGTATCATGACTCAATACTACTGTATCAGAATAAAAATCCAAGAGCTTCTTCCCCCCTTTTCCCACGTCACAAAAATGTCAGCTCATCGTAATAATTTTCCTGCATTTGCCCCAAAACAGGTGCCTGAGGAGTTAAAGCCTCCTTATGTCCTAGACACAGGATGTCCACAGACTAGGATGTTCTAGACTCTGCTTTGTCCCGCTAATGGGAACAGTATCTTAGTGGTACCTGTCACCTTGATTTGAAGTCTTATGAAGTTTTAAATTGAAGGAAAGCAAGTTTATGACAAACTGTTGTTTGGTAGTTAACACGAGGAGAATTAATAGTGCCAGTGAGAAAATTCTTTGATATTTCACTTCAGGTGATCAGAACATGTATTAAAAATGAATAATGTTTATAAAATCTCAGTAGCTCCTGGTACAACCAGAGCCGTCAGCCTTCATCAGGTGGGACGCACAGTTTTCCAACTGAGTATTTGGACTCGTAAGGAAGATCTATTTTTTGTCAGATTTCCTTAACTGGTATTTCTGCACTTCAGTCCAAGATTATACTGTACCTCTTAGAAATTTCTGATTTCCTTATAACCCATTTGTGCTCAACAACCACACTACCTTTTATATATTACCTGTCTTTGGTAAGACTAGACCACCAGTCTATCTTTGCTTTATCTATGATATGTGGCTTTATGCATACAGTGTGGTAGAGGAGATTAACCTTAGTTACTAGAACTACCAGATTTAGCAGTTAATCCGAACAATATTATGGTACTCCTTATTTCTGAAGCTCTTACATACCTCCTATAATCAAAACAACTCCAGTTCACTGCTCTGACATTTAAAGGTGGAACTCTCCTTTTACCTCTTGCAAGTTTAAATGGAAAAACCATATCCCTAATACCACAAATCCTCTCCTACCAAAAAATGTAGGAAGTAAAGAAGCATTTGTTTCTTTAAATTCCCACGTTCAGTGGCAGGAAGGATTGTTGCCATATGAATATTCTGGGCATATAGTATCCCCTCTTTTATGTTAGTGGGATTAGGGCAAAAGGAAGTCAAAATAATTTGCTGTAATGAATCTTGAAAATTGCCATGTGAAGATAAGCTTATTTCATGCCCAGAAATCAGGAAATAGCAATCCTTAACCCATGTTAAAATGAGTGTACTTTGGGAAAAGTTGCTTATGTGTTGTGAATTTCTTCACAATTATTGTACATTCAAAATACCTTTATATAAAATAATAAAAATACATCTATGAAGCCACATGTGAGAGCAGCAATGGTATATAAATCCAACCCAACCCTCAGGGAGATAAGAACATAAACAGACAGCCTTTGGGAGACCACCATAAGCCTGAGGGATAGGGGACAATTAAGACATTTCTGAAATATTTTCAACTCATTCATTGCTGCATCTGGTAAGTTTTCTGTGCCCCTTCACGGCTCCTGGGTACGGAAGACATCACTTGGAAATGCTGATGGCAGAGCTCCCTGGTCGAAAGTGAATGAGATCCCCTCTTGAACAAGTCCTCCTTACAGAAATAAAAGGCTCTGTAATTTTCAGGCGTTTTTGTATCCTGGTTGTCTCACCACCACCATTTTCACCCTCCAAGAATAGCTTGATTTGAGGATATACAAATACTTCAACCAGAGTCTCCACGTTTGGGCAAGCTGTACTAATAATATCTGAATCCCTATGATAAACCTGACCTACAGGGTAAGCTGTTTTACAAAGCCTAAAAAGAGATCAATTTTCTCCTTGAAGCAGAATAGCCACAGTAAAATGTAACGCCATATTTCCAACACTCACAGCAGTTAAATGTTTTAGGATGGGATTATTCAATGTAATTCAGTGAAACTGAACCCATTTCACTGTCCTGAGGTTCAAAACCCACGTTTTGGTACCTTTCCTGCTACAGAGCCAGGAAAATGTTGAACTTTTTTAATTTACGAAATATGTTTTCTTACTTGACACTGGAATATGCATGCTACTGATAAAATGAAGAGACCTGGAAAATGCAGCAATTGCTTTATCAACACTGAAAGGTGCCCATGCAGTTTAAGTCTGCAAACCTCCCCTCCCAGCCCCCCAAAACCCAAAATGGACAGAAACACCTGACAGCCAGTGGGAAGCAGTGTGAAAAAACTGAGAAAAAAATATACATACAGAGACACACGTTCACAAAGGAACTGTGGGATTTAAATCTTGGACTTTCTCAAAATACAGCAAACCAAAGCATCCTGGATATTTTATTTACTATGCAGCCTCCATCTAACATACCAAGGAAGAGACGCTCGGTCTGCTGGATTTATTACAGCTTTACAAAGTGGGGTTTTTTTGACAGTAATTTTTTCTGTGAATAACAACACTGGTGTTTGGAGCAGCCTGTGAAGCACAGGCTCAGGGTCCTTGGCCTCTCTGTTTACAGTTACGCTGCCACTTCTCATGTTGCCTGTGCAGGTCATATGGGAATAGTCTAAAATGTACCAATACACATTTTTGTCTCCTCGGAACAGTGTTTTTCACACTATTATAGTTAAGAGTATGTCAGGGTTTACACTTAGATTTTATTTTTTAGAGGTGCATAATTATAAAAACTTACTTCAGACTCAGCTGCCTATACACAACTGTACGTACAGACAACTTAAACACATTTGGTTCACTGCTTTTTAAGTCAGATATTCCACTCTATTTGTGACTTGGGGTTACAGCAGCACAGGATATGGAGCTTTCCAGTTCTGCATCTGTACACGGCCATCACAAAATTGGAAAGAAAACCCTACTTCCCATTCTTGAAAGCCGAGTTTCCTGCTGGAGCTGAACACTCCGCATTCCTCCCACTAACAAATATTGGAAAAAAAATTGTTTACACTCTGTTGCCGTTGGATTCCAAAGTCACATTACCTTCCAATGTTTATCCATCTGAGGAACATGAGAGGCTTGAAATGATTTTTTTTTTGGTGTCCAATAATGCTAATCTGACATTTCTATGATTTCTGATCAGCCCAAGTGACTAGGGGACATAGAGCAGAATTTATACCAAGCTGCTTGCGAGGAAAGCAGCCTTTCTTGTGATATTAGTGACTAGGATTTGCCCCAGCAGCCAACACCTCTCAGCAACTGGAACCACCTCTGCAGAGGCACATCTGGGACAGTCGTACCCCATACTACAGCCTTCTTTTAAAAAAAGAAACCCGTAACTCATTCTGTGATAAACCTTGAACTTGGAAATCCCCTCCTTTCACCTCCACTGCATTGGTTCTTGCACTCCAGACGTCAAAGTTAAGCATGCACTTCTGGGAAGAAATATTTTCTGACCATCTGGAGGGCAGCTTCTGCCTATGGAGGAGTTTCGGAGCCTTCTGCATCTTCTCATTATTACTACAGCACCCATTTTAACCAAAATAAAACATTAAAGTCTTATTACAGGAAAACATTAATATTGCTGGATTTTATATGAAACAAATCTTGCTAATAGATTCGAATAATCTCCACCACTAAAACAGTTCTGGCCACAGAGACTTTAGGGTTATTAGTGCTCAACAGATGTGGCTTAAAGATCCAAGGGGCAAGAGAGTTTTGTCCTCTTGGGAAAGTCAAGCTTTAATTCAACGCCTCGCTCAGAAAAGACTCAACAGTGCAGCGCTACGGGGACTCAGCTGCATCTTCAAGAATGTGGCCATTTGACTTAGAAAACAAATGTTTTGTTTGGTAGCAGATACTTCAGTTATTTATCTCAAAACACCTCATTCGTTGGAGGAGATAAATCTCTGCCAAATCTCATGCTACGCTGATGTCTCTCAGCAGAAGTAAGAAGAAACTCAACAGCAAATTGCAGACCACGCGACCAGAGTTCGTGCGAGTGAAATTACCATTAATCGTACAACTGTGGAATTAACTGAAAGTAAATACAGACTTTAGACATACAGATGGGGTTAAACTATCAATCAGACACTTTACAGAAAATTGTAGGTCTAAGAATCCATGTGAAAATCCAACCATTGGCCATGTGATATCAAGTGAGTACTATGGAAAACTGCTGAGGTCTATGCTATGGTTGTGCATTCTGGAGGGTAGAAGGTTCCTTGGTGGTTCCTCAGCCAAGGATAGCAGAAATGCGTGTTGAATAAATACTCAGTCAACAAGCCTCATACTGGAGGGATAACACCTCTAGTTATTTTCAGTCAACAAAAAGGAAAAAAAATACCCAAGTGTGTCTGACAAAGAAGGACTGGAAGTATTGGAGGATTTTGAAATGTTAAGACAGAAAGCTTCTTATTTCATTCAATTTGAGAGGTGAAGAGGGAACTGTGCCACAGTTTGGAGGCAAGAATAAAAATTCCATGAAATAGTCTCATGAGACAACTGATAGCACTCATCCATAGTTGGTGACACTCTGACTCTTTCATGAAAAAGGCAATTTTGCTTCCCAGAAAAATATTCTGGCACTGGGGATTCAAGAGGACAAGGCTCTCATGGCAATTTCTGACTTTCTAACCCATATTAATATCTACAGTTATCGAATCCAGAACTTCAAACTGTGACTTTGTTACAAAGAGGATTCTCAAAAAATACAAAAAACTCTTTCTTGTATATTTACAGCTGAAGAAATCCCATCCATTTAGCCAATCCTTTCCCAATAAAGTCTGCTATTTTAATGCAGCTTAGCAGAGAAGTCTTATCAGGAATGAAGGTGTATTATATATCTCAACCCTATGCTACTAGTTGAAGATACTCTGAAAATCAATTAAAATAACATTTGATTTTATAGAAATGGGAATCACTCAGAGAAATCTTGATTCAGCAGAGTGGACAAAAGATTCAGAGCAATTTTTTACTTTCTAACAGAGTATCTAAATTCCTCCTTTATGGCATATTTTTGTTCATCTAATCAGGTTATTGTCTTTGATACATATAAAACTGACCTTGTGCATCAGATCTGAAATACCTGAAATCCCATCTCCCCTTTTTAAAAAGCAAGCAGAAGGTGCACTGTAATTAGATAAAACCATCTCCCTAACGAATGCGTTCGAACAGTACATAGGGGAGAAGCTTTGGAAAAGAACAGTTGGTTTCTAAGAAAACTCACCATACAAAGTAAAAATGTTTCTTGGACAAGTTGTCTGAAAAGAAAATTTCCCTCTTCCAAAGAAAGGGCAAATGCCATCAAGCCTTGGAAACCAGCATTTTCTTTTCCTGCTACAGGAAAGACACGGAAACAATTATAGAAAATACGGGATGAACATTTCTAGGAAGAATGGAACACGACTGGCAAACGCAAACATTTAGTGTGGATTGAATTAATTTTTCAATGTAGCCTTTCACACTTCCGAGGAAATTAATTCTGGGAACTACAAGATGAGGAGCCACTGGCTTGTTTCCAGTGTCTCCTCACAGTCATCTGCTTGAAAATCAGCTTCAAAATTGCATATTTATTTTGGATGAATCACCCATTTCTAGTGTTTTGAACAGCAAAGACAGACAGCTAAAATATTTACACTAAAGACTAGACACCAGTAGAAGAACTGCTAATTGTTTGCATGCAAAATTATTTTTCAATTATCTTCCAACCAAGAAGGTGGTTGAAGTTTTGGAAATCATTCAAAACTTTTGTCCAAAGAAATGGCTGTACTTCCGAAACAAACTACTATCCACTCATTGCCCATGTATTACTCTGAATTAGGTATTACAGAAAGTATTTGACTTTACAAACTAACTTAGGAGTGAGCATATGGTTCAGGTCACTTGCACTAAGTGACTGGTTTTATGAAATGCACACAAATATTTTTCTTAAGTGTAACTGATCTCTGAACAGGAATATGGGCTGATTATCCTAAGGCCCAAATTTTAAACAAATACTCATGCAGAACCCACAAAATAAATGTTTCTAGTACATTAAAATCCCGTATACAACACCTAGCTCAACAGTCACTCGTGTCAAGTCTGCTCACTTGAGTAAAGCGTCCCTGGTGCAAGATAAAGTTGGTGTCTTCAACAAAATAAAATCTCATACCTATCTCTACACCCTTAATCAAGCATTATGACACATGAGCAGTTAACAACTGCATCTTATTTATACCATTGCATGGACTTACTACTGTGCTGCAATGTGAATTAAGTTGTTAAAAGTTCAGGACTCAGCCTGACATTTCCTCCTCACTCACACACCATCAAACCACCGCTGCTTGGATATAAGAAGTTATATTTGTTCCCAATGTCGTGTTTGGCGTTATGCTGTGGTTCAAGAAGCTGTAATCTGTATGGTAACGTTTTGCTTGCCTGGCAACAGGAATGATTTCTATTTGCATGGTAATGAGACATTTTATTTGACAAGGTGTTGAAGGAAAAGATGCAATAATTTTAACAGTTGGGTGTTACCCTTTAAAACCCATTCAATGAATCTGGGAAATAACATTGCTTCAATACCAAACTTTATGTGAGTGGACCATGGAGCAGGAGAAGGGACCAAATGCTACTGGAAAAATAATCAGAGCGCCCACCTGTATTAGTTGGAATATTAAACTACACAGTACAAAGAAAAACTGCTGTGTTGTTTTACTCTCGATCCGTCCCCGTGAAGTAAAGAAGGCCCCAAAGACAGACAGACAGGCTGGCAGCAGTGCGGAGACGGCCGCGGCGAGATTTCCATCTCGCTTAACCCCTAACCCAAATGAACTTGGGCTCTACCTCTGCTCTAACCAAGAGCCTCGATGTTAACTTTAAATAATCTAATTAACCTGAAGTTTTCACTCTTCTCCCTTTTCTGCCCTACAAAAAACAAAAACTTTGCTTTTATTTTAGAAAAACTGGTATTCATATTGGATGATCCATATTGATGAAAATGTGATATTATCTTTGACCTCAGATGCGTAGCTTGAATAATGAGATAGGCATTTGACTAGACGATAAGCAGAGATCTTATTTCCTCTGCAAGGAAGCACTGAGAAATTTAACTAAGGCCAGAGCAGCAGAGGTGTTCGGCCGGGTTAGAAAAATAAAAATCACATGGCCTCACCAAACCGGTGAATCGGGGCAGCACACTGACATCATGGCCAAACGATCTGAAATATTTTCCTAGATTCAAATTTAAAATATATATAATTATAAGGTAACTAGTTAAGCTGCCAGTGTTTAACCAACATCCCTCAGATTCATGGTACCGTTTGTTTCCCAGGCCTTTGAACCTCAAGCAGGCTGATGCTCAACCACCGCAACCTGCCACGGGGCTGGAGCAGCTCCCCTCGAGCACGGCTCCCAGGGACGCCCCCAGGATTGGAGCACCGGGACAGGAGGGTTCACAAAGACAAATGAAGTCCTTGCTAGTGGAAAGCATCACAAAGTCACTATTTTAATCCACGCTCCAGAAATGTTGAGTCGTGTAACAATAACCTGCAATGCAGAGGGCGCCTGCCCATGTCATCCCTCACCAAGCCTACAGCAATTCTCCAAAACCTTTAGACAGGTACTTTGGCCTGTTGTTTATTTTCTAACTGCTGGCAGTCTCTTAATGAAAAACTTAAACAGTAGTATAAATAAAACAATATTTAGCTTAAGGTAAACATGAAATAACCAGTACCACTGCCTTCAGTGCTGCTGCGTGACGGCCACCTGGCTGGCCCAGTGCAGTGCCGGGAAGACACGCGTGTTTAGAAACTTCAGTTAAGTTCTGCAAACAGAGATATGCTGCTATTTCATCATTTCTTTTTAAGACAACTAAGCTCATCTGAATTATTCAAAGCATAATTCAGAAAGAGGTTACTAACAGTTACCGAGAGGCGGCTTCCACCAGTGAGCTCCATCTGAAAACGGAGCATTTCAGTATTTTTGTTGCAAAACTAGTATTTCACTTGGCAACTGGGAAGTTACTAAAAGCCACTGCTGTCCACGGCTATTGCATTTTCTCTCCTTGTCAGAGCAGACGCCAAACTACTGCCAGAACACCCGCACTCCTTATAACATCCAGTTTAACTCATGCAATAGAAGCTAAAACCAGCATTGCTAACCCTCGCCCCATATCATAACATGAATCAAAAAAGCAGCAAGCACTGCATTAGCTTTTGCAACAAGCCACCTCTACACGGCCAAGAGGCTTTTTACTTTTGCTAAGGAAATTTCAGGTTTTGTCTGCATGTACTTGGGTAAACTCTACAAGTGTTTTTCAGCTTTGTAGATTCAAACCCCAAACCACCTTTGCTTAGATGAAGATTACAGGTCCACTTCAAGTCATAAGAAACCAAAGCGATGTGGTACCTGCCTACAAAACTGTAAGTACATTGTGTTTCATAGCTTTTGCTTTGCAGTTGGAGGATTCACATTATTGCATTCCATCTTCAAAGTTAATATTTAAGTGAATTCTACCTACAGAATTTAAGTGAACCTACAGCAGCTGTGGTTTTGCTTGTTACTCTGTGTATAAGACACACCAAGTCCTTCAACCTAGGTTAAGTCATGTTAAACAGTATAGTTTTGAAATTACCTTGTATTAAGCTTTGATGTAAGAGGTCACGGAACCTTCTGAAGAGTATCAGAGTCTGACCAGATGCATGCTGCCCTGAGCTGGTGTCCTTCCAGACTGCCGTCACCGCCAAACACTTGAGGAGCAGGACGAGCCAAACTCTGTGACAGATGATTACCTTACAGCCTACCCATACCCCACCCAAATGCCTTTTCAATCCTCAGCAACACAGCGGGTGTTTCGCTCTCTATAGCACAGGGCTTGCTGCACATCTAACGTAACTGTACACATCGTTACCTGCATACACATCTCAACTCTGCCGAAACCGCGGTAACTTTTGCCATTTAGTGACAAAGTCCATAGAGTTGTCTTGAGCCTCCTTTTTCCCTTTCCGCCATCAAACTCTTCTATTCTCAGAGCGAATAAAGGTCCCAACAGCCCACTGCAGGAGGGGAGGAGGACTGCGTACCAGCGCCCGAGGAGGCTGCAGCAAGAAGATGATGTGATTAGGGAAATTTAACAAAATAACTGCCATGCCGGAGCCCACATTTTCCTGTATCACAAGCACCGTTATATTTTGATTCATACATTTCAACTGAAGCAAACACCAAAAGCAATTTGTGTAATAATACGACAGAAAGTTAAACAAGAGTAAGCAAACTGCAGGAAATTCATCACCAGAGAACACAATATCAAACAAGCATGTCCCAAGGAACAAAAGCAAGAGGTGAAGACAACAATGAAACAGCAAGAACACATCCAGTGTATACAAGAGGGAAAGCAGAGCGAGGGCAAGAAGCCAGACACATTACACATGACATAAGTAAATAAATCAAAGGAAGTGAGATTAAAACCCGAATTAACTGGAGGAGGGGGAGAGCTATAGCACCTGCATAGAGGTGTCCACCCCATGGAGATTAATATCACACAGTCTGTGAAAAGTCTGATTTGTAGTGGCTGAGCAGGGAAAGTAAGAAAAAGATTCACATTTCAAAATCAGAGCACTGAGAAAAATAATAACCAGCGTCACTATTCCCTGGTTTTCAAACTGCAGCACCCATCTGAAAACACAACAGGACTGCTCAAAGACGCTCATGCTAATTTGGATTTATATTACAATAAAATTATATTTTAGTTTTGTTTTAAACTGTGGTTCAATAAGGCACATTTAAAACCAAGCAGTTTGAAAACAAGTATTTTTTATATGTGTTTTAAAAGTTTTAATTCTTTTCTATCATATTCCAGCTCATGACTAGCCAGAGTTTTCCTTTTCAAATCTTTTTGTAGACTTACCAAAAAAACAAACCAGTAAAATTTTAGTTTCACTGGGTTGTTTTATATTATTTTTTCACTCTGCACACAGTAACTTGAAGCTTCAGGTAACTATCAGCTGTTCTCCGGCTGGGTGAGTATTTTGAGATGTATCAATATCACAAAGTCTCCAAATGCAGATCAAGTTCAGTTCAAGCATCACAGTCTCATTCTGAACAGGAACAACAGGAGCATGGAAAAAAAGTTATATGAAACAGTTGTTATCAAAAACATTTAAGATTGAGATATTTTTCGATATAACGGTTCAGCCACTCGAAGCCCTGGTGCAAGGGATGGAGCGGGCCAAGGACAGGGTAAAGGCTGAGCCAAGGCACGGTGCCGCCCCGAGGCCGGGGGCTGCAGGGGACACAGCCGGTCTTCCCAGAGCCCACGCCTTCTGGGATGGGAAACGGGTCCGGAATAGAGACATTTTCTTCCTCCTCCTCCTCCCCTGGGCAGTAACAGCCCTCTGTGCTGAAGCAGGGTTCAGCCCTTGCTGCAATCCTGCTGAAGAGGAACAATAATCCAAAAGCACTGAGGAGAAGCAACACCTCCCTATCAGTTATTCATAAATAAGAATATGCAGAAAGATGTTAAGAGGGACTTGCAGCAGCTTCTTTAGTAAAGAAATAAGGTACAGGTGAGGATGGTCATACTGCTTAATGTTATTTGGAAGTTTTGGCCTTTTCATGATAAATTCTTTTCAATTTACCTACGGCTGTGGCCGTAGAACTAAAGGGAACAAGGGGATTCTGAAACACGGAAAAACCTCTACATTTCCTGTGCTTTGGAGCAGAGCTCAAGCACAGTTCAAGTCCGGGCTGGTGCCATTTCTATGCACTAAATGGAGCAGATTACCGAGAGGCAAATGTTGAAGGATAATGTAAATAAAGGCCATCATAAAGCATAGCCACAGCCATACAACGTTACCCTGGAGTCTTAGTTCTGGCTATTTATAAACCACATTTAAAAAAGTCAAGTGTGATATGACGGGATCTTACATTGGCACGACCCCAGCATCATCAAGGCGGCTATTACGTGGGTGGATAAAACTGCTGACTTTTAGTAATTTCGTATGAAACAAATTCCTTGCCACTAAAGTAATAGTAAAAACAGTCAAGAGAATAATCGTATGGAAAAATATAAAAACTGCCAATCCTCCTTTCCCTCAGGTTTTCCAACCACCTGCTGGCAAACTGCATTATATGGGGTTTTCTTTTTTAAATATAAAAGCCCTGTGAGAAACAAATTAAATAAAGTCAAAAGTATCCTCAACATTTTCTAGAGCATTTACCGATTATGGGATTTTCACGTTAAAAAGTGGCACACGTGCTTCTGCAACCCATTTGTCCCCTCTGTGTGTACAACGTTGCGGAGGAGGGCGAAAGCACGAAGCGGCAAATAACACACTGGAAGTTTCAATTTTAGATATGTGAGACCACAAAATTAATGAGCGTCTTTGGCGTAATAATTTGTAGACTTCACAGAGAACCAGGGAAGATTATAACTGCTGTTGACCTAGAAGAAGTAATAGAGAATTCAGTATTCAGTACTGAAGAACAATTTATAAGTGAATAAAGTCTAGCATGCAATATAACTGCTTTCTGTTGACAGATTGCAGAGAAGTGTCTTCTCCATTCTCTCTCATTAAAATAATTATGGCAATGTATGTTAGCCTCTCTTCAAGTCTGGCATTTTCACAGCACATACAGGGGCATCAACATTGTAAGAATAAGGTTAAATAATAATGGAAACGCATTTCTGGCATGCAAAGGGCATTTGATACTTAGCTGCTTCCAGAAATAACAGCAGGGAGAAATTTGTTAGCTCGGAGTAAATGAAATGATTTAACTTATTTTAACAGGAGGTTAATTAGAGCTCTCTGCTAACTTGAGAAACGCATCCCAAAACGAGGTCAAGCCACGGTTAGGCTGATGAGCCTTTGCCTTATGTAACTCCTCCAGAACCAGGCTTGTTTCTCGTTTTTACCTTCAGTGCCAATTGCTCACTGTAAAACTGCAAATCAGATGCAGTCCAGTGTGAAACTTCTCCACAGCTGTCAAATAATAAAGTCTGGGAAACTACAGAGAAAAAAATTTAGGTTACTAGAAGCCATGTAAAAAATATTCCACATTCAAGTGTATTTCTTGCACAGCCAGGACATTTGTGTCGTGTCTGCTGCTCCAGCAAAACAGTGAGGGAGGCTGGGTGCTACGCAGGGAGGCATACAGCGTTAGCCTAGTTATCCCCTGCGCTGCTAATTACTCCGATGGGTAGTTAGTGACACAAGTTAATCACCACCATGTAACGGGGTTTCAGTACTGTAAGTCAATGTCCCCACCGTAAAGCGTGACATTAACACCGCATGATGTCATGGCTGAGCAAAAATTATCTGGTGTCAGCACTGTACACTCCACCATGTCTCGCTGCTGTTCTCCCCAATATGATTCACTTTCATTATTTATGAGACTTGTCTCACTAACCCTCAGCAACGGTTCCAAATAATGATAGGAATCTGTCAGTGTAGGATTGTATTTCTCAAAACAATAACCACAGTTCCTGGAAATGTCAATATGTCAATTGAGGGTAACACATCTCTCAATAAACCAATATTTCGTAAAAACAAAACAAAATCTAAAAAAAAAAAAAAAAATATCATGCACAGAAAATGGAAATTTGAGCTCCACCGAGCGCTCCTCTTACATTCCTGGGCAGAAAAATTCATCCTTCCTGCCAGACGGTGGAGACAGAAAAGCACATTTGTATTTTCCCCAATTACAAATCTTGAAGCATTCAATATTTTAGTATATAATATTCATGAAACACCATGAGAAAGGAAATCAGGGCCTTGACAAACGTCAAAGAGCTTATACGACAGCAGAAATCAAACTGAAATTCAAGGTATAGAAGAACTAATAGGAGTTATATTTTTGACAATTTCCTGAAAAAACGGAAAGTTAGAATTGGTATTATTACAAATGGCGCACTGAAGTTGCATTAAAAATTGTTTTCAGCAACCATTTCACTGTACAATCCTGCAGAATAATAATATCTTACTTCTAACAGTGAAGAAGGTTGCTTGAGCCTCTTTCCTCTCCTTTATATAAAGCTTAGCAAGAAATAGTGCTAAGGATAAATCATACAGTCCTTAAGAGTTCCATCCTGAACCTAATGATTCAGAAATTTAAGAGCTATCCAAATGAATTCCTGTACCGCTTTTGAAATCAGCCTTGCACACATCTGCATTTTACCCTAAGCCAACAAGCATAAAGGCAATGATCGATCCCTGCCTTCAGTTCTAGATAAGTATACCTTTTAGCTTTGCATTTCCATCCAAATATCCATTCTCTCACATTCTTAGAGGCCAACGTTAACAAAAGAAAATATTTTTTATTAACTATGCAGTTCTGAAAGTATTTATGTAACTACAGTGTAGCTATATGAGATGTACGTAGAGATACTATACTCACTGACTGAATATTCATCTAAGTGATACTTAAGTATTTAGGTGCTACAAAGCAAACCCTAAAAATGAAGTAAAACCATTTAATTTTTCAGGTTACAGGTTTTTTTTAAAAGCAAAAGTTTTTCCAAAGGGCCTTATCCCATTCAAGGTTTTACTATACTGATTTCCTTCACGGGTAAAGGTAACAAAAGAACAATTTCACCATATTACAAAACTAAACGGATGAAGGACTTTCTCTGGACACATCAGTAGCATTCCTACCTAGGAAAACACTGAAGCTATTTCAGATGATGCTTAAATTATCAGAACATTTAAAGACCATTTGCCATTTCTGAAATTCTAGGATACTGAGATTTCTAATACCAGAAGTGTAAACACACACACACACACAAAAAAAAAACCCAAACAAAAAAACAAAAACAAAACAAAAAAAACCAAACCCAAAGGAAAGCAGAAGTAAGTTCTACAAAACTGAAGGTCTGCAGAAAAATGTGTTCATTTGTTAGAGGAATGTTCAACTAAAAAGCAAAACTGTTCTAAAGCACAACACAAAGAATATTAAAAGCACTAAAATTTCTGTTCCCCATTGCACACTCACATCTGTGCATTGGGAATAGGGAAAATACAGCCTATCTATTTTAAAGAATATAAATTTATCAGAACAGCAATAAATCCCTACTCATGACACAAACTACAAATAACTACACAGACCTCCCTAACAAATCATCTTGAATTTAATCTTTCCAAACCCAAAGACCAACATATTTGGCTAATACAGTACATCTTTTTCCACCACTTGCGTGGGACTTTGGACCGGAGTGATCCATTTATTTCTGACTTTTCCAGAAAATTCCCATTTCTAGAATTTACAGAGTGATGATTATCAAAGCTGTGAGACCTGATTTAAGAGAAAATTGAATAAACGTACCAGCTTCACATGACACTAGATGCAGCGTGTAATGTTAATAAACAGTAGGTGAAAGTGGTAATTAAACAGTTTATATCTTTCAAAATGCATAATCTCCAAAAATCAAGGAGCATTATTTAGATAAGTAAATATAAAGGAATTCGGAATGATAGCATGAAATTACAAGAGGCACGTCTGCGGCGAACGGCAGAGGAGCGACACAGATCTGCTAAGCCACAGCAGAGTCTCTCAAAGGGAATAGCAGAAATCTTTACTCTTGGGGAAATCAAAGACTGGGTTAACGACGTGCACAAAGGAGGAGATGGGCTGTCTTTCACTATCCCTAAGGGTACAAGCCTCTGATCAGAAGGTAAGGGTAATAATTGGGTGATTTCTCAGCAATCTTTACCATGCAGCCATGAGAGCCATCGACATTAAGGATCTCCTTCAGAGGTAGCAGAAAATGACAAAGAATATAAATATCAGAAGGCTACAGAGCTTGAGAAATTAAGGGCTATAAACGACCAGCAGCCAATGAGATGATCCGAGATACAAAAACACTGAAAAAGCTAAGCCATTAACCAGGACATGTACCGTCTTACTAACAGCCACAAGTGTCAGAGGGCCTGAAAGCAGCCAGTGCTCTTCTTGTCATTAAGAACAGGAACAAAGCAGATGATTTCTCACTGTATCTTCCATTAAGAATGGGACAATGAGTTTGTCCTCTGTGAGGGGCACTGCTGACTCAACTGGTTCTGAGACAATCCTGACTCATCGCTTGTTCCTCATAGTAAATGGTAGAAAACTAAGGAAAATAACATTTCCCCAAATATTTGACAAAACTCCAGAAGACACCTATGCCATCGAGTTCCTTTATTTAAATAGCAGTAAGAAAATACTAATTCAGAAATACAGTAAACTTTGCGTTTCCTCACTGTCTTTAGAGACGTGGCCCTCAAGGGTCTATCCTTCCCTGCATCCTGCAATCACAGCTTGCAGCTGCCTCTGCCATACTGATCATGCCATTAGTTATCTCCAGTTGTTGCTTTTCCTATTCCCCATTTTCTTTCCCTTCCCATTCCTTAGGTTTCAGTCCCCTGTCTGCTTGCCCACTCTGAATGCTCTTCTAACATCACGATTTTGGTTATTACTTTTGTAACAGTGTCTCACAAAGTTATAAGTACTACTTATCATGTTGCATCCTGATCTCCTGTTGTCTCCCCCGATTAGAAGCCGTTCTCCAGCTTTCCTTTAAAAATAATCTTTTCCCCTTTCCCTGATAACATGTCATCCTTGACACTGCTGAGTCTGGATGAACAGCAGTCCATCATGCTTCCAGTACTGGAAAAAGTTTCACTTGCCCTCCTACTTAGACTGCTAAAATTTTATTTTATATTTCACTTGTCCACACATCTCCAACAATATTGACAAAACCACATTCCTTCGCCCCACTCTAACCACCCTACCACCCCCAAATATATCTCCATTGCTTCTTCCAAAACCCATAAGATCCTCCATCTCACTTACTCAACACACTTCTCCCATGACCCATATTTTTCTCATTTTCTCCACCTCGCTCTCCCCTCATGGCCAACCCAATGCAACACCCTCAACAGTCAACTACACGATTTCCTTCTCATGCATTTGCCTGATAGAGTCACTTCTGAAATAAGGGCACCCAAAGCACCCAGCCTTTGACTTGCTTTGGTGTAAAGCTCACTGACATCCTGCTTCCAGCTGACTGACTGTACACCTTCGGTGGTCTGCGGAAACCACCTTCCCTAGCCGCCTTCCAGTCCCGTAGGTCACAGCAGATGGACACCAGGGCAGGAAAGGAGTAAAAGGCAGACAGACCAAAGTCCCTCTTTGGGCCGCAATGCTAGTGTTGTTCTCCTCTGAGTGTTGGGGTTTTTTCTGGTTTTTTTTTGGTTTGTTTTTTTTTTTTTAATCCTCCATTTCAAAAAGGCTGTTCATGTTTGCACAGTCAATATTGGCAAGTCCTTTCAATGCATACTTCTGCAGATGCA
This sequence comes from Morus bassanus, assembly GCA_031468815.1. Taxonomy (NCBI): domain Eukaryota; kingdom Metazoa; phylum Chordata; class Aves; order Suliformes; family Sulidae; genus Morus; species Morus bassanus. The sequence goes on from CM062575.1 coordinate 2,997,636, forward strand.
TTTGCTCCTATAAATACACTCAGGCGCACACACACATGTATGTATATATAAAAATCACAAACCAATTAATACAGGTAACAGTGCTGACATTTTTCAGCTACACAGTGGGATAATGATAACTGTTTAATGTGGGGCTATTACAGATTTTGTGCATCGCTCTGGTTCACCAAAATTAAAGTTTCACCAACGATCCTAAATGAACTTTCTCCACATCGTTTTGTGAAACGGCCCCATTTTGGTGTCAGTGAAGCGCAGCAGACAGGAGCCTGAACAAAATTTGCTGTTTGCTACTAAACTTGCAGTTTGCAGCCGCATCAACAGCAGTTCACTAGTGACAGGAGCTGTATTTATCAGATACACAAATAGGAAGCCCCCCAATGCGAGACCTGACCTCCCTCCTGCACACAGGCCACCTTACACAGCCACGTACACTCGCAGAGCGTGTCGAGTTTAAACATCGGCTGGCACACCTATCAATCCACGGCAAACTTATCATAAAGCAATCATAGCTTAATTAAAGGCAGAGAGAGGTCAATATGTTCATATGCAAGATGATTCAGTATGATGTCACTTGGGTACAATCAATTAAAATGCACAGGGTATTTTTTAAATGGGAAAACCCGAGTAGGGAGCCTGTTGTCTACCCAAAGGTTTTACTATGCTTTAAAAGCGTCATTTAAATATTTTTTTTTCCTTATTTATATGCACAAAAGTAATAGTTATATCAGATATTCATAGGTGATTTAGATGATTGATACCAATTTCTCTTCATAATATGACTAGCAAATAAAAAACACAGCAGTTCTAATATAAAAAAATAACATGTGACAAGGTTTCCTAAAACATTTCTATTTTGGACCTCACAAGCTAAATTGCTTTTGCTGGCCCCTTCCACCTCTCAGCATGGTTGACAGACAAATTGATCGAAACATCGGAAAATAATATGCTTGCAAAATTTCTCTGGGTGAGTTTTCAGTCTTTTGAATTTTTCATACAAGAACAAAATGAAAGATTGCCTCCTTGATTTTTCCTCCATTATGCGTCCCCATCTTATGTACTACAGGAACATACAATACTTCAAATAGCAGCAATACATTGTAAACAAAATGTATAACATTTTTCATAGAACACCCAAGCCGTGCGAAGTTAAAAGACTGGGTAGCAGGCATCTTTGCCCTGCAGATTATGTTGTTCAATTATAATGAATTCATACATTTGAAGTTGCCTTAGGGCCTCTCATTAGACTTAGGGGTGTTTATTACAGGAAATATTGCTTGTATCATTTAAGAAGCAAGAAGGCTAGATGATTTGATTAGAAATGTTGACAGTTGAGGTGTGTAAAAAATATGTCATTCACCCACATTTTCCCCCACTTTAATATTAGGATCCTTCATTTTTTATGAATTCTTTAACCCGTTCCTCCCTTTCCCGGAGCCCAGGGCTGTTGCAGCACAGTCCGCTCCCCGGACCGCCAATTCTTCACCAGGAACTGCTATTCTGACACCGGCCAACGCTTTTCACCTGGCAACGGGAGGAAAATACAAACGCTGCATTTCCATCGCCGTCCCTCCTGCGGACGCATGCGCGGGCGCAGCCAGCGGGTCCACCCCGCTCCCGTCCTCCAGCAGCTCTGCCTCCCGCACCGCAAACCCTCAGGCTCCCGCAGAACCGGGAAATTAACCTTCCTTATGGCCCAGAAAAGGCAGAATCTCATACATTTAAATCTGCACCTCATGAAATTTAACCAAATTATTTTCCTCAATATTGCATAGGAAAGCCCGATAAATAGTTCATCAGCTTTTGGTCCAAATTAAACAAGTCCAGAGAGATTATCTTGAATTAAAGCAGCCAGCAATGTTGATTAAGTTTAAAGGGTGAATCAGAAAGCTATGGGGGAAAAATAAAAATAATTGTTTGTGGAACTTGTTACATTCCTCCTCCTCCCCCCCAAAAAAAAATTTAGTACTCTTGAAGGATAATATACAGCACTTAATTCCTATTCCATGTAAACTGACCTCTAAACATGCTTTAGATGATATTTAATTTGGAGAAAAAGAATTCTTTTTTGCATGAAATCTTCTGACACCTAATAGCCTGAGTATTAGCCTCCCCAAACTTGCTATCAGTAACTAGCAGCAATTTTTACAACAGCTTGAATTCAGTGAGTGGTTACTACTCTTTTTCCAATGTGATTTCAGACTACTATGGCCCTAGAAACAAGGGCATATATTCTTAAAGTTTGCGTATAAAATAATGGAGCAATAGCACGAAGTAGTTACGAGAACTGATAACCCAGGTAAGAAAATTCAACTTCTAAGTCTCACTTGTTTACTGCACATAGTCTGCCTAGCTCAAACCGGGCTTCCATTTTCTGCATTATGTTTAGCCAGAGAAATTTAAATGAAACACAGCTTTACTCTGAGAAATTTAAATACCTTAAAATGTGTATTTGAGGAGCCAACAAAGCTCTCGTAGATCTTTCAGACTTCAGATTTGATCTCAGCACCATTTAAAAAGGAATAGAAAAAAAAATTAAAGTTACCAGGAGTAATGCATTTGCATTCTTATATTGGAGAAGTATTCCCTGCGCAGAGGCAGTCTGTAAAGGCAGAAATGTATTTAAATGGCACCTAAGCAGTTGCACTGGTAGGGACATTCTTGTTAACAGAGAGTTAAAGAAACGTCAATGGCGTTGCAAGTAATTAGGCTAAAATATGTGACGCATAGTAATAATAGTCTTGGAAAAATTTCTAACATGAGTAGTAACTGCTTTTCTCCTCCGAGGACCTGGTATTTGCCATTTCATCCTGTCTGCAAAATATCACAGAATGTTGGCAGTTTGCAGCCAAATTTTATTTTCCTACCACAAGTCAACAGAAATTGGACTAAAAAACTAATTTCAGTAGTGCATTTGCATTTTTTCTGTTTAGTTTGTTTGGTGCTAACTACACACACACACACAAATAACAACTTACATTGAAATAGATACATATTTTTTAATATTTATACTTTTACTGCATTTATACCCCTAGCATCTATCAACTAAATAAAATTTAATCACATCTCTAAATGCTTGAGACAAAATTTCAATTTTTGATGATTATTTTATATTCAGTTGTAGAACAGGGTCAGAAATTTGATTTCAAAGGGCATATCAGAAGCGTTTAGTACCCACACCCTCTGCAGCAACAGATTCCTCTCTATCCTCTAGATCCTAACGAGCTCCGTACAGCGCAGAATTGCCCTAAAGAAGCAGCCCTGACAGAACTGCATCCCACTGACAAGCAAGAAGCACCAAACACCCTACATGAGGCAATTTGGTTTTAAGCCATGCTTCTGCCAGCCCCGTATTGGAAATACCAAAATGGCAGTCCTGGCTCAATTCAAAACCTACATATAATTTTACACTGATTGTCCTAAAAACGCAGTTAATAACAGCACGCTCAGTTCACCAAATATTTTTCAACTCTATGGTGCAACAACAGCTATGGTTTAAGATCATACGATTTCTGTGCAGCATCAGCAACACACCAGCTTTGCATTTACTATACCGAATCAACGTGTAGCGCTTCAATAGTTGCTAATCTGCATTTAAAGATCCTTACATCTCTTGAAATACTTAACTAAATACTTCAGGGTGTTTAAACCGCAAGCTGCCTACTATCTTCAAATATCTATAGAACTAACAGCAGCGTTCTTAAGTTAGGAGTGACAAATACTAGAAAACCTCCACAATTTGGCTTCCATATCTCTGAATTGGTATTTCAGTGACAGATGTTTGTTGCGGCAAAAACCTCTGTCAGAACAAAATTAGGTGATCTATCATTTTAAGATATGGTCTTCATATACTGTTTACTCGAAGATATCACTTGCCTCAAGCCAATTTTGACCAAGAACATTTTGTGATATGGAAGTGATTTGTATATCATCATTTTTGTGATAAATGTAGCTCTTGAACACAAAATAACCTACTATTCCACAGTATTACAGTTAAAACTCCTTCACCAGTAAATCTGTACTACTGCTTTTATTACTACAAAGATACTGTATCTAGACTTCAATGTATTTCCCATTTTTATTCACTGAATAGGGTTGCCCGGTTTCTTGGCTTTACATCAGGGAGCTTGGCCCTCTCCCCCCGTTTCGTATCTGAGATGCTTCTCCAGTTTTGGGGGGCACAGGAGGAACCCAGCATCCACTGCAACACGTACCTTTGTATTTGTTTCAGCAACTGGGGCAAAGGAAACAAAACAATGCAAAAAGTCTTCCAAAACGACAGTGCCGAGAGGCAGGGACTGCCCTAGCTGTTCATGCGACATGTCACATCCAAAATTAACCGTTCAGTTCTACTACCGCTATTTTAGAAGTACCGCCTGATTTACAGACGATTGGAATAAACCAGCAGCCTCCACCTCACCCCCTCACCTTCCGCAGTGGCAGCAGGGCAGGAAGGGGACATGATGCCATAAGCCAACCACAAAGGGCTGAGAACCACCATAAAACACAAAAGTTGGACAAATGACGGGTGTAGGTGGATGAGAGAACAAGGACATCCCGAGAGGACGGTTAAACGTAGAAGAGAAGCATCCATCACTAGACCTGGGGAAACCATCTTAAACAGTCAAGTTCGGGACTTTCCACCACCTCTGCAGAATCTGACACTTCTTCAGAGACCCCTGGTTAGCAGGAGCACCTGCAAACTAGAAAACTCATTTGGTCCATAAATTATTACATAAACCACTGAATAACCATAATTTAGTAATGAGCTCTAGCCATTACTAGCCTCGGGTTAATCTAAACCAAAGTCCTAGCGATAAGGGGCTCTAGTTTTAAATCTTTCCCAAAGTAACAGCTGACCTAACATTAATCGGACCCAGTGGACAAGCCAGAGAGCACCACCGCTGTGCATGAAGACTGGTCCCTCGGCCATCAAGTCACTGGATTTGCAGTCGGCCTTGTCAGGGCTCGCGGCAGAAGGAAACTCAAGTCAAGAGGTGACTTGACTCACTGCCCGCTCCATCATGGGAAGCGGAGGCTACCAAGGTTTTTGCTTGTTTTAACTTAAAACGCATTTTTCTTCAGATAAATGATGCTGATGTGTTCCAGTCATCTTAGTCCATTTGCACCCTGAGTAAAAATGGTCTAATTAGCTCTGAAATACAGGCGGAGAAAAACTCTGGCATTTGACAAGTGATTCAGCAGCAAAGCATTCCACCTGAGTCAGGAACGCTCTGCAGTGGAGCGGATGTGGGGGCTCTCCCACCACGCACAGTGAAAGCTATCACGATATTTTCATACCTGAGCCCAGAGGTAGGAGGGCTTTGTTGCCTTTCTCGTGGCTCAAACCTCACTTACTCCACAGCTTGCCTTCCTGCCTTTCCTCTTGGAAAGCGTCTTCTACAGCGTATGGTCCAGCCTCTTAACCTTTCTTTGAGAGCTGATCCTGAGCCACAAGTCATACCTGACTCCACCTGAAGGCGCTTGCCTCAGTCCCTCAACCCAGTTGCACAGAACCACTTCAAGAAATTGCTTTCTTTCCTCTAGAACTGAAAAAAGAGTGAAAGTCCTTTAGAGAGTAGGATCAACCAAAACCAGCAGAAACTCCTTAACAGTACGTCAGGCATGATATAGCATAAACTCAGTCTAGGGGAGTTAGTTGGGGTTTATGCTCTCCTGCTCAGCTCCTTATGCTCACACGCTCGCCTTGGCTACGCACACATCTGGAACGAATCTCGGCAACCCATCTGCCCTCTGCTTTGTTCACCGACTAGCAGAGCAGGGTAATCCAGCACCACGATCTGCTGGGCACTATTTCTGGAGTAAAAACAGCATTAAGGGGAAAGATGATTTTTAATCTAGTTACAGTGGTAGGAGACCAGACTGGGAAGCACAAAATTTTATTGGGGGATGGTGGGAAATAAGTCTTATCATTAGGCTCACAACATTTGAGAGCAATATTACAGTTCAGAGCTACAACACTAAGATAAATGAATGTAAAAGAACCACGAGTACTATGGCCTTTGTTCCTTTCACAGGCTGAGATTTAAAATAGCACAGATCAGGCTGCACAGCTAAAAACAGGATACTGCAGTCTACACAGCTTATTAAATACAAAAAACTGTGCTTCAACAGGTGTTAATTTTACCATATGTGTAACAACAGTTTTCAAACAAAATATCTTTTATACTGGGAATTATGCATACAGAATTACTAGTAGAAAGATTTTTGTGCTATTTAATGACAAGTACCCAACTTGGTGCTTGGTAAAGGAAAAGTGGATAGCTATGCACGTGACATTCTGCTATAATACAGAGCGTAGCTCAAGTATAAGTTTGCGTTATCACTGATTATACACTTAGAAAGCTTAGTGATAGACCAGGACTTGACTGTACCAGCTTCTGTACTAATAGATAAAAGCCGACAGCTGAAGGATACAAGTCATTGGTATCTGTACCAAACCCAGGTTAGGCCAGTATCGACAAACCGGTACTAGAACAACTGTTTTGAAAAAGGTCGCATGAATACCTTGTTCACAGAGGAATAAGGAAGCTCTTTCTGGATGTATCTCAGAACAAAAGACTGCTATTACTGAGCCTTACACTGCCGTGTCCCTGAAGCAGATTGCTTCTTATATGGAAAAAACCCCTCAAACCCTGAAGCCACATGCAGAGAACAGTGAAAACCTGATCCTCCTCTTCATAGCATCTTCTGTGTGATCATCTCCAGCCTACACTACAGGCTTGGTCTAGAAAACTTCCTCTTCTCTGTAGCAGATGAAAGGCTCCTCACAGTCCCAGCACAACACTGCTGCTTACCCACCACGCTCCTCTTTGCGTGGGAATGGTCCTGGCTTTAATCAACTCTCCTGGCCGGGATTATCAAGCATTTCCTTTGACAAAACTAGAAGGTAAGTTCTGCCTTCTCTGGTTCCTATCACGTATCGCCTCCTACGCTGCCCCACCAGCCAAAGGAAGGAGGGCAGACCGCTGGAGGCTGGGCTCAGCCAGCAGCCTGGGAAAGCAGGCGAGGAGCTGAACAGGCAAGACACCTCTTCCCGAGTAGATGTGATGGGCAGTGCGGCATGCAGGGAACTCGAGATCTTCCAGAGAGGCATTCATCAATAGCACAGAAAGAACAGAAAAGTCAGGACACATTATCAGATTTTGCCTATTTTCAGCATTAATTCCAGCACACTGAAGTACGAGACTGAACCTGCATTCTTCTAAGAGCAGGCATTAGAGGACTCAATGCCTCAAATTAAAAAAATATTAATTTTGTGAAGTTTGAGGGGAAAAATTGGTATCACAAAAGGGGACTCTACTTCAATTTTAAGTCTTCCCCCGTGCAGGATTAGCAACAAAAATACTGTGCGAGAGGATTCTTTTGATAGTATAATTTCAAGACTGCTGATTTAATATGATCCAATTTCCCTTTCGTTTTCAAAGTTAGAAGAAAAAAATGTGTATATTACACCCTCTGATCTTTTCACTTGTTCAGATCAATATGTGCAAGTCCTCACAAAAGGGAAATTCTCATTCACAGCTGCTTCGTAAGTTAAACGAGAAAAATCACAAGTATGAATCCATAAGATCTGCAATGATGTGCAAAAATGACAAATCTGGAAGCTAAATATCAAAGTGTGTGTTAAAAGCATGAAACCTAGATCTTTTAATAGGAAAAAAGGCTTGAATTTTTACTTCTTGGGGAGTTTTGACCATGATTAGTTTGCATCTGTCACAACTGTCTAAAACAACAATTACTTCCTTTTGCCACTACATCAAAACAACAAGACACCCCTGATTTGGCCTACAGCAACATAACCACTGAAAGAAATTTTTGCTAGGGTTCAATTTGCATGATAAACTGTTGTTAACAGATACCCTCTGTTTTTAAATTTAGTAAAAGGGCCCATATTATACAGCTCATTACAAATATTACTAACTCTTAGACAATGACTCTTGTAAAGTGTATATTGTAGCTAATGAAGTAGAAAGCTTAAACAACAAATCATTTACAAGTTTTTGTACAGTATTTCTAATGGAGGGAGTTTATAATCATAGGAAAATGTAATCACTTATGTTAAGCAATCCATGGACCTAGTCAATGTAGCACAAACAGCCATTATGCAAAATTATGACATTAAAGGGAAAAAGACTATTGCAGACTTTGCATTTTACAGTACACGCTACACAGACTAATAACTTTGAAAAAATTAAGCAGGTGAGACTCCTCACTTCCAAAATTGTATTTTTCCACCAAATATCAAAAGCATATTCAACTTGGACTGAGATTTGCTGCCCTGAATTAGACCTGACACCAGTAACAAAGGGGATTCTGTAACGGACATCGGCTCTTACAATACAGTGCATTAATGGGCATCATGGTGAACATAATCTCTCAGGAACGGTCACAATAAAGATGTTCTACTGATTAATGTTCCACTAGGCCTGTATTTAATAATTTATATAATTTGTATTAACTTTAAAATTGCCATCACTATGGTGGACAAGGAAAAAACACAAACAATTCAATATAATAATTTTACGCAGGAAAACATTATACATTGCAATTAAAACTGTTAGGTTCATACAGGAGTAATTGGTCAAGATTTACAGAGATGAATTATTGTGAAACAAAACTGCACATTTAAACAATATAAGAGAATACCTCTAAGAGGTCATAAATACTTCTTAGATTACATAAATATTGGTGTTTGGTATTATTGCATTTATATTCTTATAAGCTGTGTTTTTAAATATTATTCCCATAACAATATATGCTTCTGTAAAATTAACAAACTTCTAAAATAATGACAGTATGTCTCATAAAAAATGTCTCCATTAATTCTTCTATACTTCGAATCCAGAAAGAGAATAGTAACATTACAGTACTAAAAAATGGTCATTCTGCATTCGTTCACCTAATCCTTGTTTTTATACAAAGAATGAAGCACCCCTTTCTGAAGCATTCCACTGTGTGGTTCGTGGGTATTGGTCAAGAATATCCTATGCTATCCTATCAGGATGATTAATGAAGGCACCTTTTTCACAGAATGTCAGACTCTGCCTTTTTAACAACTGACCTTTCATAGAATACTACTGAACTCATAATTCCACTTTTGTTCAGTTTCTTATTAGTGGAGTTAAAATTAATACTTATGGGAATGATGGCTAAGGTGATGCACAGTAAATCTTATAGCACATCAACCTTCTGCACCGACTACCAAAGGAATAGCACCTGCATTTGTCTAGTTCAATAGCATAAGTATTCTAGTAAAACTCTGTGTCCTTTTACAAGACAAATTAGGTCAATATTCAACCCTCTTTCAAGTACAAAGCCGTACATATGGAGAAAGACTTTCAAAGTTCAGATATCCTTGTGAAATAGTTAATGCCTACTGTACATGGAGGGATTTTTCGTCCTGCTGCACTGTTTGAAACTTCCAAGACGACGCAGATGATGCACGGATGCATAAAGCCATCTGTAACCCACGGTCATCTGTGGGGAGACATTTTAGCCACCCATCCAGACAGCCTGGTAGCTACAGCCACTTACTCCCCAGGATGGCCACGTCCATCTCCATATCCTAAAAGCCACATTTTCCAGCTGGGAGTAACAGCCCTGTAATGTGCCACCACAAGGATTTTGAGGAAGTCACTGATGCCACGATGATAACCCTATTTTTGAAACCACAACACTGAAAAGTTGTCCAAGGTGAACAAAGGACCCCTGTTTTTTTGAGGTGTTTAACATCCAACTCGCTGTTCTCAGACTTCTCGGGGAAGGGAACAAGGGTGTAACACTGAAAAGTTGTCCAAGGTGAACAAAGGACCCCTGTTTCTTTGAGGTGTTTAACATCCAACTTGCTGTTCTCAGACTTCTCGGGGAAGGGAAAAAGGGTGTAACATGACATTAACTGCTAGTTTACTACCACCTTAGAACACCAAAAAATTAAAGCTGAATGAGCAAAATCCCAGGCGCCCCATGTGAGTATCTACCACCTCTGCCATCATCGGATGACATGCCACCCCCCTGCAGAGGACACCATGGGTCTCTGCAGATCCCCTCTTCTCCCAGGAGCATTACCATCACCTGCCGTCCAGCCTTCCCGGCTCCATCGCGGAACGGCTGCGCAAGCCAGGGTTGGTTTCCAACTCACTGCGACACATCACTACTGTTAACTTCTCCTTCACTCCAATATCCCAGCACTTCTCTCTCTCTGGAAATCACCACCTCGTGTCATCTCCCCTACAGTCTCCTCCTCCATCCCAATGAAGACAAAGATGATTGATGAAGGCTGACCACGGCCATCTCTAGCTTATTGCTCTTGACACACCTTTGAGGACTAGCACAGAGCCAGATGCAGAGACTGTCACACTGCTCCAAATGAGCTGGAAAGTCCACGCAGAACAGAACAGGGACCGCATCGGGTACCAAAGCAATGTTGGCTGGATCAGGGTTGTTCTGCCCAAGGACATCTGATAATGCTGCTTCGTTTCTCAGGGTTCGCGTGCCATTTCTGTACCACGCTCTGCCCCCCGGCACAGCCAAACCCCACGTGCTTCGACAGTGGCCAGAGCCGCAAATCCTGCTCACACCTCCATGCGCTGCAGTCCAAATGCGATTAATAAGAGGTAACTGCACAAAGGAATTGAGAATATGCCTGAGCAAAAGCAGCTCAAATAAAATATGCTGGGATGTGTTTAGTTACAGGACAACAACATTAAAAAAAGAGTAAGAGATTAAATCTTCAGTAAGATATTCATTAACATAACTGGCTATATTTTTATGTCTTTTAAAAACACTGGCATCAACTCCTTTTCCTCAGTTTTATACATTAACAGTCCTAAACCCAGAAGCTATCAGGCTACAGAGAGCTTTCTATCCTTGAAGATATTTTAAGATAATAAAGATGCGAAACTTTTTATTGGTACATGAGGATCAAAATACATGCTCTGGCAGCATTGTATCTGATGTCAAACACTTAAGACATCACACAACTGGCAGCAATTCTGCTGTAAAACATGCAATAATACAAGCAAACTGCGGCTTAATTTTTCTCTACGCATTCATTCACATTCATGTGGAGTCCATTCACATCCATTATGAGAGAAGGCATCTGCATTACGGCTAAATAGTGTATCTTGCAAACAGAACGGCGTTTGCACTGTTTCAACCCTTGCAAATCAAAGAGGCCAGGAGGATTTTCTAGAACAAAGCTAGAGGACATTGGAATGGATTTCAACCTCCCCTTAGAGCTCAGTATTTTTCATAAGGTCAACTGGCTTGTAACTTAACTGTTCCATAACCTGGGACACAGAGATGTCCAGCTCCTCGGCAGAAAAACAGTTCCTGTAATGCAACCTCATAAACTGACCGTACTCCACTTTCTGAACAGCTTTCCTGATCCTTCCTCCAGCCATGCATTACACTACTAGTATAGCTTGAGAAATAAAAACCACACACACACAAAATAAACCCAACCTTTTTTTCTGGAATAATTTTACTCCTACAACAAAAGAAAAAAAAGAAGTATTTCCTTGCTCTTTCAGTTCTTAGAAATGCAACCGCACTGGGGGAAGGACAGGTGTTTTCCCTGCACAAAACCAAGAAAGATTTTAGAACTTTGTCATGGTTGAATATTCAGAAGTTACAAGAGAAAAGAATTATTTCTGAAAAACATGAAGAACATACTGAAATATTGGGTCTTCCCATAAATTTTGAAAATACAAGTTTGCATATTCTTGCTCATAATTTGCTACAAGATGGAGGCAGAAAGACCAAAGTTATGACTCTTCCATTGATTATGAAAAAGTAGCATCAAATGTTTAAATTGCAGCATTTTTGTAAGTTTTGTTCATAATTTAACATACACTTGGACACTGAAAACATGCACACAAGTTGCATTTTACAATCTTGTAGAAAAAACATCTAAATGCCATGAGACAGCATGAGCATACAAGTAACTGCAAATGTTTCTTTCACCTGCTGGCCTAGAACAATTGTGAATCGTGAATTCTTCCAGCTAATTCCCACTAAAGAAGTCATAAGCCAAGAATCATATTTTGTTGCACATGCATTTTAGAATAAGAGAAAAAGTGGTAGGACATCTGAGTTGTGCAGAGTTACAAAAGAGAAATGAAAATGTTCTTCCTCCAATTCTGAGGAAAGGAATCGGTCTGAGCCACTCCAATGTGCAATATTACAGGTTCACACACTATCAAAACTCACTGATGGATACAATCAGGTATCTTTCCTTCAAACATAATCACCGGTGCCACATAAAACCCAGGAACCTGGAACCCCACGCCGTACCTCTGATGTTACCTCTGTGTAACAAAAAGGAATGGTTAAGGTACAGGACCTAGAAAGAGCGCTTTAATAAATAGACTGCTCAAGACTTTGTCGGCCCTACACTGAAGAGAAAACACTACGAATGTATAAGCACAACACAACAACAGCAGATGTATTCCTTCAAGTATGAAAGATGAGTCAATAACTACAAAGACACAGAATTTTTATGGAGCAATTTGCAATGGAACTGCAACAACAAGTGCAGTTCCATATTTATCCCAGACCCAGGACCGAAGGAGACCACGTACAAGACAAAAAAGAGCCACCAACAAGCAAATGAACCCCAGGCAGCAGTGGCCATCACAAAAGCTGAACAGCAACATGAAAATCCTGAAGCACTACCACAGAACAGCCTCTGGGCCGAGGGGAACCTGATGAAATTCAAGTGTAAGGTCCTCCCCTGGGGAGGAACAACCCCACGCACCAGTACAGGTTGGGGGCTGACCTGCTGGAAAGGGGCTCTGCTGAGAAGGCCCTGGGGGTGCTGGTGGACAGCAGGGTGACCATGAGCCAGCAACATGCCCGTGTCGGCAAGAAGGGCAATGGCGTCCTGGGGTGCATGAAAAGGAGTGTGGCAGCAGGTCGAGGGAGGTTGTCCTCCCCCTCTGCTCTGCCCTGGTGAGGCCACATCTGGAGTGCTGCATCCAGTTCTGGGCTCCCCAGTTCAAGAAAGACAGGGAACTACTGGAGAGAGTCCAGTGGAGCTACCAAGATGATGAGGGGACTGGAGCATCTCCCTTATGAGGAAAGGCTGAGAGACCTGGGTTTGTTCGGCCTGGAGAAGAGAAGACTGAGGGGGGATCTCATCAATGCTTATAAATATCTGAAGGGCGGGTGTCAGGAGGATGGGGCCGGACTCTTTTCAGTGGTGCCCAACGACAGGCCAAGGGGCAATGGGCACAGGTTGGAACACGGGAAGTTCCACCTGAATATGAGAAGAAGCTTCTTTCCTGTGAGGGTGCCAGAGCAGTGGAACAGGCTGCCCAGAGAGGCTGTGGAGTCTCCTTCCCTGGAGACATTCAAATCCCGCCTGGACACGGTCCTGTGCACCCTGCTCTGGGTGTGCCTGCTGGAGCAGGGGGGTTGGACGGGATGATCTCCAGAGGTCCCTTCCAACCCCTGCCATTCTGTGAAACCCAACAAGTGCAGGATGAACACCACAGATGAAGCCCTCAATGTGCATCTCTAATGCTGGCGCTAAGCTCCTGGCCTGCTGCAGTACCAGCTTCCCAATGGTGGGGTGAGGGGAAAGGGGATTTCAATCAGCATTGCCAAGGAAAGACCATCATCATCTTAGATGAACAAATGTAAATGCATACCATTTATCAACAAGGGATAACCTTTCAATTTAAAAATGACTCTGCAAGAACCTTGGTTCAGCTTAGCTCCAAGCCCCAGTCTCCAACTCTTCCCTGGGCACACAGTGAGGTCATCCAGCAAAATACAGATGAAAGAGCTACTGGAAGGGTTCACTGCAATGCATTTCTTTGGGGTGGGTACAAAATATTCTGCAATCCCAACTAACCGACATGGCTCCCCCTTCATACAATAACAAACATCGTTACTGAAAAGGTCCGCTGAACCAGGTTCTTAGTTCTGTTCAACTGATGAACCCCTCTGTAGGCTGAAACCTAATTCTGGGACTTCTGGTGGACGTAAAAGTCACTGCATCACATAATACTGCCCACCCATGCATGGAGTGCTGCTGCCACCCGCATTGCTCGGTAAGTGTGTTGGGAATGTACTTTTCATCGGTATCTATTAAATAAACAAGGCAGTCATATACTGGATTACTTAGCTAGAAGCAATAGTTTCTTTAAAGTTTCTTTTAAATGATGGAACAATATTTAGAAAAACATAGTTATTTTAAAAATTCAATTCCTTACCGGTTGCAAAGTTTATGCAAGATGGAAAGTCAGTACTTAACAGGGCTCCCAATTTAAAATGGCTGGATGAATAAAAAAAGATATTTCCCAATTAACGTACACAGATGTCTCTTCTGGAGTTCAAAACAAAGCAGACCTATCAATTCTGCAAGTGCTACCCTGACAGAGCCTGTAGTTAAGTTGTGTGAGTTAGAGTTAGATTGGTCATAAATTATCCCAATTACTATAGATTTTTGATAACAAAGTGATAGACCTGAAAGAAAAGTATTGAGTGAAGACAAAGTTACAATGTGAATTGAGACAAAGCAAAAATGTAATACACAAAAGTGTCACAACTGGTAGTATTTATTTTGTTATTTCAGCAATGCCACTATTTAATAAATTAGTAAATATGTACTCATTCTGATAGTTCTTTTAAAGATTTCAATAAAACTAAGAATTAAGATGCAGCAAGCTTTTGGAATGAATATCAATAAGCAAACTTAGATAATTCAGAAATACCTTCAGTGATCCAAATGCTAAACCCAACCTGAAGCAGCCGTTCACTGCCACTCATGTATGAGTTACAAAAAATCCAATGAAAAATGAAAACAAATTTTTACTCCTAGCATGCTGGACCAAAAAAAAAAAAAAAAAAAAATCACTAAAAGCAACTGTTTAGGTAACACTGCTTTCAAAGCAAGAAATTTTACTGTACATGCAATTTTGTAGCCAATAAAAGTCAAGATTCTAGATCCACATCATAGGGAAGGTAAAAGTCTGACTCATCTGAGATGTGAACACAGCACTATCAGCAAGTAGAAAGTGTTATCAAGAATGTATATCCTGAGCTACTTTTTGTTTTCCTTCAGCTTCATTATACCGGAGGGTTGTTTTTTGGCCATTTGGCATCTTTTTAACTGTGATTTATCATTACTTCAGACAAAAGATTCTTTGTTCATTTTCAAATTACCTGCATGTGCTGGAAATCTTATATATCATGAATGTTTTTTTGTTCCTGTATTCTTTCTTTGCCCGCTTTTGTTATTGGTATAAGTTCTATGAAAAAGAATTTAAAAAACATATTTCCCAGAACAGACAGGAAGCGAGACATGCTATCACAACCCTGAGGATATCCTCTGTTTCACACTGAAACATAAATCTTGAAACCCAGAGGATATCTGCATAAATGAAGAGCATCTGGACAACCTCAGAGTCACAAGCAATATTACCCAGCACACAGAAAACTTCTGACCTACAGGAGTTGATAGGTGATCCCAACCATGACCAACAGAAATTGCAACTAACGCTGGAGCCAAGCAAAACGGGGATCTGGTTTAACAGACAACTACACAACCAGACCAGCAAAAGCATTAAAAGCCTCCCAAAATGTTCAAGTGCAAAAAGCCTTCAAAAGCAAGCAACAAAACCCCCACAGAAGACCACATCCACCTTGGTTAGTTGCCCCTGCCATCAGCAGGAGAAGTCAAAGAAAATCAGACTATTTCAAAGAATTCAAGCAGAGGTGGAGAGAGTCAGGACAGCCTAAGGTGCTCTGTGCTCGGGAGACAGAAAGGGTGCGACCCAGAGATCAGGTTAGTCTGGACTTTTGAATTTCAGAGGTATAAACAGAAGACATTTTCCATATTCTTCCAGTGTTCATGTCAGCATTTAAAATTAGAACAAACTATTTTCAGAGGTGAAGAATGTTCATGAGCTGTGAAGAATGACTACTTCCAAATTATTGAGGTATTACATTTCAAATTGCCTTAATATAAGCTAATTTATATTTATGACCAAGTTTCACACAGTGTTTAAACTTTCAAAAACTCCTCCCAAGTCAGATCATTGAACCTGAAAAGTTTAAAAAATAAGGCAGGAAATATTCTCCATCCTCCTTCTCCCCTATATCCAGGCATCTACACACCAGGCTGTTAAGTGCAGTTATCCATCACAAGTCGTTTTCTAAAAGTTGTATTTTGGTCAGCACAGCTGTAATTTATATATTAGTCTACTGTAGCACCATGTACCACAGGAGCTCTAGGTCTAATGCAACAGCCATCAAAAACTTTGTGTACTTCCATAACGCTTTGTACATTAATAAATGCAACTACTGCCTGATGGCCATACGTATTACCAGTGAGCAGCGTGCTTTTTATGTTTAGCATGGACTGATCCACCCAGGAACCCAACAGCCACTCTTTCAGGAAGACTCATTCTCTTTGACAGCAACCTGCAATATAACCCTTTTTTCACATTTAGGAAAATTTAGACGTTTCCCATTGAAGCATGAAGGACTATAAAAGCATCTATCTTATTAAAGTGGACTTTCAAGGCCTTTCAATATGAGTGACTTCAGTATCACAGGTTGGTTGAGGCAAGATGAAAACAAACAGCTTGCCATTATCTGCTAAATAAGGACTTGAGAAGCATTTTGGTGTCACACCAGGACAAAGCAGACCTCTTGTCCTCGTGGAACGGGCTGTACCACAGCCCCTATCCCGGACCTCTGCAGTGCACGTGACTGAAATGAACTCAAAAAAATAAGCTAATGGCCCAGACTCCATGGTAAGAACAGTCTGTGGAATCCTAAATTTTTGTAAGGTAGGCAGTCTACCAACTTGGTTCTGTGTATGTGATGAGAAATATCTAGCTGTCCAGTAGTGTAGTTCAATGAATGTGACAAAAACTAGTCTTTTTTGAATGTTTTCTTTCCAGCCCTGGAGTGACTTTCCATCAGGAGTAGAAAGCGGTCACCATTTTTGCAGCTAAAACTCTGTTAGTAAGTGCTAGATGCCATCCCTCATCACAGGAGCCAAGCTGACACCAAGCTAGGCAGTGTCTGCCCCGCATTTCCAATATAAGATATCTGTGTGTGTATGTATATTTTAGATCAGTGGCGGTGCTATATGCACCTGCATCGTAGTGCCCATGAAACAACTACCTCATCCACCCTCAAAGACTGCGTAACACCGATGAAACACTACCAGAAGCAGGATGCACAGAGAGACCATGTTAATCCTCATCATCTGAACACAAGCAAAACCTAACTGTGCAATGGCGAAACAAGGGTATGTACACCAATAAAGAAGTAGAACTAAAACAAGTGACAAGAAAACAATTGACTGATAATCTGAAGTACAAAGGTACTTTAACTTCACCTCATTACTTCTTGCTCTGAACTAGCACAAGCAGAAGACAGGTCCTCTGCAATAGTCCTGCTTCACACTAGACAATCCTTACATCATGTATAAATCTACATTATTGTGAAGTTCCTTACAAAAATAAAATACAATTAAAAAAATCTATTAGTATGAATGACAATTTACATATTAGCAGACTGCAACAGTAAGCCTCTCAAATGTCAACATTAACTAAAGAAATTGATAGCTGTTCAAAAACTAATTTGATTAGCTGATCACCAGGATTTCACATTTGCTGTCTATGGTATAATACGTTTACTCAGAAGTTTAGAAGCAATCAAAAATAGAAAAGCTTTTATCACCAGCAAGCGCTCATTTTAGTAAGCAAAGAGGCAATTGTGAGTTTTTATCACTTGAAGGATTATATGCACTAAACAACCTTCAATTCTTCAGAAGCCAATAGGAACTTATTTCTACTTAACCAGAGTCTCTGAGAACTAGCAAAGATGGGCTGCTGGGTGTCTATCTACAAGATATTTATCCTTGGAGTTATTCTCATTTAATCCTTTAATAAGTAACTGTTTTAAGGAATTTGGGAAAGTTAGATTTAAAGACTATGTAGTAAGGCAACTACTGATAACACTAATGAAACCATCCTAACACTGAATAGATGGAACCATTTGCATTTTTTCCTGGTGAAGAGATGATAACTCCTTTGACAAAGAATTTAAAACTCAAATGTTTTCTGACAGTTTTTTCAAGAATCGAAGGAGGATGCAGTTCTGTCCAGCACTACTACATTGACGTTTCCTTGTCGCCCAATTTGCAGGGAGATCTGCAATATTAAAATTAAAATTGACTTTCTTCTGTGATTTCATTAAATCCAGCACAGTTCAAGGAACTGTGATAGCAACCAATACGGACCAAGAATTAATGTCCTCTATCCTATGCTTATCCCAAACAAGCTGTGAATTTGAAAAACAGATTCGAAACAGAAATATTCCCAAACTGTTAATTCATTAAAACAATCAAAATGACGTGACACCATAATGAAGAAGCAAAAATAAATCCAAACGCAGCAAGGTGGTCTCTGTTCCTAGAATATTAAACTTAGTCAAAGGAAGTTTATCAAAAACACGCCATGGATTTTTAGAGATAAATTCTTAAAAAGCAAGCAGAATAACTATGCCCTTGGAAGAAGTTTTTATTATTTTGTTTAAACCAAGGTATTACAGAAGACACAAGACACGCTTTGCTTCCACACAAACCAGTGGGAGATGAGATGGTGATAGTTCCCAGTATCTGCCCTTCTGCAAACTCCCGTGAGACACACTGATGTATCATCAGCCAAGAAACACCCCTTGATGTGAATCTTTAGAAAAAACGGCTTGTACAAACACGTTGTTTACGCAGCACCACTCTCCCATGACGTGCTTCTATACTGTGCATGTTGGGTCTCATATTTACTTAGCAACTCTGAAATATCTGATCATGACCAAAAGTGGACTTCCACTGCCCTGGACACTGATCATCTCATTTATGTTGCTTCATATTCCATTTTAATTTAATAGAAAAACAAAACACACTGATTAAAATGAGTTTCTTTTACAGATTTTAAGAAGGAACTGCAAAGCTGTTGTACACTAATGTCACCAGGATTCGGGGACAAGAGACCCTTGAAAGCAAAGCTCCAATTCAATTTTTTGAGTAAAAATTCTTATTGATGTTAATTTTCAAGGTGTCTTAATGCAATCACAGGCTGCCAGGATAATCCTAGTGAGAACGGACCGCAGGAGGGCTCCAGTCCGCATCATTCTCCGCAGGCTGGGCTGACAGAGGCAGCAAGAGCCTCTTCCTTACCTGGGACCATTGTCCCTTGGCACCTTGTGGCGAGGGACTAACCAGCTGCCGAGGCACAGACCAGTTGCCCTGTTCACCAGGAGCTGCGTGTTTTCCTTGTTCAATCTTTGACCGCCAACACAGCAGCAGAAACTCTTCTTCTTGCCTTTCGTGCCCCTTTCAATTCCTAACTCCAGCTGAGGTTTCACTTTCTCGACATCATCCCTACAACCCTAGGCAACGTTTCCAATATCTTCCTTTGTACCCTGTGCCTTCCCACCCTCACGCACTGCCTTTCAGCAGTGGAGCTCCTCCGTGCACTCCCCGCCTCGCCAAGGGGTCTCCTGACAAGCTTGTGTCTCCAAGTGCAGGGATGGACCATCTCGAGCACAAGGATGCTGCCCTGGAGGGTCTGACAGCTTTCCTGAACATCTGTACCTCCCAGCTGCCTCCCATGGGAGGCCACCTACCAGCTTCCCAAAAATCTGTGCTCTCCTAAAACCCAGAGTCTGCACACTGCTTCTCTCCTTCCTCCCTTCTGCAGGATCCCGCAACAGCGTCTCACAGTCCAGCCAAGGCTGCCACCAACCCCACATGCCCCAACTGCTCTCCCTCATGAGTGAGCAACGGATCCTGCTGTGGACCATTCTTGGCTTGCCCATCCAGGGCCATGCATCAACAAAGTGTCCTTGATATCCTCCAGAAAGCATCTGGAGAGCTTGAATCCCACCACGTTGCCTGCTCACGAGATACCAGGGAGGCTGAAGTCCGCCATGAGAAGAGGGGGACCGTGTTTTGGAGGCTCCAGTTGTTTAAAGGTGGCTTCCATGGTTCAGAGCAAACTCCTACCGGCCTCTGGCATGCAATGCCAGTGGCATAGAGGAGCTCAGCTGCTGCCTGTTCATTTTGATAACTGCTTATCAGACACTTAAGACTTGAAAACTTTCAGAAATGTTTGTAAGAACTACATGGGAGAACTACTGAAGCCAAAGTTCCCAGATTTCAATGGGACTTGGATTTGAGTCTACATAAATTAGACACTCAGGTTTACTCATGAGAATATACATATAGTTTAAGTCAACACGTTTCTAGGAACAGCTCTGTACCCAGGGATACTGACACCAGAAGGAAAAAACAGAACTTGAGGCTTTCGGAAGCAGCCCAAGGTCTGGGATATACAGCAGCGCCCCACTGCAATCTTCAGCCTCCCTGGCTGATATAGCACCAGCTCTGTTTGCCAAAACCACGAAGCAGCAGCCACCCCATCCCAGGGCGAGGTACTTCACACCTTTGCTAGGAGCACTACTTATCAGAATTTTAACATTCTGATCCAAAATGAGAATGAGATGAGATGTGATATGGAAGCCAGTACTAAATGTTTAATATGATCAGCAATTCACAATTATTTCTTAAGTGTCTTTTTCTGGATAACTTTTCCACTGCACGATCCTAGTGAAAATAATATGAGAAGCTGCTTTTGAATAAGTTATGCATTTCCCTTGCTTTACTTGAACATAACAATGCCACCATTATTAATATTTTTACTCTACAAAACAGCACTAGCCTTCCAAAGAAAAAGTCCTTGACCAAAATATTAGAGGATATTAAACTGAGAAGTGATCTACTGATGCAAATCATTAAATCTATTTGCATTTGCTTACTGAACCCTAACACAGAAATTAAACTACATAGTGTGGGAAAAAGAGCTGGTTTTGCATGGTTAAAAGGAGACATCTTGGAAGATCCAAGCTCTATGTCATTAATTTTCCTTCTTCCCCTCATTAACAAGTAAAATGTTTTCACTGCTTGAAAAGTTTTAATAAATAGGAAAAAGCAGGGCAGCTGACATAAGTTTTTAATGTAATATACAAGAGCTTTTAATATTTTTACATATATTAATGTAAAAGCTAAAAATAAATGTTAAAAGGTTACATTTGTGAAGAAAGAAAAATGGCATTTACAGTTACAGGATAAGGTTTTAGAATTTAACTCTTTCTTTCCCGGCATGTCGTTCTGAAGATCATTTGCCATTTACCTGAAAATCAGTGTAATTGCAAAGGTGAGCCACTGCAGGAGAGGCACGTGTGTTAAGGACACATATTGCCTCACAGCTCTGCACTCCAGGATGATTTACTGTGCTTTATCCTACCAAGTTAGACGTCTTCAATTCTCTTTAGAGAAGGAATTAAGGTAGGCATTTTAAGACAGCTATAATTAGCACAGGCATTGGTAGGATGTGATCTTTGTGAGTTTTACTGCAAATGCATGAACCGAAGTAGCAAACGGTGACCAGCTGTTGCAGCTGCCACCTCCAGCTAGAGCTGGGCAAAGCCAGCCAACATCAGACAAACCCAAACAATCCTGGCACTTCTCAAACACTGTCCAGTGCTCTGATCAGAGCAGTTGTATATTTGAGGCTCTTCAGGTAGACACCACAGACACTTCTCAGCAAAATGCTTCTTGTAATTCAATTCTCTCACTTAGAGAGCTGCAGGAAGGGGTCCTATTATCCAGACAGGTGTCCATACTTATAACCTCACTGCCTAATCTCAAAACAGCTCTGTGGCTTTAAATTATTCTCAGCATTACCTGTCTAGGTATCTAGAATTTTTTGGAGGACTAGAGAAGCCTGGGAAGAAAACCAGGATGAAGAGTTGCAATATTCAAGAATACCCACTAATTCTGATACACAATAGAAACATAATCCATGTCATTCTGCAGCCCATTTTCCCATCTTTACAGCAAGGATTTGCAATGGAAAAATGCTCCACTGCATTAATCTACCTCTGGCACGAGAAGTGGAAAGGTTCCACTCATGGCCTGAATTACAGAAGAGTTAGTAAAGATACACCCCGCATAGTATCTGTGGCATAGTATAGGGCAGGTGTCAGGAAAAGATTTCTTTCCTAAGAAATTTCTTGGAGAGATGATACTGCATAGACAAATTCTCACACTCCTCTGGCAAAATTATTTTTCATCACTATTACAGCTCTACATCTTCAGCACTAGAAATAAACCCATCATATTTGTGGTATTTTCAAGTGGGTGTCTGCACAAGTTATATTATCTAATACAGTTTGTTGTTATTTTTGCCATTTTAAAATATCATCACTGTAAAATGCGATCACTGGGTTGTTATAACATTTCTTGCTTTAGAAGTCTTGGCCAACCATCAAGGTTTACACACACCAGTCAAGCTCCAAAAAGCTTTTTGTTCTTCTGCACACTGAAATAGGTCTTCTAGCGTTTTGACATGGCATTGTCCTTGTTAACATTAAAGGCTTTAAGACATCCATTACTACCATGAATAACTGCCCAAGAGAAATCTGGTTGGTTTGGTGGTTTTTTTTTTTGTTTTTTTTTTTTTTAAACATAGAGCCCTCAAAGGCTTCTCCAGCTAGATTTAGGGACAAAAAGGTAACTGTGAAGACTTGCAAAAAACACTCCTATTTGAATCTTGAAATACTGTCTGACATACGAATAGAAATGCAGCAGCGCTGTCAGGGAAGATAACACATCTAAAGTACAGTATTGATTACAGTGGAGTTGCTCAAGGTTCACTTCAGTTTAAGTGCAAGAGGAATGGGGGTTTTGCCAATCATGCAAAATAAAGTTCACCAACCACACCTGACAGTAAATCTTATCCTGCAAACATTTTCTAAAAACATATGAAACTATGTATTTGAGCTGTACTACATGTAAGGCCTTGACAAAGTCTCAACTTTCTACCTGTTTTTGGAGTTTATTTTGTTTAAGTTTTTGTAACACTATTTCCAATAAAAAGTTTTCTTATCTTGATGCAGCATAAACAATCTGTAGCATCTCCACAAGAAACTATGAAAAAACCTAGCCCAGTTTATTTTTAATAAAAGGAGGACTATGCTATATAATAACTCTTCCTGCCACATCCATTGAATCTGCTGAAATAAAGATTGATGCCTGGATATTTGTAGACACTTCTACCAGAGAAGGTAATATTTCTTTTTTTCTTTCTTTTTTTTTTTTTTTAAAAATATATCACCTTCCTGTTGTTCTGAAATAATTTGAAGTAACAAGCATCATCTTCCTATTACCCCGGCATCTGCATGTTTTGTTTCTAAGATAAGTCGCAGAAAACTCAACAAGATCTGTGAGAGCTTAGTGCCACAAGTTAAGAGAGATTCAGAAATAAAAGGCTTAGAGAGAAAAATGCGTAAGACTGACCTCCCTTTGGTGATGGTTCTACATAGGCACCCAAAACATGCTTTCACTTTACTCATCAATATGAAAATCAACATTGGCAGGATTGTGAGGGGTTAAAATGCAAGTGCAGCAGCCTAAAGACCAGCCCAACACACGAGCACGTGGGTGCTGCTGCTCTGCCTCACACACGCAGCGTTCCGCCCATTTTCCAGGGAACTAAACATCTAAAATCCTGCGTGGATTTCACCCCATGCGTTGAACAAGCATCACCCAAGAAGGACCAGGCGCTCTCTGAGGCAGCCGAAGTCGCACTTTGAAGCTTGTGAGAACAAGGTGCTACAGAAGCAGAGAACACGAGGAGCGGTCCAAGCCCTTCACCTAGCTGCTACCGAAGGAATTAACACACTCAGGCTCACATCAAGTGCAGGCTGTATCTCAAACCTAATCTGTTTTATTAACGCCAACAAAAGATCCATCTAATGAACCATTTTCTAGTCACTGTAAACAGTAATTAAATACATTAAACTATAAAAAAAGAAAGCGCCGTGCAAAACATACTTTGATCATTGATAAGTGCCGTCAGCTTGGATGATTATGGTATTTAGAAGAGTAAGTGCTCTGTTTTAGCTGGCAGGAAAGCGATGCATCTGGACTTGTCCGTAGTCGGTGTTTTAACATCTTCCCCTATGGGAGGACTATGACCTTACAGAGGACAAACACTGCTACAGTACCGGTTAAAGAAAACCGACCAAAAATAAATAATAATTTTCCAAAAAGTGCTGAGATGTTGATTTTTTTTTTTTTTTTAATGCTACTACTCATAAGGTCTAAAAACGGTGTGTGGACCATAGGATAACTTCATGTGGTCAGTGGTCTTGGTCTTTGAAATAACCAGTGATACAGCTTCACTTATACAAGAGCAATGGTTGTAAATACAGTTGCTCATCCCTAATAGCAGAAACGCCAGGCTCTGCAGAAGGAACAGAACCCAGTGGCTTGGTTCCAGCAGACACAGCACATCATTCCTCAAGAAACAACCCGGAGTCTGTAGAGCCAACGGCACCAGGAGCTCAAGTTTCTAACAGGTCTCTAGTACACCTTTCCCCTCCCTGCTCCCGCTTTACATTTAGAGATCATCCCAAAGCCATTAACTTCTTTACTGCAAACATGTACTTTGTCTCATTCAGGTTTTATCCTCTACCATTTTATTTAGAAAGTCTCCACTGTTACACAATAATTTTAAGGAAGAACTGAATGGGGAAGAGTGGCACCTCTTCCAAGTTACGTTGCCAATAACCCTCTATTCACTTAAGTCACATCAGGTGTTCATGGTAAACCAGAAATCTATTCAAAGCAGCCTAGCAGAGTAGTCACATACCTACCTCCTTCAGTCAGTTTTAGTATGCCCTTGAGCTCCACTAAGTTTCTTAGCCTTGGCTGATGCTTATTGGAAAAATAGGTGGAGTGGCACTCTCCCAAATGTCTCCCACTTGTGGCATCAAAGTGAGATATCACTCACAGTAAATTTTACAGTATGAGGAATGAAACAGTTAGCAAAGTTGACATTTAAACCATCATCACTGGCTATGATTAAATACCTCAGAGATGAAGAGAGTGGTTCACACCTCTCCAAGTTATTGTTCTAGGCTCTTATCAGACTCCTGTATACCGCTGCATCTTCACACACTTGAGATTTGCTTTGAATCTGTAATAGCTGGAAACCTGTTTAAACTGAGATTCCAGAGAGTTTCTGATAATGTTAAACTGGCAGAGAGAGACTGACTGGAACCCTGGCAAACTTCTTGAACTGCAGATTCACCCTTAAAAGGTTTAGGCAGACTAATAACACAAGAATGGCCAAACTGGCTCCTTGCTCCTCCTTCTCGGTAAGATGTAGGGAAATGAAACACTCTGAGGAAAGTTGCAAATAACCTGCAAGAAATACAGAGGGCAGATGGGATCACACTGCTTCCAAAAGAATTTCTCTTCAGAAAACAGCATAAATGGAAGTCTGGGGTATTCCTCCACCACCAGGAAAATGCACATTTTGACCGTTCAAGCAACGGTAAAGCAAGTCAACCTGTCCAACCTCAGTTCTCAGAAACATGCGTGAAATGCCAGAAACTCCGCTGCCGTCTCTTGAATTCAGGTTCGCATCCATACCGACAAACACCCAGCTCCTCGAGTCTACAGAGGAGGAGCAGACCACCTGCACACGTTGTCTCCTGCAGGAGATGGGAGCTCAGGTTCCTCTGTCGAGCTCAAGCCGGCCACGCGGGCTGGAGGAGCAGGAGCCCAGCAGCAAGGGGGTGGCCATCCCCAAGTCATCCACATCTCGCCCCAGCACTGGGCCCCTCCAAGGATGGCAGCAACACACCACAGCCAGCTCAGCTAACCTTTTAAGTGGAAAACTCTACAACTTCTCAGGGCGGCATCCTTAAGTCCCACGGTGCATATCAATATTAGCATAATCTGGAATCTGCGCCCACTAATCAGAAGGCAAATTTAACTTTCATTTCACATGCACACTCATCAGTGCGCAGTAATAAGTCACACTGTGCACAACCCTGCGCCCAGGACAGGGTTTTCCAACCACGCACTGGAAGCTGTTTGAGTTTACCTCAAGGCATGTTATACTACTGCCCTTTCTTTTACTAAAATCCTCCAGTTGCCACCGTATTTCACTGCATTAGCACATCTGCCGCCTACATAACCCGTGCTGCATGCTGACTGCGCAGGCAGATGGGAACCCTGGGGCGATTTTCCTGAGGGAAGAAAGAATTCCTGAAAGAATCTGGATTTTTGCAACAGGGAAAAAAATATTCCCTGCTGCCATCCCAACTGCCAAGTCAACATCCCCATGTTTCCAAAATATCTTCTGCTGTAAATATTTAGCACAGAAAAATACAAGCATGGTTTCTGTTACTGTTAACAGAAGTCACAAGTGCAACTCCCAACTCGCCAAGCAGATAATTTACCCTTCCAGGTCAGGAGTAAGACAAGGCTTCTCAAGACAGAGTCGTCCCAGGGTGGGAACACGGCAGACGACAGCAGAATAACGAAGAAAACTAATTCTGAAACATCAAAGCTGCTAAAGACACTTAGAAGTACAATAGCAGTAAAAAAGTGAGTTTTTCTTTTGGACATGAGCAAAAAGAGTTAAACACTTGCAATATTTCAGGGAGAAATATTGGAGGAAAGAACCTTCTCGATCAAAATCAATGCTTATATTTGTATACACTGAAAGAAAAACTACAGCAGCTGATATAGTACTAAAAATATATATATAGGATATATATACTTTTAGTTCTGTTTTTTGAAAATATGAACTGTGAACCTGAAGTTCTTAGGAATAGCCAAATTTATAAAACCAAGCCTCATCTTCGGTATACTTTTTGCCCCACTTCACAACGCCAAAGCAATATACTCCAGCTGGTTTCAGGAACAGCCCGACGTACAGCCCTCCAGGCAGCCTGCGAGCCCAACGCGGGCACCTCCTTATGATGCTGTACGGAGGTTAAAACTACTGCAGCCTCCGTTGTACAGCGCATGGGTATCAAATGTGAGGAATTTGGTTATTCCTAAGCTATTCTGATACTGATATCATACATTCTGGCTTTATCTCCAGCACTTCATTAATTGACAATGCCAACTTGAATGATAAACAAACAAGTCAATCCACAATTTAAATACTAAAATAGAAATAGGTGATTCCAAGTTACTGTTTTAAGTTAGCCAGGTGTTAGTACTGCACCTTGACTACAAAATGTTAGAAACAATTTTAGTTCGCATTCAGTAAGTTGAAACTTTCACAGTCATATTTAGCTGAAGGTCTTCATGTCTAAATATGAATTTTATGTATATATACACACAGATTTAAAAAGCTTGAATAAAAATTCCTCCTCTCCACACAGAAACCATCACACCGTGATGTGCCTTGACTTTTAAACAATCCCAGCTTCCCAAGGACCAGAATAACCTTAGGTTATTACAATTAGTTTCATCTCATTAATAGATCAATTTCTTTCAAGCATACTGAAAACTGAATTTTACTTTGTTGCTTCTCCTTTTAGTCTACATTACAGTCTGTGTTCTTAAGTTTTAAGGAGAGCCATCACTGAATAGGTTGTAATCTCGGGTGATTAATTGCACAGCATTTTACAAGCTGTAAAATAGAGGAAGATCTCCACAAACCGATTATGCCATTAACCAGGCACTCTTATCAGATTTTTCTACAACTAGCAGGTTTGATGATTGCAAGTCTTAAGTATTTATATATTTCAAAGGTTTACTTATTTTTGTTGTTAAAACCCCCTAAAATCTATATTGATTGGTACATGAAAAGTCGCAAGCACTGTGGAGCAGAATACCAATATTTATTACTAGACTCGTGCTCATTATGGTTCTCTCTGACAGGGGTCCATTAAAATCAATTTTTATGTTTCTTATGGTTTTTTTTTCCTACCCAATGTTCTTACCATAGTGTTTATTAGCCAGTTAGGAGAAACACTGGGCACTGTTTTGTTTTTATTTTATTCTGTCGAAAATAATGAGGCCAGATTTAACAACTATTCACTAGCGATGAGTAGAAGAGATTAAATGTTATACTTCAGCACAAACATTTACAGACGGCTTTAAAATTTTTAGAACTTTATCATCGGTAAAGACAAAAGCAAGTCCCACCTTCCACCTCTTTTTCAGATTTAAATCCTTAAAGTAATTGTAAAAATATTCTGCTTACCATTAACTTCTGCAACACTCTTGAGTAACACTCCACCTATAACAATTTTTGCATATAAATCATGCAATCTACGAAGTTAAGTGTTATCAAGATGCCACTAAAGCCTCAACACTTCTGTGATGCTGGGAAATTAAGTCAGCTCACCACTGAGAAAACTGAAAGACCAAGATCAGATAAAATTAAAGAATCAGGAAAAGGATCTAGACTGCCTGATGTCTGCCTGAAGAACAAGATCATGAGATCCTTCTTCAAGCAGCCAACCTGGGCACGTTATGGGGGCTGCCATTTCCTCATGTAAACGAGCTGTCCTTGCAAACGGGACAGACCTTGCCTTGCAGCAAGGCTCCCTCAAGGAGAGGAGCGACCCACGGCTTGTGAGTAGCAGCATCTTTCCTTTGTGCAGGCAGAGGTGAGCAAAGTACTCCGAGCTTTTGGGGAACACACGAGTAATTTCCTGGAAAGACGTCTGTGTGCCTGAAAGATCGATTTCTCTACCCTGCCTCCCCACCACCACTTACTCTGAAGATACTTCCTGTCCCTAAAAACTTGATTCAAAAAGAGAAGACAAGCCATCAAGTGAAACATTCGAAACATCAACATTAAAGATAAAAGTCAAACACAGACCTTCGCTCTTACTTCTCCAGGAGAGCTACACCAACACACCCAGTATAACAACACCACCCCATCCATCTTCCTGGTTTCTGCTAATTATTCTACTAATCCTGTAATTATTTTCTTCCAGTTATCTGCCATTTCACTATGAGCCTGGATTTTTCGTACCCACAACTTCACAACTGTTTTTCTGTCTTCAGCTTTTATTTTCACGCAATTCACTTCATGTCTAGCGTTAGAAAGAACACACGATTTCTCGCATTCATCACCTTTGAGAGCCCACAGACCTTTTTCCTACTATTCTTCCACCCACTGACGTCTCCTGTTCTCCAGGGTGAAGAGTCCTCATCTGCTTAGTTGTTCTTCAGGCAGCCACTGCTCCACAGCAAAGGCAAGCTTTGGCCTTATCCTAAATACTGCTTTATATCCAATTCCTCATCAGCAGAAATCCAATACTGAAATCAGCATATAAAGAAACTGAAGTACTTATTTCCATATCACTGGAGTTGGCAAAACTGTCAAATCGAGAGCTTGAGGGTTTTGTATTAGAGGCAAAACCATATTTCAATCAGAATACACATTATGCTTCATATTCCTGACTACTTTTATGCACACCTAAATTACAAGGGTAATAAAATAGGAAAACAGAAAAGGGGAAACCCCACAAATCAATGGAGAATTTCAGAAGCGAAAAGCAGGGGAGAAAAGGACAATGTGGAGAAGGAAGACAAACCTGCTTAAGTTTCATCAGGAAAAGCTCTGCTCTAACAGACTGTGGCAAAGCTGCTATTTTATTACCAAAAACAGTTGAAGAGACCAGCCTTCAGCAGTATTAGAAACTTGCATTTTGACAGGGGAATTTGGCAAAGAAATTTGGCATCTAGCAATTTTGAAAGAATTCCGTGTTCCTTCTGAAAATGTCATTCAGCATTTCCTCCCAAATAAGGAATAAGCAAACCCAAGAACTGAACAGGACAGATGTACTTTAGCAGACTGAACAACACTTATATTCAACAGTAAAACATACCAATACCTCCTCAATCAGTCCTATATTTGAGACATCACCTCCCCTGCCATGTATATCATCTGTTCTGAACTCAGGAAGATGTTACAGCTATGCAAAACCAACCAAAGCTCTCACAAGTAGAGTGCAACAATTAAAACAATTATTCAGTCCTAGTTCTGCCTATTGGAACACATATATCTAGATACAGGTCTGCAAAATTTCCAAAGTGTGCAGGGAGGTCTTATTCCTCAGTGACAGATTTACATGTGTGTCCAAAATTAGGGGGTAGGATGTTCTTTCAAAACTTACGTTGAAAATACTTTTATTTTTGAACATTTCCTTGCTAGTATTATAGATGCAGCAGAGAAAGAAATGCTTTTTAGAGCTGCCACTCCTTAAAGGTACAAAAGCAGCTGCTTCTGCCTCTCACAGAAGCAAGGACTGTGTTCCCAGTATGGCTAGTAAAACAAGTACGCATAGTCGTGTCTTAGATCCTCTGGGCAATATCTTTCCTCTACCACATAGGCAAACATAGGATCAATAGGACATGAACTTACCCACTCGGCAGCACGCTCATTTTTGGAAGTTTTATTTCATGTAAGCCTGTTTCACACCCAGATATCTTGAGTTTTCCCACAGGGCTAAGCAGAACCACGTGTTTCTCCTTGCACTGAGATTCTCCCTCTTTGGAAGTCACCTGTTCATAAAAACAAACTCCTCTTTAGTTGCATGCATTTTCACCAAGGAACATCAATCTCAAGATATTTTGAGTAGTTTTCAAAAGTAATTTAAAAAAGGCAAGAAAACAGTATATTTCAAGTTTCCTCCACTATGGCTTTTAGTTTCAAAACTCCAACTTAAACCAACCCATCCTAAGAAGTCAGCATCTAAAAATCAAAGTCTCAAAAAACATGTTAACTAGCAGAACAGTGACCTTCATAAAAATCTCAAATAATAGCAGTTTCATGGTTGGTTTATCAGCTAACATCCGATGTGCTTTGACACTGATTTCAAAAGGATTATTGTGACAACAAAGTATATTCACTGTTTTACAGCAGCAGTGTTATGCAAATAACTGCCGGAGCACAAATAGAATATGTCTGCTGGAAAAATATATGAAAAAATCAATCATTCCTTAGTAAAAGGAACATTTTTTTATTCCCATTGTTACTAGTCTGGTTTTATGATACTGATAGGATGTAGTTGGAAACAGATGCCAAGCATTTCTCAATATTGTACAAGACCAACAATAACATACTTGTCAAATTCATCTTGGCTAAAAAAAAAAAATAAACACACCCAACAGTCTGACTCAGTAGATGTTTGAGTTGTATTTACAGTTTGGTTTGTACAATCATTAGGAGAGAAACAGGACGGAACACCACAAGTATGTCCACTGCAGAGTCACCCAGACACCAAACCATAGGTTCGGACCACACCGCCATGGGTGCTGTACAACCAGGACAAAAAAGCCTTTGCTCCAAAGACCTAAATTCAAGTGAAACTGGACAAAAAAATTAACAGAACAAAGAAACCCAAGAAATTGTAAGGCAGCACAAGCTAACTTGATCAACACACATCCCAGTTACAGCGAGAGACCAACAAGGTTTCTTGGTTTTTAAGGTCACTCGGAGCGTACAGCTAACTCGCAGTTTGCCTTACACCTGAAAAGTTCACTTGTTACCGCAACGTCCAGAACAACAGTCTCAACAGACAACTTCGCAAACTTACTTCCCCAGTATTTCCCCAAGTTTACAGTCTACCCCAGAGTGCTCTGAAGTCCAACCCACCTATGACACCTAGGGCTGCCCACAGCAAGAGGGACGATGCTGAAAGCCCGACGAAGTATCAGGTGAAATGCAGAAGCGATTAAGAAGCTGGGAAACTGACTGTAGAGCACAATGACAGACTAGGGGTGCATCAGGAGGCAGGAAAATCTACGCATGGCGATACAGCTGACCACTGCTTGCAACTGTACAATAATTATTCTTTTCAAAATAAGAGAATTTATTTTTAAATCCCATTATTTTATTATTAGTTATGTAATGAAGTCACATCTGCGAGTAATATAATCAGTGCAAAGAGAGGAGGGGAAAAAAAAAAAACAAGTAGATGGTTTTGCCCACCAGGGTAAAAGTAAACTTAAGCCTCCGAAATTTGGGAAGCACTTACGCAATTCCTCAGTTACAGACACGCAGCAACCAATGCAAATTTACTCAGCTTAGAGAAGTTCTGCGCAGCGTGCCGGGCTTGAAGAACTGCAGGTTCCGAGCGGTTTATTTAGTTTCACTGCAATCCAAATCAGCTTTTTCTAAATAATCCAATGTTTGCCGGTGTTACAAAGAAACTCTCCTTGGCAATCAACTTTTCCCTCGTTCCTTCTCCCACCCCCAGGAGAGGGCACGGGTGAACTTTTTTTTGGAGCAGCACCTCACTGCAGAAGTCTCAGTAAAAAAGCAGCATAAAAGTTTACAATTGTGGAAAACCAGTACACATTCTTCATTTTTATTTGTGTGACAGCCCTAAACTAGATGCGCCGAACCTCATACCATGTACTCCATGAATATAACAACTTAGTGATACGAGGACAGCTTTTTCATTGTAACAAAACACAGGATGCAGTGAGTAACAGAAAACTATAAATAACCCTATGAGTTCACACCAAGTTGAACTAAGCTTTATAGATGAAAACCTTGAGTGAGTACAACCAGTATTTTCAGTCTTGTTTATCATACACATTGGGCAGCAATATTTAGAAGGTTTATTTTTATAAAAGAATGAAACTGCATGACATATATCCACATACATATGCAACTGGGTTGGGAGCCTCAAAGATGAAGGTCACCATACAGACGTACAATGCACGCTACCCTCCGTCCAGATACTCATGTGCCTTTTCACTACCTACAGCTACTGAGATGAGCCCGAGAAGACCGAGGTAACAACATGCTCCTGTGGGCAGTGCTATTTTAAAATAAAGTAAAATTTTATTCAAGATTTAAGTTAATTGCAACAGTTTTCAGATGCAAATAAACAGCCTTTAAACTTGGCCAGCTGAAATTACCAAATACTTAGATATCAGTTACTGCAGAACGGTAGACACTGAAAACCTGCTCCTGCCCACATCCTTCCAATACAGGCAAAATTTGCTAAACACCATCTTCCCCATAGTGCCGTTGCTGAAGCTGTGAGAACTTGAAATGAATGGCAGCTTAAAGCAAAAATCTAATAAATCCAAATAAACTGCCTTCCACCTTTTTTCTCCAGCTTATGTAAACGAATCATTTGAGGACTTTTGATCCAGTACTGCATGAACTCCACCTTCACTCTTTCCGCTGTAATACCTACAAATCTGTGTCAAAATATCTCATAATTTTGGAATTTATTACGTAGAAAAAAATAGCACTTTTCGAGAGGAAACTTCTCCTGCCATCCTCTGGAGTCTTGCTACAGAAATACAAATGTAGGTGCCATGTATATAAGTCTGTATCTCACTAGACTGCTGAACGCTCTGTAGAAAACTGGAAGACTGTTGTTAGCCAAAGGAATTAAGTCCTTTTTGTCATTAATTACAGATAAGTATCAAAAGGTTTTCACAATGGAAGATTTATCAGTAAGAATATTAACATGATTTATGAGTTAATGTCCTGTACAGAAGAGCCTCATTTTCCAGGCATGCTACCATGACTTTGCAACAACATGTGTCTGGGTGGCACCACGCTCCTCCGAAGGGCCCCTAAATTACACATCAACCCCACTGAACACCACCAGGAAACAGAGACGTGCCACTCCAATTGCTTTCCTAGGGTTCAGCTGCTAAGGACGCAAAACAGCAGCAAGCTTTATCTCCTAAACAAAGTGCCATGAACCCAAAAGCTGGCATTACCATGATACTTATACTTGCATGTAAGGATCTCAACTTTTTACGCTTCCCACTGCAATTCAGTTTAAAAGCCTTGCTGCAGCCAAGGTTTTCAGTACTAAAACACACCACCCATTTGATTAAATACAGATTTTATTTAAATTTGCATTAATGGTCTTTCACATTACAGTAAATAATTCCAAATTATTTTCTACATTCTACTGCTCCTAAACTCCCCCAAAATTCCACTGTAGTTTCATCTGAGATCCTAGAATCCAATTCCTATCCATAATGGGGAATGGACAAACAAAAAAAAAATGCAGAAAAATCTCAAGGATCAACGCGGTTCAAAAAAATCCATAGCAAAGTGTTTCCATGCTTCATGTTCTCCCAAGAGGTTTGTATTTTCCAGAAGACAAGCCAAGAGAAAAAACCTCAAGGCATTTCCTGTGCTTCAGCACCATGCCCCAAATCACTGTTACTGAATTGAAGGGGAGAAAGAATGCAAAATATCTTCATGAACATCGCTTTCCACCTTCTCCTGTGTTCTCTTTAAGATCTCACAGTGCATGTCTACAGTGTTGAAACCTTAACAGACAGTGGATTTCCACTGGAAAAAACACAACAGTACCACCCGTGGATGCGTTTGCACCCACAAGTGTTCAGCCCTCAGGATATCAGAAATTGTCTTAAAACAAGTTCTGCCTCAAGGCTGTGGTCAAAGAGACTGAAGATGTCACCTTTTCACGTTTTCCCTTCAGTATTACTGAGCACATGGACCCTTCCCATCAGGAGCCAGAGCCCTATCTCTGATGGATCTCCCTCTACAGGTTTTTCTATTTCCTTCACTCCGCTTTAGCAACAATAGAAACCTAGCATGCCATATCAAAATATTAATGATAATCCCCTCTGCCACCACCTGCATCTGATTTAACAGGGTATTTCCATTAGGCTATAGCATGTGGCTAAACTTCAAATGGAAGTCCCCGTGACTTTTTTTTTTTACTTGAATATTTCTGAGAATCAAGGCAAAAATAACATATTCAACTGCTAAACCTAAACTAATGTATCCTCGCACATACTGCAATTTTATTTTTTTTAAACCAAGAGAGTCCAAGTCCATTAATCAGTGAGATGTCACAGTTGCCTCCAAGATATGGGTCTCTTGATCCTTTCAGATTAATAGAAAGTGTTAATTGCCAAGCCACCTGATAATGTAAATACAACCAACAGGATGAAATTGCATTACTATTCTTTCCCCTATTTCACTTGCCATTTCTCAAATCCAGAAATGGGCGTATTTCTACCATTCCTACACGAGCCATTGCCGCACATTTTAAAATTCTCTACTTAATTCTTCCACACCATGAAAGCTATCATTATTTAAAAATAAAGAACCCACCCAGATACCATACCAGGTTTCTCATGCAACCTTGCTCCAACATTGGGGTAGGATGTAACTACATAGTCGCTTCAAATACTAAAAATAATTGCCAGCACCTATTACCTGAGAGGATCCCAAATAGCGCTATACCTGCTAGGAGCACAAATCATAGGGATTCTTAGCTGTAAAAGCTGAATTTCTGGATGCATTTATCCGATAAGATCACCACAGTTTGAGGGTAGTTTCACTTGGAGAGCACTGATGTTAGCTCATCCCACCCAACATGCAACAGG
The DNA here is from genome assembly GCA_031468815.1 of Morus bassanus. Taxonomy (NCBI): domain Eukaryota; kingdom Metazoa; phylum Chordata; class Aves; order Suliformes; family Sulidae; genus Morus; species Morus bassanus. Next base: position 3,032,917 of record CM062575.1, read on the forward strand.
TACCATCCTGTTCATTTACTCCCTATTCTCCGTAAATATACCCTGAAGACTCATCACCTCAATATTCCGACATACTTGCATCAGGAAGCTAGGATATGAGCTAGAATTCTCATTCTTTTCTGCCCTGTTTCTATGATGCCATATAATATCAGTGACTTGCCAAAAACCAATACCAGGAATTTGTTGGGTTTGAGAGGATGATCAATAAATGCCAGGAAAGTTGCTTCTTCATCCTAGTTACAGAAAAGAAATCCCAGCCCTGAACTCTTTAAGTGTCCTTCTTTTGAGTATCGCAGTGTTCTCAAACCCGCTTATTATTGACTCAACTTTTGAATTAAAATTCAATGAAAGCTTGAAATATTGGATTTAAATTTAAGGGGGATACCTCACAGGTACCTGGACTGGTTTGGCAATTTGCTACTTCATTTCAGTCATCCTGCTACAGTCATTCCTCCTGATCCAGTAAGCTTACATCCTTCTCATAACGAAATCCTTATCAAATCACATCAGCAGTATTTGTCAAGGCAAAAACAATCAGGGACCATCATAAGAAATAAGAAGTTAGACATGTCTGTCTCCATCATTATCAACTCCACAGCAGCAAGGTCAGCAGAACAGATGAGAGCTGACTGTTTACGAACACCCCGTCTATTCTGAAGTGGAAAGGTCAGCATATCACTCATGTAATACAGCAGGAGCAGCAGTGAGCGCTGCAATTAGGGCAACTAATGATTGCCATTGCAGTCATACCCTTAACTGGGATTTTGGAAATGGTGCTATTGCTGTTCCACACTGAGACAGCTGATGGAAAAAAAAAATCCAGTCATTAACATCTCCTGTTACCACTGTAAAGGCAACTGTGTGAAATTATAATGTAGAAACACAATCCCTAACACTGTTTGCAAAACGTTTTAATTGCAGAAAGCTTCTGCCACCCCGCCTGGGGCTGCAGAGATGACTAACGAGGCTGACCACAGCGCCCCATTTGGCACGGCTGCCGGCGAGCCTACGCATGTCAGTTGTCCACTCATCCAAGGTTTTCATTGAATTATAGTTCTCTCAACATCTCCTTAATAGTTTAAAACTTCCTGTATTTGTTTTACTGGTTTATGCTTGTTTATTTAAAAGGAAACAATCCATTGTACGTTAAGAGTATGGGAAAAGATATTAATAGTAAAGGTAATGTATTTGTGCACATATATTTCAGTGTGGAGGGTAATTTTCCAATCTTATAAAGCTAGTCTTAGATGAGAAAGCCATTTCTTACACCCAGTGTTTTAAAGCAGAGAAAAATTTAAGGACTGGGAAAAAACATAGGATCCATGCAAGCAACGTGCGATCAAAACACAAGTCTAAAAGCCTGCTCCTGTTAATATCTTGATTAATCATCTCTATTTTCACCTTCCAAATGAACAGTGGCCACTACTGTTTCAAGAGAAAAAAGAATTTATGTACTACAAATAATTTCAGTGTGGGGAGGAAAGAAGGGAAGAGGTAGACAGAAGTTTCATACCCAGAAATAGTTTAATATACTGCAATAAAAGTTATATGGAATGAGAAACATTTAATTCTTAGTCTTTTTGCTTATTGTGAAATTTTTGATTTCTCTCAAAGCTAAAATACGAACCTTTCTAAAAGCTGTTTCCTTCTCTTGAAAACAAGAGTCCAAAGATTTCCAACTAAACATCATGTAGTGAACTCTAAAGCTACAGGGATGCCCGGATCCTAACAGGTCTTTACAGGTTTGATATGTTGATCTGGACTGCTGAAGCTGTGAGAAAGCTGTCGTGGAACACAGGGCAGGGCTTCTCCTTGTCTAACAAACACGAGAAGGCGGCTGCTGCCCTCTGCATCCCAGGCTCACAGGGTGGTCCTACCAACTTCACTCATCACTTAATGAGAAAATAATTTCTGAACAAGATAACACACATTTCCTGTATCATTACACTCGAACATCACACATACCATCCTTCAAACACATGGAAACCTGTTAGTCCAAGGAAAGCTGAGCACCCCCCAGTTTTTAAATTAAGGTGAAAGTTAAATTTTGAGGAAGAAAAAAGGTGTTGCATTCATTGTTTAAATTCAAGAAGAAAGTCTTGAAACAAAACCACCATCATGGTAGCTAATCAGATTTAATTCTGTTAATATCATCTGCTAACAAGCAAAACAACATTTTAAATTACCTTTGATGTTTTAAAATACAAGTGCTTTATATATTGTATCAGGTTCTGGTGAACTAGTGTTCATCGCCTCCCATGTGGACATAAGCCACTTCTTCCCCCTACACATCCCACAGTAACTGTATATACTGTGCGTATTTCTTCCTACAGCATCCAAAGCAAACTTTCAGCTTGCCAGAATAAAGCACCATATATCAGGTGCATATATTTTTGTCCATGCTGCAACAGTAATAAACACCTCCAGAGCTGAACAGGACTGTAATCCAGATAAGGCTTTTAAACAAAAGCTGCACTGAAATATACTGCATTAAATGTGCACGTTTTCTCTCGTGCCACGTGAAGTGCTGCCAAACTGGCCATTTCCTGGGGTAAAGCCGATCCCAACCTTCCAGCAGCCTTTTGCTAGAAACCTGTTCTGCACCTCGCTGGCGACCAACCACTGCCATGGCTCGGAGAGCTACAGCAGCTAAGAGCCTTGCTTCTGCCATCACTCAAAACAGAGTGACTCCCCAGAAAGCAGCTTGCCAACCTTGCCCCTACCAATGCCTTCCCAGACCAGTGTCCCCACGGCTTGGGGAGAACAGTATTTCTAAGCCCTGCTACCCGCTCCCTGCAGACATAGCGCGGCACGGGAGGGCTAGCAGCAGGCTTCCCACGGAGCCCACCACGCTGCTCTTCAGCAACCACAACTACTGATCTCCTGGATTCCTGTGCAAAACCATCATATTTCCAACCTCTGGCTGGCACACCATGTTGATGCCATTAGCATGCAATTTCTTACTTTAAAACAGAATTAAAACATTCAGTTGTCACTATGAAACACAGCAGCCTGGATCTTCTCCACTACTCTACTAATACCTCCCATGCTTCTCTAAGTAAATCTAACCCTGGTTAAGCTAAACCTGTAACTTCACAGGGTGTGAAAACAAAACCTACTCTCACTTCCTTTCCAAACCCACCCTAGACAAGAAATGTCACACTGTAAGCAAATCCAGGGTTAGTCTGGCATGATACAACAATTTCTTTACCTTCCAAAGAACTAATCCCATAAAAATGGTGAAGGTACAAAATTAAATTGCATATTTTGAACATATACAAATATACACGGGCACAGCAGCCACTAAAAACCAGTCCCCATCTTTACTTATCAAAAGGTCCACTTCACAGCAGCCCCTGACAAACCACGGGGATACATGTTCACGTACAAAGAGCAACATTTGCTTTCTACGGCATTTTAAAAAGTATTCAACAAGAGCAAACACATAATTCTTTATTAAACAATCAAAGACAACAAAAGCAAGTTGCTGTTGTCCCATCGTATTATCCTACTAATCCTCTTTGGATGGCAATCAAAAGACCCCGAAATGCCAAGCTATGAAAGTGTATTTCCAAGCAGTGGTAGCCTCCGGCTCTTTGGCTATGTCTTCAGTCGGTTGATTTGGCAGACAGGAGTAATCCTGGTCTGTCAAATGGCAAATTCCCAGTGTACTTACCAGGACTACCTCAGACTTGTTTATTTTAGTTAAAGGATGGTATTTTAATAGTAATAAAACAATTTTTTCTTCTTTAGAAGAGGCAGGTAGGTTATTACTATTGCATTCCAGACTGCATTCAAGAAGTGCATTTTCCTACTTCATCTATTGCCCACATGCCAGGCTTTGATTTGAGACATTAGTAGCAGCAGATACTTAAACACAAGACCTCAGTGGACCGTTTAAACAGAAATTCAGATATACTATTTCCTCCAATACCCCTCCAAAACCAAGTAAACACGTTTTGTACCTTCCCCCAGCTCTTACTTATATGAGAAACTTAAAGGCGATTGAAGCACAGCAGCCACTGCCGCGGCCACATAGCAGTTTAAATGATATATACTGTAGAATATTTATCTTATCATTTTAGATCACTAACATGAAGCTAAGATGAACATTTTGAAAAAAGTAAAATGTTTACATGCAACATACAAGTAAAACGCCATTAGGAAGTGTGGTGTTAATAAGCAATACAAATTAGTGGTTGTGGTGGGTCAGCATCAAGGTTGCAGGATTGGGTCATGCCATCCTAGGATGCCTCTTGGTGCCCAGGAACAAAAGGAATTGAAACAGCGTGACAAGCTTAGAGACACACAGTTACTTTAGGATATCTCGTTTGAAACGGAGGGCTGCCTGGAGATAATATAATTAATTGGAGCCGAATTGGACAAGAAATGAAGTGCCAAGAACAGGAAAAACCAGACAGGACAGGGCTAGTATTTCTGTAATGATCAAATTGCTCTTAGGAGGTACCTGTAAATCCCAACAGCAGTCATCCTGTAAGCCACATTGCTTCGTGTATCTACCATGTGGTGTGGAGGCATGCTGTCATTCTTACCTTAGCGATGTCCCACAAACGGATTAAGCACCCCCTTAGTTTTAGACTGCAAATCATAGAATCATAGAATGGTTTGGGTTGGAAGGGACCTTTAGAGGCCACCTAGTCCAACACCCCTGCAGTGAGCAGGGACATCCCCAACTCAATCAGGTTGCTCAGAGCCCCGTACAACCTGACCTGGAACGTTTCCGGGGATGGGGCCTCCACAACCTCTCTGGGCAACCTGGGCCAGGGTTTCACCACCCTCACTGTAAAAAATTTTTTCCTAATATCCAGTCTAAATCTACCCTCCTTTAGTTTAAAACCATTCCCCCTTGTCCTGTCACAACAGGCCTTGCTAAAGAGATTGCCCCCATCCTTCCTACAGTCCCCCTTTGAGCACTGAAAGGCCACAATAAGCTCTCCCCGCAGCCTTCTCTTCTCCAGGCTGCACAACCCCAGCTCTCTCAGCCTGCCCTCGTAGCAGAGCTGCTCCAGCCCTCGGGTCATTTCCGTGGCCCCCTCTGGCCCCACTCCAACAGGCCCGTGTCTGTCCCGTGCTGAGGACCCCAGAGCTGGACGCGGCACTGCAGGGGGGTCTCACCAGAGCGGAGCCGAGGGGCAGAATCCCCCCCCTCGCCCTGCTGCCCACGCCGCTGGGGATGCAGCCCAGGACACGGGTGGCTTTCTGGGCTGCGAGCGCACATTGCCGGGTCATACTGAGCTTCTCATCAACCAACACCCCCAAGTCGTCCTCCTCAGGGCTGCTCTCAATCCATTCTCTGCCCAGCCTGTATTTGCACTTGGGATAGTCCCAACCCATGTACAGGACCTTGCACTTGGCCTTGTTGAACTTCATGAGATTCGCATGGGGCCACCTCTCAAGCCTGTCAATTAGTATGTACTGGATACTGGTTTGAGTTTTAACAAGTCTCACACAAAGGAAAACAAGTCATCACAGCTGTCCGGATTTTCCCGAAGCGTTCATCACTTCAAAAAATAAACTCGAGATATTAGTCAACATTTTAAGATCTACTCCTTAATTACCATTCAAGTGCTTGCTGTAAAAGCGTGTGTATACTTTTTAATACGGGGACGTTATACTTTGAGGCACCAAGAAATACAAAATTTAACTGCTAAAATCACCACTTCTCATATATGGATGCATACATACACATAGCAAGACTGGAGTGCATTACTGTTACAGGGTTCAGCTGTGTATGTAAATATATGGCAACCACTCTAATACAAGGAAAAGATGAAAGTTTAATCAAATGAGACTCGTATCAGGTTCAGGGGAACTGAAAATGGGCTAAAAATGAAAAAATCTAGCAGAAGAATGACTTTAATATTAGGTAACATTTCAAATTTTTATCACCTAAATCCACAAAATTCTTGATTTGCTCCTTCTTGTGTTCTCTGCAGAGCTGAAGTCAGGACCAGCTAAATAAAAGATAATGCAACTAGGCATAACACAATAAAAGATATTACCTTCACAATGCATTATTGCTGCCAATTATAAGAATCACTTCAACTTAATTTCAAAGGCACAATCACCCTCAACTGTAACAGTCTCTTTTTTAAATTTCAAACAGTATTACATTAAGGCAATAACTCACCTTCCAGCTATAATATCAGTCTCCCTTATTGCAAAAATACATTTCATAAATACTTCTCATCGACAAGTCAAGCTAATTCAGGTTAATTTTATTGTATTTTGGTGCTATCTCACATTTGTGTGCAATTACCTTTATCATTTTATTGCCGTGCCAGAAAGTAATCAGAACAATTATTTGAAAAAGGAGGTGTATAAATTCTAAATCACACTTGCTGGCATTTTTGATAAAATAGCAGCTTTATCTCAGAAAGTGGCAGGGACATCGGATAAATCATGCATCAGTCAAGTGTAGCTGACCCCCAAGTGCATTGCACAATATCAGGAGTGCTTCAAAAGAAACTTTCCTATATAATCCATCATTCTTTATAATACCAAAATAGCTATACCTGAAGAGTAGGAGCTAGAGAATAACAACAAAATAAATCTAAGCAATATGAACAAAACCATTAATAGTGCTCCTTTTTAAGCTGAAGGAGAGTCAGGAATCTGAATTGGGTTCAAGAAAAGAATTGCATTGAAATTTTTAAAGTGAGTAGAAGAACAGCTTTAAGCAAATGAAGCAGCAAACTGTGTATTAAGAATTCACCCAAAATACAAATACATCTACAGGAAAATAGACACAAAAAACAGGCATCAGAAAGACTTGTATGAAAATACAAGGTTATAGCCTGAATTTTCCTATCATTATCAGTTCTTGGTTTGATTCAGGACAGCATGGACAAATGTTTCACTGCATTAACAGAGAGCAAAGCACTACAGTTAGTACAAGAATCTGTTTACTAAGTTTAAATTTAATAACTACAAGAAATCCAGAGAGGAACTGAATTACATTCAGAATTCAATTTCTCATGAAAAAGAAAAATTGCCACACTGCCATAACACCACCAGAAACCCCAAACCCTCCCAAATACAGAGACATTCCTGGTGTACACTCACACACATAACCACGGTCACATTTCAGCCTCTTCCACGCAAACCCAACACACATCTTTGGTCACCACAACACAGCTGCAAAATCAGGGATCAAATGGGAGACAAATACAGCGATTGTGGAAAATGCCCACGTCCGGCTGCTTTCAGAAACCATTTTTCAGCAACCTGCTTAAAAACTGTTCAGCACATTACGTCGGCGATAATTGATTTCTGCAAAAACCATATGCCAGGCATATATTGTGACACACCAATGTGCGTTTGTGCTCAAAATAAAACTGTAAACTAATTGCACACTGTAAATATCACTAAAGAAACATGAGCTACGTTACATACATATTTAATATGCATCCAGAATGGGGGGGGGGGGGGGGGGGGGGGACACGGGGACAGCGGCAGGTAGCAGAGGAGCCTGGGCTGTGTCTGCACAGCCCCCAGCAGACCCCCGCTCCCCACGGCAGATGGGGCTGCGGGAGTTCACGTGGTTTATCTTAAACCTTCTGCTTTTCCACATATCAAAAGGGGAAAACTCCCCTAACAGCTAATGCTGCACCCTTCAACTAGAAGCGAGAGTGGGAGAAATGAAAAGGTTAGATACTAAGTTATTAGTTTCATGTCACTTGCCAGCTATATCACACCTAGATTTGAATGAGAGGGAACTAGTGGTTCTTCCTACCATGCCCAATTGTGCAGAAGATAATCAAACAATTCTCTGCCACTATTTCAGGTACCTGCTAAAACATGCTTGCAGCTGGACGATACATAAATAACTAAACAGATTATAATTACTATTACTATAATTTCAAATTACTATTATAACTAAACAGCTGATTGTTTAATAGAAAAAAGTGAAGCAAGAATTTATTTTCTTGAATTTCTTCCTCAACCTTTCAATTTTAAAAAAATCGAAACAATTTTCTTTTGTGGAAAAAAGAAACAAAATCTTCTGCAGAGGGGTAGACACACAATATGCCGAAATACTACTTTTATAAGCCACGTTACATTACATAAAGCAGATTAAAACCACAAGAAATGCCACTATCAAGACATTTTTAACAGTGATGGAAGCTGCCAGCAGGAATAGTTAGATACGCAAGTTTGATTGTACTCAAAATATTTTCCTGGAGGAGCACTACTAATGTTACAAAAATAGATATTCCACAGAAAGAAATACATTCGTATCTTCAAAGTTAATTTTAATTATTTGAAGAATATGGTTATTGACTAAGAATGTGTTGATGCCTTTCTTCCAGTAAAGTAAATTGTTCTGAATTTCTTGATAAACAGAGTTGTCTCATTTTACTATAAAGTTACTGCCCTACACTTATTTCATCGAAGCATCGAGCCTCAAACCTGTTTGGTTTTCAATAAATGGGGTATTTATTAGGAAATGGAAGCAGCTCACTTATAACTGAAAATATAGCATTGTCCTGTTAGTTTATGCTCTGTGGAAGATAGATACGTGATGGGGAAAGGTCCACTGATGCCTGTTACCAACCATGACAGAGCTACAGAGATTTACAATGCAGCATCAATCTTGTCAACTGGATTCTTAATACTGACTGCTGGACACTGGGGAAAAAACAAACTATGTTACATGAACTCTTTGGTAATGCTGGACTTTCAGTGCACACCTCAATGCAAGGGTATTTTACTAGAAACTTACTTTTGGAACAAGCCTTGATGCCATGGTAGCCGTGATGAAAAGTCGTCACCTGTAAGGAAAAAAATTCTCAGTTAGATGGAGATTTCATTCGAATTCCACAGGAAGAACAGTCTATGTCAATAGTTCATTTCCCTTATAACCAACCCTAGATCAGTTTTTCAAATGGGCTCTAAGCTTCAGTATATATAATTTCAAAACGGAGTTCGATTTTTCTTTTTTTACAAGCAACCAGGAATTTTAATGTTCATTAGGTCATCTACTGCTTGCTACGGGTCAAACAAAAAAATCAGTAGATGGCACATTGAAGACTTCTGTAACAAGCGCAGCACAGCTCTGATCTTTTGAATAAGAATGCCTTAAAAGATATAGTATTAATTTAAGAAATATTTGTACAGGCAATAATGCACTTCTGAGTTACTTAGTAAAATAAACAGCCTTTTGTCATTTGAGAAATAACACATTTTAAGGCATGAAAGCAAGTGACTTTGTTATGTTCTGGGTTTAAAAGTAGAGGTTGCAAAACACTAAGTACCTAAGAAATGTTAACTTCAATTATTATCATTCTACCCTTAATCATTATTTATAGATCATTAACAAAAAATACAGCAGGTTCCTCCTTGCTATCCCCTTTGAAATAAAGGATGATTGCTATTTCCTTGGCATTTACTTAGTTCCCCCCCCCCCCCCCCATTTTCTTTTCAGTGCTATTCAGCTAAGATCACTATATCTTTGCAAACACGTGCTATAAACATTACATGTTTGAAAATCAGGGAGACTATCTGGCAAAGCTCAGCCTCAGAGTCCTGACTCTCAGCCAGCCTCAGCGGGAACTCTTCCACTTAAATCGGGGAACTCACTACTCCACGGGAGAGGATAACTGTATCCGCTTAAGAAATGATAAATCTCTTAAAAGAAACGATACGAACATCCGAGGCTTTCCAAGTCCTCTCGAACACATCAAGCCTTGAAGTCCAAGGCAGTGGCAGAACTTACAGCCACTTCCAAACTACATACAAGAGAACAGTAATATTTAATCTTAATATTACATCTTAATTATTTAAAGAGTTTAAAATTAAGATCCTGAAAAACGAATACTTTAAACATACTAACAATCATAGCCTTGCAAGGCAGGCATTGCAAAGATCACTAATTCCATTTTAAATGTGAATAAGTCAGGCAGGTGAGCAATCTACTAATATTATTTAAAATACCTCCGATAGAGCTAAAAATAAAACAGCAATTTATTTCTATTGTCACTTCAGAGGTTTAACTTTCAAAGTGCAGAGCAACACTCAGCTCTTTCAGATTTTTCTGAAGGGTAAAGCTAGAAGAGTTGCCTTGAAAAGCAGATTTATCCAGAAGCTCTTTTCACAGCCGGGCCGAAGTCCAGAAGTACAGTAAGCGTACTGAGTTACACCAACATTACAGAGAGGTGCTACAGCCTTCTGACCATCTATATTCCTTGCTGCTTTCCCATGCTGCCACCCGAGAACACAGACAAACTAGAAAGGGACACAACAGTCCAGCAGGTACTGCAGCACCCTGGGAAGGGCCTGCCGCTGCTTTGCTGGATTGCATGACCGCTCCTTTCCCCCATGAGCTGACCAAGACCATCAGGCTGAGGAGTCACCTAGCCTCTTCTGATTGCAGCTGGTAACTATGCAGGAACGCAATTTAACTAGAAAATACAGTGTAATGTGGAGTTATTCATCTGCAGAAAAAACTCTGAACACCCCCATTCCTCCTAAAAATTAAGTAAAATGAGAGCACTGGGGCACTCCAAATATCACATCTGAAGTAAAAAACTCCCAGAGATTGCCAAGAGCAGAAAACTGCTGCCCGGGAAGCTGCTGTACCATGTGCAACGGGGCACCAGCACGGGATGCGTAACACCCCTTCAGTTGGAAAGCAGGCAGTCCCTCCACCGAGCCTCAGGAGGGCAACATTCAGCAGTATTAATCACCCAGGAACACGCATCTGCCCTCAGCCTTTGCTACACTTCCCCAGGAGGCCAAGGAGCAGAGCAGCTGCCGAGAGGGCAGCCCAGCACCCCCCGTGTTACGAGGAAGGCAAGCCAGCAGCATGCCTCCGTCCCACCCCCTCTGCCAGGCGAAGCAAGAATCAGCCACCATCAAAACATCACTCGTGCAGTGGCAGGCCACCAAAGAAGGCTCACCTACAGACTCCACAAGAAAAAAGGAAACCCAAAGCCTTCCTCTGACATACCTGTATCGTTTGCAACCTGAGTACGATTAAAGTCTGGGCACATTCGTATGAAGGACTGGCACCCATGCACTTTCGCTTCACTTGCACCAAGCATTAAATAATTACCATTTAACAGTTACTTGTGTCCCTCTTCTCATCTCCTACCAGCTGATCTGACGGCACATGCTGCTTTGGACTGTGGTGAGATCCACTTGCTCCCACCTTCCCATGGCGAAATAAAGCGTTTCCAAGATAGCAGCTGCTCATGGGCAGATGAAGGGCTGCTCCGGCATATCAGGTAAGCCAGACAACAAGCATTCATCCCAACTGAAGGAGCTCAGAGCCCAGCAGACACCTCTGGGACAAAACTGTTCAGGAAACATCCCTTTTCATACAAAATTCTTATTTTATATTTACTTGCAACATACTTTCTCTCCCTGTTTACGAAAGAAACCATACCAAATGCCAAAATCAAGTAAAGTTTCAAGTCGTTCTTTTAAATAGAATCTGCAGATAAAACTCCCTACAATCCATTCCTCCTAAAAATGAAATAAAATAGATAGGGGAAAACTGTACAAGACGACTGCTAAACATCAGAAGGCTGGGAAAGTCCAAAACATCACTCCAAAATGTGTCTCAATCTTGCAAAGACTGTCTTGTTGGAAGAGGCCAATATATGCACTACTAACTTCATGTTTAGTTGAAGGGTTCCCCTAAGGCTGATTTTGAAGTTAAGAACCCAATACCTCTTCAGAATGGCACAGGAATTGTCACTGATCAAATTCAATCATGACACCTCATTCTGGATCATGTTCCAGAAACTGAGACACCAGAATCACTGGACCTGTCTTAAAGACTGAAACCTTATTGTCATCAATCCCTTCACCAAAATGGAAAATTTCCTCCTGCATTTGCAGAGAGTAGGATAAACTGAAAGGATCAATTAACAAGCAGAAGGCGGGGGGAAGTAATTTGGCCCCATCCTGACTATCTCAGGTCTGCCCGGCTAAGACCAATGAAGCCCATCTCCCATGGAGCTCATGCCTCATACCTGAGCTGTGGGGTCACAGCTCCTGCCTCGGCTCCCCTTGGCCTTTCAGTCAAGATGTTCCCAAGTCCCCCAGAAATTCTGTTTCCACACAAGAGCTGTGCTGAGGCTGAAGCCATGCTGACAAGCAGCCAGGCAGCGGGACACTCCTGAGACACCTGCACGACACACAAATGCCTTCAGGTGCTGAACAGGAGCTCCTGCAGAGCAGGAGCTGAGACGGTGCAGGAAGCTAATATATCCTAGACCCACCCTGTGAGCATCCCAGCCCTCTGAACGTGTCAATAGAACAGAAATGTAAAGAAAAGTCAGAGGTTACATCAAAAAGCAGTTCCTTAAAGGCCATGAAAAATGTCAGCCATATTTTGTTGATAGTCTAGAACAGAAGTTGTCAGGTTTTAAGATACTTTCCTGTTTACTTTCATAGCACTGCAGCCTGAAAAGTACATCTGATGGCAGCACTACAGTAAGACCTCTTAGATTCATAAAAAGTACTTTCCTCAGTTCATCAACTTTTAAACGCTAAAGGAAGGTTCTCCTTGAAAGACAAGTCCTCAGGATCAGCAGAACATAATACTCTCTGGTTTCAGTACTAAAATTTAAAAACAGCTATTATATCAAGTCAGTATATGAATAAAATTCCATATGAAAACATTTAAAGTACATTAGATTTTTGGTCAAGATGAAAGACTGAAAAAAACTCAAGCAATCTATTCTAATTGGGTTCCCATGGTAACTGTACAATTGGGTTTTTCAGTATAACATCCCAAAGGCCCAATGCACACTTGTAAAATATACTTCAAACAGCCTGAATTGTTTTTACATTACAGCACTCCCAGGAAGATCAATTACTATACATCCCCACCCTAACTATTAGTGGCAGGAGATGTTAACACTATTGGCCATATTAACATAAGTCATGTAAAAACCACCATGTATCACCATCATTATATAAATCTAATTACACACTTCAGATTCATCAAACATGTTCTGAGTGATAAACCAATACTAGTCTTGTCACAAGATCATGTTTACTGAATGTTAGAAATCAACCCCAAATATATGCCAAACCATTTTGCTTCTCATATTGATTTCAAGGATAAACAGAATCAATCATTAATAATTACATTATAAGATGACCCATAGGGTTAATCATATTCTTAGAAACTCTCACTATGGAATCAAATATAGTTGCACAAAAAGATAACTGAGAAGTGTTCAAATCCAGGCCATATGCGTTACCAATAATATAAAAGAAGGTGCATTCGCTAACATGCAACTCATGCAACTGGTGAAAAGAAAATAGTACTGTTCTATTTAAAAACAAGCCACAAGCATTTATCAAGAAAGTTTCTCTCAGATTAAGCACTTTGCCTTTTCGGGCCTCAATTTCACTTTCCGAAAGCCCAACGCTGGCTGTAGACCCAGCCTGTCCTTCCAGGCAAGACTTCCAGCCAACTGCCTAAGCCTCAAAGCTAAAAGGAGATGATGACCCATGGCTACTGTAAGGAGGATTCAAAACCAACTGATGCACACATATTTCCAGGGGGGGAAAAAAAAACCCCAAAACAAACAACAGTTTGAATAAAGTCAATCTCATTTCTCAATCAACCAACCAGAATATCTTACCAGATATCAAAACCAGAAATCTTGGCATTTCATGGATTGAAGTCAGCAAATAACCAGAGGTATTTCTGGTGTCAACAGGGCACTGCACAAGAGATTTCACTTTTCTCCCCACCCTTCCCACTACATTACATTTGATCATACTAAACTTCAGTGGAGCAAGATGAAGGGAAAATGAAGTTGTGTAAACTGTTTCTCCAGGACATTGCTGACAGTCTAAAAAGGTACTGTCAACATAGCCGGCCCACTGCTGCCAAGGCAAGGCTCTGCATTTCATGGGTATTTTTAGATGCTGTACATTCCATCTTGTGGTTTTTATATGTGAAACAGAAAAAAATAATCTTTTAACAGGGCCTTAAGTATACTTTAGGTGTTTATTAAAAAGTTTAACTAATTAACAGACCTTCTGCATACTTCAGTGTACAAACAACCAAAGATAGCATTACTGTTTGTGTTGTACTGACTCATCTAAAGCAGTCAAATAATACTTAAATATTATTGAATGATGATTATACAGCAGTGACATTTAGAAGACAGCACTAACACTTGCCACCTGCTAATGCAGAGTTACCTGGAGGGAGTTAAATTTGCACTTGGAGCATGTATGTGGCATGATTTGGAAAACAGAGCAAATCTGACTTCAGAGTGGGCTGTGCTGCTAACATATACCACTTTCCTAAAATACCAATGTCATTAATCTGATCATAATGCACTAAAAGTGGCATTTGAATAATAATTAAAACTTGAAAATGCACCCATCAGGTAAGACCAAAGGCTCATCTCTTCAGTATCTCATCTTCAACAGCACCAACAGCATGTAGCTACTGAGTACTATAAAAACAAGGCAAAGCATTTAATGATTTTTACTGGCATACTGCCATGCCCCCCAAAAACGTGGGATTTAAACTGCCCGAGTCAGAAGTGGGGTTTCTGAATGTAAAATAAAAGTTAGCTTCTGAGCCCAAACACAGCATCCCCAACTGCCGATTCCAAGACCCGCAGCTCAGCTCCACGCCGGGTTGTGAACACACAGCGCGATCTGAACCAATGCCTGCTGCTTCCCCGGGTGCTGTCAGCTCCTGCTTTCAGAGAGGCAGAATTATTCTTTTACTCCCTTTACCAAGCTGCTCAAGACTACAGAGCTTTCTTATCAATGAACTCCCCTCTTCCTCCTTGAGATTAAATGGGACTTGTTCAGATGTAAGTATTTTTAATCACCTTCAGAACCCCCACTGCGTCGGGGAGAATTTCAGCTGTATGTCCAAATTTTACAGGTGACTTGAAAAGATACCTGAAATTATTTACACCCTTTAATTTGGCATAATAGAAATCAAAGTAGAGAGCAGATAGTCCTGACAGACATCAGGACAGGGTGCTTTTGCTCTGCTGCTGATATAAAAGTAAATAAGGAAACAACTTGAAAAAGGATTAGCAAAAAGCATCAGAACAGTGGCATATTCCCAAAGAAAAGCTTTCACAATTACTCAGCTTCCATAAAACTCCAAAGCCATGCAAGCATTGACATTCAAACACACCTGACTTTTTTAGACAGTAGTCTGGACCACACATGTAGATCATCAGTTTTAAAATTGCATTTTGTATTTCTGGAAAATACTTCAGCACAGGTTTGGTCTGGTTTTATAGTTTGGCCGCTCCTCCAGCTGTATGTTTAACTTAATGCTGGCCCCAATGCACCTGTTCTGGGTGATAATGTTAGCCTTACAGGAGGCAAAATTTAACACAGGATTTTTTTCTTGCAGCAGGAAGGTTTTGCTCAGATAAATTAGCACAGCGGAAGCCCTTGCCAGCACAGACTTGCAGAACAGCAACCTTCACAGCTATGAGAGGTAAGAAACTCAAGGACCGGCAGTCTGCAGGAAAGACACCAAACCAGGCCTTTTGCTTTTTTATTATGGCATTAATGAAGAAGTTAAAGTTCGCAAAACCAGCCAACACATGTGCTGAAACCTGTCACTACCTAAAAGATTTCAAGCCTCCTGAAATTAAAACTTTGTCCTGCATTTTCCCATCAGTTACACTCTCTTCACCAGTCCAGATATCTTATGAACACTCGGTAAACTAGAGAATTGCACAATCCGTCAATAAAGTAAGCGTATTTTGAACTACTGTCCATATGACTCAATTTGTCAGTAAAAACTGCCACCAGCGCTGTGCTTGCAGAAAAATGTCCATAAATGCATTATTGCGACTGGCAGATCGATGTCCATAATAAAAACAAATAGATTTAACAAGTGCTTGCTTTTACGAGTTATGCAATTGGTGGGATGTGTATTCAGCTTCACCCGACAACTTCTGGGAATGGGCAATACAGACCGGGTTAGGCACTTGCTGACTTCACTAGCGTTACAAACAGGAAATTATTCTAACGCAGGAAATCTTTAAAAGCGTTAGACGGAATACTAATGCCTTCAGGAGATATTTAGAAGTTTCACACATTCAGAATTTAATGTATTGTTCTGTGAAATATAAAATGAGAGATGTTAACAACTATCACAGGCAGTGAGGCTTTTTTTTTTTTGCCTCTCCCTCTTCGCGGAAAATAAGTTTAATTTAGGTCAGCTGCATCCCAGGCAGAACAGCTCACTAGTCTCAAGGCTGATGTTAAACACCCCAACAGATCAGGACCTACAATTTGTTCCCACGAAGCTCTCACAGCACCAACGCCAGAATGACCATCACTGCTGAAACCACCTTTCAGTCACCACAAGGGAGGATGTCACCCTTCGTATCGGCGGTGGAGGACAGGGCTCACAGGGAAATTATGCACTGGTCAGAGCACGAGCCAGTACAGCAGCCAGCATACAGAGGTTTAATTCATAAACATCAGCTGCTCTCGCTCCTCCAAAACCCTAATTGCATGGGAAGAGAACACTACAAAAACACTCATTTGTGTCTTTGACATGTTCTCCTTTGGATTTTTTGCATTAGTGTTTCTTCTAACAGTTTCCCCTGTCACCGAAGGCAGTTTAAACATAGCTTCTTGGGTGCAGCCTTTCCATCTTATCCACACTTCCCATAACAAACTTAATACTTTTTCTGCACAAGTCCTTAAATTAGCCATTCAAGGAAACCCTGATAACCTTCCCAAAGGGCATGAGCTTCTCCTTCAGGCTACTATCCCTTTAGTGATGCCATTAACTGATTCTCTACATACGTTAAGCATTAAACAGTAGTGACAAGTTAATTACAGAGTTATCAAGAGATAAAGTAGTCACGGTAACACAAGTTGCAATATAACTACAACAGTTTCCTATAGAGCTTCTGTTCAGTTGCTGGTGTAATTGGTGTAATTAACTTGTCATGGATCAGAATGCAGATAGGAATTGCTAAAGCCACCTTGCAAGCTCATGTGGCTACATCTTTTTCCTCTGAAGCTTGAGGCTTTTGGTAGAACTGTCCACATTTGGAACATTTCTGTTTGAAAACAAAGCAAACAAAACTTTTTACTTGGAAAAATTATGTCACAGACTGACAAAACATTCACAAGAAAACAAATAAGCAACCTGGCAAATTTCACATAACTGGATGTTTTTAGACAGACGTATCCTGCATTATGGGGTGGTTTGTTGCCCCAGAGGCAGTAAGCTTTACAAACAGCAGAGCAGGCAAACACACATTAAGGAACTTAAATCAAAGCCAGAGAGGGGAGGGGGACCTGTTCTAGAGGGCAAAAGCCCCAACCCAAAATTAAGACCTGAAGAAATAACTTGGATTTAAAACAAGATATTCTGTAGTACCTACAATTCTGTTCCAAGTTTGCAAGCGCTAGCCTAAAAACCAGAGGCAGGTTATCCCACCTTTGTTAACCCTTCAGGTCTCGACACAAGAGGCAGACATAAAGGCACGCTGGCTCTGCTCACTCCTTCCTGCAGAGACCATACAGAACCCTTTCCAAAGAGGTGCCCGTGCACAGGCAGGAACAGAGCTGCCAGAGGAGACTTTTGGCTCACCAGACCTTCTGTGGACTCCCACATCACAAGGCAGGGAGGCATCGTAATGTGACAGGAGATCCCCTACCGTGGCTCCGACTTAAGCTGCATTTCCATACAAGCGAGGGAAGACCAAAGGCCACAGAGGCAGTTCCGGCAGGGAGAGCTCCTACACCACCAGTTTTGGTCCCCCGTGCATCAGGGAGACAGGCAGGGCTTGAAGGCCAAAACCTCCATCAGGTTCACAAGAGAACCCTGTCATCCAAGCAGACCCCTCCAGAAGATAACCCTTGTCTTCTGTGCAGGGGGAGCACAAGTCTGGGCACAACAGTTTAGAAATGACTGTCATGGCATTACTAAGTGTTACGCCCCAGTTTATAAAATGGAAGGCTTTGTCGTGTGAAACACTGCAGAGAGTGCACCTTGCCTTTTAATAAGAGCTCCATTACACAAAAACACAATGCAACTCAGTAACAGGTTTATTGGGGAGTCGGGGTGGAAAAAAAAAAAGTCAATCTTTACATTTACTTTGCTTTAAAAAGCACGTGCAGTTACAATATCGTACCTATTTTACAAATAGTCGCAGAGCTTGGCTTTTACGTCAATGCAAAAGGACATTTTTATGTTAATATCAATTTGACACGCATTATTTTAGCACAGTTTCACGCTAATCTGGCCTGAGCACAGGCTGCTGCCAGAAGGCAGGGTGCTGCCATCCAGCCAGCCATCCGCCCCTTGTCCTGCTCCATCGCAGCCCCACGGGAACCCACACGCCTTCAGGAGCGCCTCGGCTCCCACGGCGGCCGCAGGACGGCTTCCCCCGGGCAAGGGACGGCTTTGGCGGAGCTGCCTGGGGCCGGAGCCGCGCCTAAGGCAGCTCAGGACCGGCTCGGGTTAAGCTTTACATCCAACCCCCCCCCCGCAGGGACGACCCCCGGCCCACGCGTGGGCCCGGCGCCTGCCCTGGCAGCAGAGGCCTTGGGACCCGAGGAGGGGTGTTTCCTCCCCGAGGGCCCGCGGGTGCCTCTGAAGGCGGTACCGGGGGCACAAAAGCCCCGTGCGCCTACCGAGACCTCGGCAGGCGCGGCGGGGCTGCGACCGCCCGCCCCCCGCCGCGGCTGCCGGGGGGACGCGGGGAGCGGCCCCGGCCCCAGGCCCGGCCCGCCGCCATGTCCCGCCCGCCCCCGCCGCTTCCTCCTGCGCGGCCGCCCCGAGCCCGCCCCGCCGGGCCCCGGAGCCCCGCGGCTGCCCGGCCCGCCCGCGCACCTGCCCGCGAGGAGGAGGAGGAGGAGGAGGAGGAGGAGGAGAAAGGAGGAGGAAGGAGGAGGGCGGGAGGCCGCAGCGGCGTCCCCGGCGCCTACGGCCGCACCGGGCCCGTCGCCACCGAGGGGCTGTTCCTGCCGGGCCGCGGCGGGGGAGGCGCCGCGCCGCTGGGGCGGAGCCGCCCGGGAACCCGCGCCGGGCGGGCGAGGGACGGGGGGAGGGAGGGAAGCGGCCCGGGCAGGCCCGGCCCCGGCCCCGCGGCCTAGGCCCGGCCTGGCGGGCCTGCAGGCCCGGCCCTTCCCCAGGGCCTCCTACCTGGCTCTGCCGGCGCGGCTCCGGGGGGCATCCCCGGCCCCTTCGCCCTCCTCTTATGGCCGGGACAGGGAGGTGCGAATGGGCCCGGGGTCACGCCGCCCACCTGCGCCGGGCTCGGCTCCCCCCGGGGCTCCCGGCTCAAAGCCAGCGTGGCTAGCCCGGGTCACCCAGGTGGTCGGAAACATGGGTTTCGGCAAAAGCCCATCGCAAAACGGCGCTCGGTGGGCAGGAACGCTGGGGGAGCCGCAGCCCACGCGGTGCTGAGCCCCTCCGGCGGTCCTGCACCGTGGTTCTTCCTTTAGGCGCTGAAATGTGGGTGGCTGCTGACCAAAATCCGCCACATCTGGAAGCAAAATGCAGCCCTTATAACTGCACGTGTTTTTTAAAATTACCCTGGTCTGTCCTTTGTTCCGCTCACGCTTTGGGGCAGGATAATGAAGGGCAGCAGGCAGAGACTGGGAGCATCGAGGAGTCGGCCTTTTTCTCTTGTTTGCAAAGTTAGGGGGTTAGGGTGGGGACAGTGAATTAGGCCAGAGTTTGCAGAGGGAGCAAACAAAAATTTGCTTGGCAAATACAATTTTTAAAAGAGGAGACACGGGGGAGATTAAGAGCGAGTAAAATGTCAGAGGAAAGTAGGCTGTAGGGTGAGGTTTATTTCAGGTCATAAAAAACCAGCACAAAAGGTGCCAGTAAAGTTTGCAACAAGAAACCACTAATTTTCAGGCCAGAGAATCTTTCACTGTCTGAATCTTAATCTGAGCTATATCAGCAAAAATTTTATTAGTCATCTCGTATGACTCAGAAGCTATCACAAAACGGAGGAATCCACTTGGGAAAGATCAGAACGATTTTTTAAAAGTCATTACAGAATTCTAGAAATCCTTTTTTTCATAGGGAATGATAAACACTGTAAATAAAGCGGCATTGAGTTAGTGCCTATTATATCTGATTCTAAAAAATTACAAAATCTGGTCCAAAATGCAGAAGTTTCCCCAATGCAGTTGAAGTACCTTGGCAATAGTTGCACTTGGTGCGAACTTACCTGAGGGCATCCACTCACACTGGTGTGTAATAGCACTGAGACACTCCTGCTGGTTTTAGAAGTAATATTTTTAACATGACACCTAGTTTTCCCTTTTGCTTTCTGCGCCGTTAACCTTGAGTCTCTCAAGGAAATGTAAGCAAGGAATGTTTACCACCCTGTCTTGCTTTCCTTACTACCTACGTAGGCAAAGCATCGGACAAAGTCACCGCTGAAATTGTTCTCAGATAATAAAAATGTCCAGAGCTTTCACACCACCCTGCTAATTGCAACCTGCAAACATACCAATTTTGAACATGAGAGAAGTGATCTGTGAATCTGTGTGATCTGCGAAGGATGAATTTTGATTAATATAAATGGTTTAACTATGATAAATTCAGATCTCGTGGTATGAACAGCTTACCTAGGCAATTTCATTTAAAGCAGCAAAGAAATGATATTACAATAAAGGAAAAATGTATGAAAAGGTATTCCGTGTTTGTAATAAGTTACCGCCAATTACAGGCTTCTGGCTGATGTTTTCTTTTTTATATGTTCAGAGTTCATCTCTCTGACTTAGCTTTACAGTAGCTGTTAGTGAACAGGTGATTCAAACTACTCTGTAACTGTGTGATGCCGTATGCTGACAAGAGAAAGCAAAGCTTTTCAGTAGCGCTAATGAAGACCAGATCAATGGTCAGTCAAAAGGTACTGCCGTTGTGTGCCCCATACAAGTGCAGTGGCTTATGTGGGGATGATCTCCTCTCTAAATGAAAGATCTCTTCACATCAGTAACCTCTGGACTGGATGGGATACCCTAGAGGTTGTTATTATTTTAGAATGTAAATATCGAACTTCTTAAACCCTGATTTTTATTTTTTTTTTTTTCTCAGACATTTTAAAATCCAGTGTCATGCCGCGAATTAAAAGGCAGGAAGGTGGATATTTCTGCAGTAAGAGGTGGATCTGCTGCTTGGCAAAAAAAGCCCAAACCAAAACATGTTTATAAACTCACTGTTCTGAAATCCTGTCTCCGCAATCTTCCTTTCTGAAACGATCGTCAGTTCTTTTTCTGCCTTTTTGTCCTTCAAGGCATCGATATAAAGATCAGCCTTGCAGCTTGGTCTGGATTATTCCAGTTGAGAAGGAGCAACTTGCTGACCAGCATGACCAAGGTAGATGTTAGCACTGACAGTAGCGCTGCTTAAAAAGAAAACTTGATCAGCAGTGAAGGCCCTGAAGGACCGCTTTCCCACTGTGAATACGTGCCATCATTATGTAAATAAATACTTAGAGATTTATGCAACCCTAAACTAAACAGGAGATTCTCAGGGCCATCCACGTAGCAGCTGCAAGTAGGCCTAAGCTCCCTCTGCTCTGAGCTGTAGAGATCTGAGCCACGATGGGAAGGTGTTTGTAGCTGCCTAATGCATGAAGTTACCTCTCTGCTATATGCTTCCCTCCACATCTGACCTGGGGTTACTTCAGGTGGAGCGAGTCAGACTCTGCTCGCGCCTACCCTGTGAGTAGTGAGCGGCACGAGAAAGGGTAAAGTAGGATGTTTGCAATAGTTTCAATTGACAGAATTTAAGATTCATTAATATCTCCCAAGCATTAGTGAATGTTAGCGTAGCATTTTAAGCACTTCGGAAATTTCAGTCTGGTATTTTATCTCTTAAGAATGAATTTATTCTATTTTGAAAATACGAAAATGCCAGATTAAAGGGAAACAATGCTAAACTGAATGAAGTCTCTCTGTCCTGATATCCTTTTCTCAAAAGTAGCCAGTTCCTGAAACTTTATTAGTAATAAAGTGGAAACCTCCCCAAAATATGTATTAATCTTTTCTGATTCCTCTCCCAAGATGATCTCCTTATTGCCTGAAGCATGAAAATTGATTATCTTTAATATGATTTTAGTTTGCGTTGTAACAGGCTTGAATAGGGAAACTACAATATCCAGGCTTTCTTAAAACCCAGCGTCTTGGGTTTTAGTAGCGAACGCACAAGTTGTCTGCAATATAAAGAAGTGTTTCTCTGTGCTTGTTCTAGCTGTACTGCATTGTAATTTAATTCAGTGTCATATACTCCTGTTAGCAAATGAGGTAGAAAGGGTACTCCTGGTGGGTTTTCAGTCTGCCTTCAGAATTATGAACATCTTATTCAGCTCCCCTATAATCCTTGTGCTATCCAGATTTTCATCTTTGTTATTTAAGTAAGCGCCGTTATAATTTCAACCACTGAACTTTTTGAATTTTCCCCTAACCCGTCCTTTAACGACAAGAGCAAGAGTGAGGAGACTGTTCCTGATTAGATGTATCACTGGCCAATGACATCAGTGTCGGCAGACATTATATATGTGTATATATATCCCCTTTTTTCATGTATTTAGGCCTGCTCCTACTACTGTAGTTGGTATCCCTTGTCAGCCTTCTTTCTTAAATTAGCTATCAGGGCCACTAGGTGTTAATTTTCTTCCTAGGAGTTTCCAGCATTCAGTCATGACACATACAGTCTGCTTCACTAATTCTAAAGCTTATGGGAAATTTTCATAAGACCGATACTGTAAGAAGATCAAAATTTCTAAAATGTTTTTCAGGTCGTGTCCCATGTCTTTGTTTCTCATTCAAGGCATTTTCTTTCAGTTCTTTACTTTATTTGTTATTAAGTCTGTCGCTTATCAGCCATCGTTCATTTAACGTGGGCTTTTCAGGTACAGGATTGTATTTTCCCGGGACTGGAACATCTGTCTGCAGTTGAGTGCAAAATGCCCTTCTAGTGACAGCACGTGAATTTGCTTCCAAGTAAACCAAGGCTTAGACTAACACGTGAACTTCGGGGTCGCAGAATGTAATGGGGTGGGATGGAAAACTAAAAAAAGGAGGATTTTATTAAAGGCCTTGAGGTGTGAATTCGCAAATATTTCAGCCTGGATTAAATTCCTTGTTAAGGACTAACCTCCAAAAGCATCTACTTTCTGCAACATCTGCTGTGGAAGAGAGGCTTGGGCACTGGAGCTGTAACTACCCTCTTGCTAGCTTGAGAGAGAAACAGATGGAGTCTCAGGGAAGATGTAGTACTGAAAATCACTGTGATTTGGACCTCACTTGTAGTTCTTTAATTTCCCCCCAGAGAAAATTGTCAGATTGGAGCACAAGCAAAATATATTTCTGCCTTCGTGTGTATGTGCCTTACTGAGTCAGAATCTGGCCTCGATCACTTCCTATGCTCCGGTGACCTCTCCGCATGAACCTCCTCAGCTGTGAATAAGTGCAGTAATGTAACCTTGTGTGATTTCACTTGAAGAAGTAAATAAGTCTTGCTTTTCACATTTATAATCACCAGGAAAAAAATAAAAAAAAAGGCTGAATGAAACCAGAAACTGTGATTTTATTTGCCAAGGCGCTTGCATTTTCTCAACAGCAGGGATGTGTCCTGCAATTTTAAATCTGGAAAGTTCATGTCAATACAGAGCTAGCTGTTTGATCTGGGCACGTTATGTGCTTTAATTGGCCCTGAAGGAGACTGTGTGTGTGTATGAGAAAAGCTCTCTGAATCTGGTTTCAAAATAGGTTTTTAATAATAGGAATAATCTTATACCAGACTTTTGTTTGCAGCACATTATGGGAGCTTGTCCATATATTTTAATTGGTGTGAAATGGTGAGAAGCGCACACCTGGGTCATGGGGAAGTGGATTGTATGTCTGGATGGGTATGTGAGTGCAAGTGTTTCTGGGAAATTTAAAAGGAGTTAAATTTTGATGATATGGGATATGATCTGTGTGTAAGAAAAGAGGTCTGAGGGGTAGTTCTGAAGAAGTGTGATTTTCTGGGGCTCCTTCTTCAGTCTGGGTGGGAGTAGATGGGAGCTTTGAAGGCCTGTTTGTAGCAAAATGTAGGGACCTGTAAGAATCACTGGTGATGGCACGTCATTTCCAATGGCAACTGAGATTATTAAAGAATGCTGCTACTTCAACAAGAGGAGAGTATCTTCCTTGCGTATAAATGTGAACAGTCTGGGTCTCTGGAGTTAATCTCCACAATTCTTGAAATTCAAGGGAATTCTGATGAAGATCTGTAAGTTTTAAATTGCCGTCATCTTTGAAATAGTTTGTAATCCCTGCGAATAAAACTTTTTCTCTCGCTCTTCCCCCAAAACATTCTCTAAGCTTTTTGATTCCACTTTCAAATGTGGAAGCATGGACTCATCTCTATTAAAAAAACAAAAAGTAAGCTAGGAGTCCGGATATATTGAGCAGGAATACAACTGGTTCCTGCACTGGGAGAGGAAGGAAATTGGGTGGTTCGAAGTGTAGGATTACTGGTAAGTTAAGAAAACGTATTTTAGTAGGCAAACCATTTTCAGTACTTATGAAGAAGCTTGGCATTGGGAGAAATATGATTTCCTGTAATCAAGGTGCTGGGAGTTGTTTGCCAGCCACTAATGCCTTTAGGGAAATCTAGTAGCAAACCGTGTAAATGAGAGGGATATTAGCGGAGATTGGTTTCATTTTCTTCAGGGCAAAACCATAAAAAGTTATGGTGTTTCATATGCCCTACTTCAGTTGGTTTAGTTATCTCCTGGCTGCTCTGTTCCAGAAGTTGTTGGAAAATGCTTTGACAATATTTGGTGAAACTAACCAGTATAAATTTTATCTGATATGCTACAGAGAAATTTGTGTGGTAAAAAGGCTTATAAATATTAAATAAGAGGAATTTTAGGTCAATAAGGCCACTGATAAATCTCCTGTTAAATTAAGTGTGCCTGGAGCCCTATATTTAGTGGAGAATTCGCAGCTATTGCCAAATTCCAGCAAGGCTCAAGCATTTCCAATAATTATTACAGCAAAATTTACAGCATATATTTTTTCCTATTGACATATTAAGCGTATTTGCAATAGAACACATCCTTCAAGTAATTGGGTTATTGTAGCCTGTTGAGAGATGTGCCCATCTTTGTAATCATTGTAAATTATTTGAAAAATGTTCTTAATAATTCTTTTTTTTCTGAATGAAGATTCCTCCTTGCATTCCTTCCTGTGCCATGGGCAGGTGAGGTTGCCAACAATTATCTGTGCCATTGCATTCACAGAACTCACGGCATCAATTACTTTGTAGGGGCAGACTTGCTCCCAAGTGAACCTGTGTGTTTACCGGGAGGCACTGGAAATTAAATCAAGTTAATTCCTTTTGGTCTTTCTAGCCAAGCTGTGTGTGCGGGCGCAGGGGTGCGCGTGCGCGTGTGTACGTGTGCATTTTGTAGAATCACGTACTGTAGGCTTAGAAATGATTCCACTTGAAGTTGGTACTAACCTGCCTCTTGCATCAATGGAAATGGATATTATGATTGCTGTGTTGAAACGTGCGCTCAAATGCATTGGGAGTTTGATACTGTTTTTCAAACTGCCAAATAGATAATGTCAGAACATTTCTGAAATGGGATACTAACATCAAGATATACTGCACCAATCAACTAACATCAGGCAAAGTATAGCGTAAAACTGTGGATGTAGGAGACTACTACAGAATTTCCATTTTCATTCCCTATGTCAACAGCTTTGTAACTTACCTAGTAGATTGTTTTATGTTTTCCAGACATATTCTCAGTAGACTACAAACACTACATTCAGCTCAGCCTTCAGAACCCAAAGAATTAGATATGCTGTAGTTTATGAAATGGATGTTTATGAAAGTATCCTTTGTTTGAATTGCTCAAAAACCCAACATGAATTCAAACTTTGACAGCGTAAGCAGAAAATAAGAGGGCCATAGTGATCTCCCAAATGTAGCCTTAACTATTGAGGTTCTCATATTGAAAATGCAATTTTCTGTCTAGATGTTTATGAATGTCTTCAAATTCCCTTTCATAATAGCCCCTTTTTGACAGGCCTTTTTCAACTCTGAAATATGAGAAGAAAGGTTGCTGCAGAATGTAGTATATACCATTACAGGAGGTACACCTCTGTCCCTCAAGCCAACAGTGCTCTTTTGGAAGTCAGTGATGATATATGCATGTGTAGGAGGTTGCAGAGCCCAAGATCCATTGCAGAGAAGCAGGATTCTTTTACTGAATCACAGTAAGTTTGGATGCTGAGATGTGGTGTGACACTTTAGGGAGCCTGTCTATGTAAAATGTATGAATTTCTGTGTGATTTTATAAACTGTGTGTATAACTCCAGCCTTGTGTAATCTTCATAGTGCTAGCAAACCATCACAGAGCAGCTGAAGAACAGTCAAAACTGGTAATACTGAATTACTCTCTACAGGTAGGAATGTGTCTGTTTTGCTATGGAGAGTGTCTACATTAAAGGACTCCGGCTCCCCCGGATCACCTGTGTGCATTAGCATCAGTGTACTAGAAATGGATGGCAGCAGTGCAGTCAACACAGCAGAAATGAATACACAGCAGAAAAGTAGGCACAAAGCATAGACTAGTTCTGCCTGTTGTCACCCACATTTCCACGTTGTCCTTGTGCTCTCACGAAAATCTGATGGCGAGTGGTTGTGTGCTTGGGCAGCTGAGGGAATGCGAAGAGTTCCTCAGGAGATGGGAGAGTCAGTGTTGGACCTCCATTGCCACGATGTCTGGTGCCCCAGGAGCTCAAGCCTGGGGTCTGAACCTTGCTATCCAGCGCTGATGAAACGGCTCGGTCCCAACCAGCCGAGAGCAGCCAGGGCCCAAGCTTGAAATCCATACAGCCTCCTGAGGGGAGCCTGCAAGGGAAAGCTCACGAGCGTTGGGATGTTTGGGGATCACATCACGTGCATCTGGCAGTTTTGCAGATGATGCCACTTTAGCCCATCTAAGGGCTCTCCTCACGGTGTTACTGCTGGCGCTTGGAAAGAGCACAGCCGGGGACCCTGAGGAAAACTGAGCGAGGTCCGCCCCTTCCCCAGGGAGCTGCTTCTCAGCTGCAGCTCACCCTGTGGGTCCTGCCTGACCCACGCTGCCGTATCCCCTTGCTGTGCCCAGGAGGGCTGCCCACCTACACCCCGTCCTGCTCTTACACCTGGCCCAGCTCAGCCAAAGCGGTTCAGGCATCTCAGGACTATATTGCTCTTTTTGGTTATAAACAGAAAATTAGAGTCTTTGCTGATGAGTCTTGTGGGCAAGTAAGTGCCGTATTGCCAGGTAAATGGTGGCTGCTGTCCTGTGGGTTTTAATGGAAAGTGTCACACATACGGAGTTCGAAGAACACAGTTTTCTTCAGAGAAATCATTGGCCATGTCAAATGTGGGTTGAAGCCAATGAGAAGACTCTCACTGATGTCACTGGGCTTGGTATCAGCTCATTTGATCATAAAAGATCAATTGTTTGAGTTGAATTGCTGTTCCCAGATTAAAATGGCATTTTTTCTTTCTACAAAAACATGAACTTTAGGATAGCTGTATGGTGCCTGAAAAGGAAGATGCTGAGGTTCCCCCAACAGCAGGGACTTGTGAGAGCAAGGAGACCCTCGCAGGTGTTTGTAAGGCAAGGTAGTAACTGAACTGTGCTCATCCTTTGGTTCTGAGGACTCAAATTTATGAGCATACTGCAAGCCATGCAAAATCCAGCAAGGCCATATACAAGGCCATATCTGTGATAATTTTTGTTATAATCTGAAAGTGCAGATTGTTTTGTCACTTTCAGTGTTGTGATCTTGTGTACATGGTATATACTATCTGTTCTAATCGACTGTAGTGTGATGGAACAAATGGTTCTCTGTAGGAGAGGTAGAAAGGAGAAAGATCTTCATTTTCTTTGTTGTCTATTGTCACCAAATATTGGAAAAATTACCAGTTTCAGGGAATTACTGCCCTGAAGTTGTTGCAGAAGTACTTGGTATAAAGCTCTGATGCCACCCAGCATCAGTATGTTCTCCAGGAGAGCTGTTTGCTGCTGCAGCGTTCTTAATCAGTTGTTCTTGTGAGACTCTGTCCCTGTCTTTTTCTCTGTTCCCTTGATCAGTCTTTACTGCCTTCTTTTTCTTTGTTTTCTATCTTTTTTTGAGCATCTTTTTCTCTAACATAATTTAGACAAGTTTCCAGTTAATGTTCAGTCCTGCTTGTAATCACCACATTGAAAAAGAAACTAGAGATCCACAACTTCGTTGTCCAGCCACTGCATTTATTTTAATGACAATAAAATCTGTCTTTTTGTTTTGTTTTGTTTTGGAGTGAAAGAAAAGGGGCAAGGAATTGCTGTTTTGACAAGTTAGAGGAATGGTTAATAAAGTCCTGGTTAAGGACGTAAATAAAGTGCTGGTAGTAGAATGGGTTAGCAAACACAGGTTAGTAGCTCCATACATACTTCTCTAAAGAAAGCTCATTTAAAGGGTGTTTCTCTGAGGGATTAGAAAGGCAAAGGGAAAGGCAGGAAGAACTACAGCTCCTTGCCAAGTAGCACTACCGACTAGAAGCAGGAACCCTGTTCAGTTGCACTGATGCGCAACTTCAGTGCTAGATTGGGGCACTGTCTTTACTTCGTGTGTCTTTCATTAACGTTTGTATAAAAATACAGTGTACACTGTGAGGTAGGTAGAATTCTGCACTAATCTAAAGGGGTGTGAAAATGTTTATCTTCTTTTTCCTTTTAAGTATCTATGTAGCATGAATTGTCTCAAAGTAGTGTTAGGGCATAACCAGGGTTCCTGTCCCTCACAGTGGTCTTGGCTCAGGTCTGGGTTCAGCTCCCCATTCAAATAGCAGCCTAAGTATATAATATATAAACTATATAAATGCATAAAAGTATTTTATAAATATAAAAATGGGTAAAATTCACTTTGGCCTGTACCCGTGCCTGTTCTCCAAAGGCGCTGATGTCCGGAATCAGGGCAGTGGAGCACGCTGGGTGAGCGGGGCTGTGATGGAGCAGGGCTGGGAAGTCCCCCCAGGTGCACTGGACCTGGCTGTGTTCCCACGCCTACTGGGAGGTGACATCCCTCCAGAATGGTCCTGATGCGGTGGTCCGTGCTGGGGTGAGAGGCTGATCCCCCGGTCAGCAAATCAATGTGCGGTGCCGGTGAGAGATGCGCAGCTGGGGTGGGGCTGCTCCCACGTGCACATCGATGTAGGCAAATCTATTCCATGTTCTGCTTTCGAAATTGGTTTAATAATACACATTAAAATGCCAACTGACCTGCAACAGGAGAAAAAAAAAAATTGTTTGTGACAATTGTCTGTGACAAGCACCTTAACGTGAAATAATTCAGGTTAACCTGCAGCAGATTTCAAGCATAAGCAAGTCCCTAGATGGTAAAGGTAAAAATGCACACCCTGAAAAGGTCAGGCATCTGCTGAAACCTCCTTGTGCTCCCAGTTCTGACAAAAACAAGACGTAGGCAAAGGCAACTCCAGAGCGAGCCTGAGGAATAAGAAAGGAGGTGTGCTAGTCAAAAGAGAGGTAACATTTATATTTCTAACAATGCTGTAAGGTACCAGGAATCAGAAGGAGGCAATGAACAACTGCTCTGTCTCCTCTACGTGCAAACCTTGTTTAGAAAGTTCCTAACTTTTGTTCCGCTCTCAGGATGCCTCCTTCAAATCACTGTCATCCCCTGCCTGTTTTTAGCTTCAACTGGCCTTTACAGAAGCGCAAGAGGGAAATCTGCATAGTTTAAACCAGTATAATGGTTAAATAGTTTTATACTGATCTGGAACATGGAGTAGAGATCATTTTGGTTAGCATATTGTTTCAACACTGGACAAATACAAATGTTTCTCTGGAGTCTAAGGATATTTTTAATACTGCTTTTTAGATGTTGTTTTATTTTGCATTCTTCCCAGAATTTTTAAGCTTGTTTTAATTTTTTTAAGGGTATCCTGTCAGTTTTTAAATACAGTCTTTTCATGTCGCCAATGAATCGCTTTGATCTGCAGATGAGAACTGATGAGATGCAGCTTCCTCATTGCTGAACTTTGCCAAGAGCTTTGAGTACGTCTGCGATCGAGCCCATCAGAATCCTAAAACTGGGAAAATACAGTTCCTGACAAGACTTTCCAAAGCAATCTTTTCCCATTGTCTATGAAGCAAAAAGCCCAGAACAAGACGTCTGTGTTTTGGTAGCATAAAAGTGAATGAAGAAAAAAGGAATGCGGTTTGATTAACATGTTCTTTGTTTTATTTATATAGTAATAGCTGTGAAAAAAGTTATAGTCCTCTTTCTCTGCGCCACATCTTCAGGCGTCAAGGGAGCTGGCAAGGGAGGAGCTCGCAGTACAGAGGGATAGCTGGGGGCTACGCAAATTGCCCCTGAAGTGGTCTTAAAAAATTTGTCATGAAAAGGACAATATACAGTGATGCTGTAGGACCGTAAAATAGTCCAGGTTGGTTTGGAGGAGGCCTCCAGGCCACCCCCCCTGCCTCAGGCAAGGCCGGCTCCAGGGTCAGACCCGGCAGCTCAGGGCTTTCCCCCGGCAGGTCTTGAAACCTCCAAGGATGGGGAGGGCACAGTCTCCCCGGGGAACCCATCCCTTGGCTCCACTGGCCTCCTGGGAAGACGTTTTTCAGAAAATCCAGTGCTTTGGGTGCCTCTCAGTGCCTAAGCTCAGGAAACACACACATCCCTTGAGGGGAAATGGGCTTTTTTGGTCAATTCATATCAAATTTCATAGTGGTTGGTTGGAAAAGGTAGCCCAACATTATTCCCAAAAATACCATAGTTCCTTCAGACTTGGGTGAGCAATTCTTTTTAGTTTAACTGCTGCTTGAATTCTACGGCGTATTTCAGGGAATAAGTAAATAAAACACCATTCAGGCCATGGGATCAGCATACTAATTTATGGCCAGATCTGAAGCCTTTTCCCAAGGCAAAATACAATTAAAGCCAGGCAGAACTTGACCTGAGTGAGGACTTCAGCATTTCATCTGTGAATTTTACTTTTCTGCATTTTTATTATTTTTATACAGTAGTAAAAATATTTCTTCTGCTGGTGATTTTACGTTGTGCTGGATATTGAATTCCTTGCAGTAAAGGCCTAACCTCTCGAAACCTAATCTTATATAGCGTGCTATCTAAAGAACGTAATTCTTATTGGGATAACAAGTTTAGAAAAATATATTTTTAAAGCACATCCATGACATTTTTGTTAACCTGGTTCTAATGGTGATCTAGCAGTAACAGTAAAGGATGAAAAGTGGAGAACAGGCTGAGATCTAATCTGACCCAACTCATTGATTCACTCTCTGACCTTGGGTAAGCCTTTTGACCTGCACGTGCCTCAGTCAACTCAGCTGGAAAATTGGGTAAAGAGCGGAGCCTGTTAGAAAACCATCTTCAATTTGAACAAAGATTTCCTGGAGACCCAAAAAAAGTGAGTGTAGTCATTTTGTACAGACATAATTGATTGCGGACTGCACAAGAATAACATCCTGAGCTGTGGGAGACCATGGATGACATCTCATTCGTTGTGCGGTGGCTGGGTGGTCTCTGCGTCCACCGGAGCTCGGCCACTTTTCATGTGTCCAGAGCTGTATTTTCATTTTCACAGCATTAGCCTGGCCGTGCCCGCCCTCGGTAGGAATGTGGCTCAAATATTGCGTGAGTCTAAGAACGTGCTGGGGAGTAATTACTATTCCTGTTCGCTTCAGAGTTACTGAACTAAATTATTATCCCCTAGATTTATCATGACCTAAAGTGGCATCACATGCTACTGTATCAATAAAACATAAAAATGAAATCAGGTCTCTACCCAGAATTCACCCGATGCTTTCCAGCGCGCCCTTGCTCTCCTGAGCCAGGTCTCATGCCATCAGTCTGTAACCAGCGGTGCCTGTGATTACCAAGATGAAGATTCACGCTGGAGTCCCAACGTTAAGCCTTATGCAGGACCCATTTGCTCTGCGGGGTGCAAGAGGTGTGCCTGCAACCGGGAGCGTGGGGTTGGCTTTGTCCTCAGCGGGAGCCGTTCGTCCAGACCCGCTGCTGCAGCAGCCCCGAGGTGCAATCAGGAGACATTGAAGTCAGGCGGAGGCGAGCCAAGGGCATTTACATGGCATGTGGATAACCACGCGAAATTGGCAGCGGGCGATCAGCCGCATGCACAAAGCTCCCTACTCTCACGAATTTGGCACTGTTTGTCCTGGGCAAAGGCCAGCTTCTCTTGCTTGTGCCAGCATGTTTAAACTATCCTGGACTTACTAATCTATTCTCCATGACCCACGCTGGAAAAATGACCGTTTCCTTTTCCCAATTCCCACATCTGCTATTTGTTTTCCTCTCTTTGCCTTCCCGAGATTTGGGAAGGAGTTCAGGAATGCGGAGCACTATTCAAACCTAAGCTGATGGCAGATACTGAGTGGCATTTATCTGACAACGCTCGTACGTAAATAGTTAAGGGGAAACAGGCATGTTTCTTCACTTTCACGTGGATATTTCTAGACGTTTTCAAATTAAATAAAAATCTTGATTTTGTTCAGAAATGTTAGCTAGCTGTATGGCAAGAGAAGGAGGGATGTGGTGTTTCCAATGGAAACTAGTAAATCCTGCTCTGCCAGTTAATTGGCTCTGTCATTATCCTTTCAAGAAATAGTCTAAATTTTAACATTAATATTAGGTGCAAACACCTAAAAAAAAAAACTTCTTCTGGTCCAAATGAAATTACTATGTGGGAATGACATTTACGCTGGAATAAAATCGTCACTGCCCCTCATATAACATAATATATATATATATATTTTGCATTAAGAAAAATCCCAGGCTCTACTCACTTTGATAGTGCAGGCACAGAAAAACAAAATGAAATTTCACTTGAAAATATTCAGTTTTCTGAATGGAATATTCTGGAAGTGTATGTTTCATTTAGAAGACCTAAATAGCAAGGAAATCTGAAAAGCAGTAAGGACAAATACAGTGTAGAAGCAAAATGCAGTCAAAATTTGCAGCATGACACAAAATACTGTAGTCTGGAGAGGGGCTAGATGATGTGCAATGGGATGGCTGAACATTGACTTCACTGGGATGAAGAATTCACCCCTTTTCTTCTTTTTTTTTTTTTTTTTCCCAAAGAAGAGGGCTTGATAGACCTCCCTAAATGCGTTTCTCTGTGATCCTTTTTAACCTGAAGGAAGTGATTTTAAAATTTTTTAGGCATCCGGTGTGCACAAAGATATATATGCACCCGTGGAAAAAGAACAATAAAAACAATCACATCTTGGGAGAGGTAAACTTGTTAAGAAAGATTAAAGGGAGATTTAACCAACAGAGTTACTATCCGCAAAGATGCTCATATGCCTTTTTTTGCAACTCAGTGGAAGTTCGGTGTCAAAATAGAAACTAGACGCTAAAAATGGGATCTAGGTCTACTGCTGTATATTCCTCTGGGTTTATAGGACTAAGCAGAAGTACGGGAATTACCCACAAATATTCGGTGGGTTTTATATCAAGAGCCTAAAATAGAGGCATACTTATGGAATTAAGGGGAAAGGAATTTTAAGAGCTGATTAAACTCGCTACGATGCTGTTTTTTAGATTAATGGCCAAGAAAGAGGAGCTGAATTTTTCTGACTTTTGATACACGTGTTCCTACTAGTAATGAGAATTTGATGCTAGGAATTAGCTGAATAGCAATGAGCGTGAGCAAAGGCATTGAGGTTTGCATTCGGCATACTGAGGTACACCCCGGCCGGTGGTGGGTGAAACCTCCTGCCCCATCTTCTCCTCTGAGGTGGCACGTCGACGTGCGTGTCATCAGAAGTCCTCGAACAATTCTGAAAACTTCTGGTTACTCATCTATAATCTGCTTTTATCACTCTTGTGTTCCTTTTGCTTTTACTTCTGGCCAGATTTCCTTTCACCATCAAGTACCTTTGTTTAAGATTTTTTTTCCCTAGATATATTAGGTTGCATTTTTCCAAGTTAAATGTCATTTGTCACCATTCAGTAAGAGACTGCACATTCTGCTTTGAAATGCCCTCTGATCGCCGAGGCCGTCAGCTCTGGCTATCGTAGGAACAGAAGTCAGAGATGAAAAGTGCTATTAGGTCATCCAGCCCATCTCCCTGCCAGCTCAAGCCTGCTCCATGGATGGAGCTAGCTCTCACCGTGGCGACAGCCCCTGTCCGAAGGGAGCCGTGGTGGTATCTGTGGGCAGCTCTCTTTGGATCCCAGCTCAGTGTTTGCTCTCACAAGCAGATAAGGTTTTCTTTCATGTCCATGTGCCGCCAGAAAAAGAAAACCCAACGCGCTGGTGGAATGACTCCACCATTGTTACTGGACGACCCTGCACAGTTTCAAAAGATATTGCGTGTCTGTGCATCAAAGAGCTGCAATGGAGACAACAGAGAATCGTGGCTCATGCCCTCGGTATAGCGTCCTCGGTCTGTCCGTTTGCAGCAAAGCACCACGTCAATACAGAAGTGTTTGAAATATAGGATATATTTTTCGCATAACGCTTAAATATGGAACCATTTTGTCCAGAATGAAAGGCAGAAATATAAAGTGATCAAAAATCCATACTTTTGGTAGAAAATTAATCAAATAGCCAAACTAAGGGGGTAATCCTTTTCTCACTGAAGTCAATGGCAAGACTCCCTTTGATTTCAATAGGCATGAATTACAGGCAAAGAGAAAAACTGGGTTATTTGTAATTGTAATTGACTTAGTTTGCAGTGACAAAGTTGCTGCATGGAGGGAAGGTGTGCATTCTAATTGTCTTCAATTTCTTGCTGTCGCTAGATTTAACTGTGACTACCCGTCGGTCTGTAATATTTTTTTTCCCCTGCTGGGACACTTTGCTACGCATGTTAACAGCACTACAATTGCAGTAGGGACAATCCTGGCTGATGTTCAATTAGATTAAAACCAGTGATTTTTTTAAATGCTTTTGTTGTTCTTTTTGACATGTGGGTGGGTTTTTGTTTCTTTAAAAATATGGCATGAGATTCATCACAGCAAGAGTGTCCCTTTATAAGTTGGAACAAAGAGGATATAGAGAAAGTGGGTAAGTCTGTTAGCATAACTACAACGACAAAAAAAAAAAAAAGGTAAAAGAGGAGAAAAAATTATTTAAATGCTTTAGTCTCCTTTCTGTGTTTAGGTGAAACCCTCAGACTGACTGCCTTTCAGCTTACCAACTAACTGAGGAGAGAAAGGTAGCATAAAAGCATTTTTTATTATAGTTGGAGAAGTAATTTATCATATGTTGTTTCTTCAGCAATTATGTGATATTCCCCTGTTAATCTGTTCAAAATTTTGTGTTTTCAATTTTCAAATTGAATAGCAAATCTGCTATTTTCAAAAGTAGGTACATGAGGTCCTTCTCTCCTTCTCCGGTCAGCCTTGGGGACCGGCGGCTCGTTCTGACCAGGGCTTTCCAGGAGCGTTTGCCGTTCCAGGGATGCCGAATAACTCTGCAGACAGGAGACTTTTCCATAATTAAAGTCTGTGCAAAATAAAGGGAGATCTTCATCACACTCTTTGTATTCATATAAAATCTGTTGCCATGGGAGCTAGCGTTGAATAGCAAGGTAGGCAAAATCAGTAATGTTACGTTACGTTTGCCCTGTAGCCACTGGAGGGTCCCTTAAAATAAAGTCGCCTTTTATCTTTGCTTTCTGAATAAACATAAAACTAGATTTTTAGTGCAAAATCCTGATTTCAAGGTTATTGATGCCAGACTAAATTAATACAGTCTGTGCGATAGCATACAAAATCCCCAGCAAAGCCAGGGATACTCCTGTCTTTTGAAAGCTTGACATTTGTTTTTCATCATGAACTTAAAGGTCACCAGCTACAGATGAATCAGGATACCTGCTTGAGTTTACATTTACATGCATTTTATTTTATTCCCATGTGCACTTTTTATGAGATCCATCACTGGAATAAAACTGTAGCTCTCTCTTATTATCCAGGTTTGATAATCTAGAAGAGTTATCAACCTGCTGCCTTTAAGAACAGACGAGTTGTCTTCAGCGCATCGCACTGCAGCCGCAATTCAGTGTGGTGTGTTTCAAGCAATGTCTGTTTTCTTGGCTGCTTGACCCAAGCATCACCACTAATTTCAGCTGTAAATATAATGTTAACGAAGTGGCTCCCTGTTCCTGATCTGTAATTCTCCGTGTTTTGTCATCCTGCTCAATGCCTGCAATGATGGCAATGTTGCACTGTCAAAGTTACTGAAAAATGGTTTGTGTGTACTGATGCTTGTTTAATTCTTCCTTTATTTTTACAGATGAAGATGCAATTAATCAAAACTCGGGTTTCGGAACTTCTAGAGTTTCAGAATGCCTCATTCAGACTTACAATGAATGTGACCCATGTCTTCTGCATATGAATTTTTGTTTTGTTCAGACTAGCAAGTGACCTGTATTGCTGCCCAGATTTTTGAAACCAAATAACATTTTATATTTTTACCAAAATACCTGTGGAGCTGACAGAGCATGATGCATTCATTTTCCTTGATTTTGTAGTGAGGGAAAAGGCTAGCATGAATAATTCAAAAATAATGCTGAGACTGTTAAGATTTAGTACTGGAGAGGTCATCACAGTTGGGAGAATGAGCTAGGAGACTATTACTATTCCACGATCTTTGAATCTCAAGGTGACATCATTATTATTTCTCTATATCTATAATGTGGTGCTGCAACCAACTTATTGCAGTGTTTCTCATGTAGGGTAGAAAGATCAATTACATACAGACCTCAAAATGTGAACTATAAGCATAGTGTCCAATAAAACTGTCATTAACAGTCACCACAATTTTAACTGCATGCTTCCAGGTCAAGCTGTTTTAAAAATGATAACTGACATTGAAAGGTTGAATAAAGAGCACCCGTTCCAAAGGGAACAATTCTTTACCCAAATAAGTTTTCATTAACAAATTCGCTAATTCTGTTCTTCAGGTTACAAAAGCATTCGGCGTTTATCTCATTGTTTCCGGTACGCACATTCGCAGACAACCGTGGAAAAAAAAAAACCAAAACCCTAAGTTTTTCACATGATCAGCATCAACAGTAGTATTGGTGAATGCAGATAAAGCATCCCTGTGCAATTTGATTTAATTTATTCCTGTCTTTGATGAGAAACTGAAAGATATTACCCAAATGGAAGTTAAATTACGGTAGTGCTTATTGCATTACTTTAACCATTGCCTCACCTCTCTGTGTGCCGTGAACTCACCAGCATGCCCGTGGAAGCGTGCGTTATCCAAAATAAACAAGTCGCTTACGAATATTCAGAAGTAATGTATGCCAGGAAACAGCCGTTAGGACTTCAGAGGCGTCTCTCCATTGGGTGAGCGCTGCCTTGTGTGTTTAATTAAACATCCATTTCCCTTGGAGAATATTCCTCAAGACTGTAACTCTTCCAATAAACACTTTTCCTACGTGTTTTGTTTTCTTTTTGTAATTTTCACATGAGTGAAAGATAAATAAGGCAGCTTTCATAAGGAAATTACAGAGAAAAAGGGGTTGGTAAGCCACCTGTTCTGAACACCAGGATGTTTTGATGTAAGGAGCACTCAAATGTTTCTAAAAAATATGCTGCAACTCTTTGAGACAATGATTTCCTCTTCTTTTTTTGAAGGAACAAGCTACTCTTGTCCTCTCTTAGTTCTTTCCCATTTTTCCTGGGGGATTCAGGCTTACAACGTCGTGACAGCTCCTTGCTCCCGGATAGCCGGGTGCAAAGGCGGTGCAGGGCGAGGAGCGTGCTGGGGCTGTGCATGTCCGGCCTGGGGCTCCCAGAGACGCTGCCCTTCTCACTCCATGCCTGTCTCCTGTTGCCTGTTTCTTCCCTCTCGGCTACTTTTGCAGCCCAAGAGTCGTGATCTGCAGCCAGGCACGCACATAACATCTTATTGCTGCTGGGGTGGTTCCAGCAGCCTGCTCCGTGGTGGTCTTCCCGGGACATGTGCACCAATGGCTCTTGGATAGCCAACGACTCCTTCATGTTTAGGGTCTAATTGGGCTGGCCAGTGATTTTGTTTTTCTAAATCCCGATTTGTGTTCCCTTGCTTCTCTGAATTAGATATTTTTACAGTAAGATACAAAAATATTAATATGACTAAGTAAGCATATACAAGGAGCAAATAGATGAAAACATGTAAAAAATGGAGATCCTTTTTTATTTTTCTTGCAAGGCTCTCTGGTGTGCACAGCTGGAGGGAAAGGGCACTGTGGCAGGACCATGGACTCCAGCCCTGCTGAACCAAAAGATTAAGAGGAGATTGGTCAGAGGAATCAAAATTGTATGGGCTGGTAGAAATGTGATCCTGCGGCAGGAAAAATAAAACAACTGTGAAACAATGTGTCTCTAATGACTACAGGAAAATTAAAGAGAGAGTAATGCAATGGCTTCCTAGGTATAGCTTTTTTCCTGTTCAACCAAACATTTATTTTAATTTTTAGCATTTGGAGGAAAGCCACATGACTTAAGCTCCAGTTCACCCTCATTATGCAACCTTAACTGCCATAATGTTTTTGTCGGCCCGTTGCACACAAAGATGTTCACCCTCTGCAGCGAGCATGGTCCAGAGGCAGCGGTGATGAACCAGCTGGGTCAGCGCTGCTTGGCATAACGCGCTGCCCTGACATTCAGTTTGGGAGCGTCAGAAGGTTTGAGCATCATCACTAACAACGGTGGTCTTGTTGAATACCTAGAAATTGGAGAAAGAACTGGGGATCAGAGAAAGAAACAGATTTTATGGCAGAAGTATTGAGAATCCTGGAGACTTATGCTTACTTCTGGCCTTATCACAGACTTTCTTGTTTTGGGGCCACAACATGACGGCGGCTACACTTACTGTTTGATTTCTGTGTTCAGGTATGGTTGTGATGGAGCTGCAAAATTCGTTATACGATCCCAATAGCCAGCAGCAGTAAAGGCAGTGAGGACGGTCTTAGAGCTGAACACAGTATGGGGAGTCTGCAGGTCAGGAGTCAGTTCGAATGGTTTATCTGCTCTAGTATTTCTCAACTTAATATTGTTCTGGTTTGTTTTATAAGGAGTCTGGGAGATTTTTTGCTGCCAGTTACGCCTGTTAGATGACCCAGGGATTTCATTTGGAGCATACGTGCAATGTGCATAGTGCTAAATTTTACTTGGAAAGGCAATCTGGCTGTAGGTGATCTTGCTTGAAGTTTAAAAAGCACAATAATACATTAATAATCATGAAGTACTCTTTGACAAAAATGGTGGTTTTGCAGAACCAAGCAGGGAGGAAGTCACCGTCATGCCAAACAGCTTGGCTTTCATAACGTGTTTTGAACAGCACTGCAGTCCTTTCGGAAAAGGAAAAGCAATGATGCCTTTGCCCCCAAACCAACCCCAAACAAACACCAAAGAAAACATTTTGAATGGATTCTTTGTTCATCTAACACCTAACTATCCAAACTAGAAACTCCATCAATTAATAATGGATTTTGTAAAAAGTGTAGGAAAACTACAATAATGAGAAAAAGTCCTTTAGCTTATTCCAGTGACCTTTCCCACGTTCTGCAGCCAGTGCCCAGTGAAGGATATTATCCTGTTATTCAACTAGGAGAGAAGAAAAAGGTAGCAAAAAAAAAAAAAGCTAGAGAGTCATTAAACCTGTTTATCATTAAATAAAATGTACAAGCTTGTTCATAACGCAGGCATGCAAAGTGTACCGTTCAAGGAAATGTAAACGTAACTGCAACTATTTCATTTCATGTGAGGTTTATGTTAGCTCTCCTATTAAATTTAATGGGTTGCCTCATGAGAAGCAGTTCATTAATATGAATATGAAGAGCATGTTTCAACCTGCAAACTAAATAACACAAAGATGTGTGATGTTTATTTTCCTTTGGTAGATCTTTGCTTTTTAAAAATATGAACTAATGCAGTAGAAATAGCTGGAGTCTGGGGATAAAACACTGGAGTGGGAATCAGGAGGCTGTATTTCTCATTCCACTCAGTGTCATATGCTTCTGATGTGAACTTGAGCAAATCAATTAACTGCTGTTTGCTTTGGTTACTGAATCAGGTTAAATCAACGAACACAGTAATACTTATTGTGAGGCTAAATAATTATAATTAATTATACTGGTTTAGATTAACGTCACCGACTGCCTGGAGTGATGGGCAGTGCTGGAGTGGTGTCCAGGGTTTGGATTTGGGAAGGTTGGCAGCTGCCTTGGTGTGCTGGAGACTACCTCTCAGCTGGGCTGATGGAAATGCTTCACCCCGCTGGTGTGGTTGTACTGCTCATGGCTCCAGAGCAAGCACAGCCATAGCAGTCGGGTTTTGCAATGGGTCTGGCCACAGACGGGAGAAAAAGGGACATCCTCAGTCCCTTGGTTCCCTTCGCAGTGATGGACAAAAGAGAGTTTCCCATGGGTGAGACATTTGTATGGCTTAGGTCGCTGCTTGATGTATTTCCAGTAAGTTGCTACACAAAAAAAGAAGCTAAATGAGCAAAAGCCCTTAAAAATGAAATTGAAAAATTAGACAGCAAACAGCCAGGAAGGACCATATTTATGGCCCTTGAAGGAACATTAACTTGCCCGCACTTATCAAATTAAGGTTAATTTTCCAGAAGACAGAGCCCCTTTTGTGGTTTCACTCTTCAGCCACAAAACTAACACTCAACTGTGAATTGCAGGCATTATTTGAAGGGCTGGTGCCTCCAGTAACTTGACCTTTGTTTGTTTATTTGTCACATATTCATCAGCAAAATTTCCTTATGATCATTTTAAATTTGTAAGTAGGTATAGGGATTGTCTTAAAACCTTCTGGTGAAATTTATATCTGAGGGGTTTTGAAGCATGGGAAGTTTCACATACAACAGTTAAAATAAATGTTATTACAAGACTGCCAGAAGTTCAGGCCTTGATCCTGCAGTGGGATATGATCAATTATATTGCTCTAGTCCTGTAATGCATTGCTTAATTCAGTAGCCCAGGCAGATTCCTCCTACACGAGCCCTCCACGACGAGTGTCCACCCACAAGCTGTCCTTCTCCACGGCTGGAGGGAGCTCAGCTGCTGTTGCCACAGTTGCACAGCTCCCCGATGCCATGGAGGTCTGCCCATGTCTTGGAGAACACACACAGGCAGCCTGATGAAAACAAAACCCAGAAAAAATGTGATTTTTTTAAAGTTCAAAGATCCCATTTCATTGTAACCAGAAAAGGTCAAAGCAAAATATTCATTTGTGTAAAACTGTCATTGAAACAACATTTTTTGAACATTCTTTCTGGAATTACTTGTAGTGGGGTTTTTTGCTGGCCTTACATTTTATGATTTGGGTCTGCTCTTATGGGTCTCCTGAAATGGGAACTGCACTCAATACTGGGAATTCCAGAAAATCGATTCAGCTGATCGCTGGCCAAGAATTTGAGCCTTTCGTGTTTCTTTTGTACTGTGAAGGACCTGCCATCCTAGTGGGAGCTGCAGAGGTCTGCGATGAATTCATTCTCACCCCTGCTTCAAACCCAATGCGGAGCTGTGCTGCCCGGGAGGAGCTCCAGACACAAACCGTGACCCACAAACACACGTCAGCGGCAGTTCCTTGGGAGATGCTGGTTTCCACAGGAGGGAAGGCTGCTGTACTGGTTTAACACCAGAGGCAATAAATCTGTGTAATCACAAATAGACAGGAGCCATCGCTGCACCTATTTTATTGCCTTCTCTGTACTTTCCGATGGATGGGAGCGTCTGGGGGTAGAGTAACTGCAGTGCTCTCCTCGCCGCACCTGGAGCATGGTGTCCAAAGGACCACTGGTGGAAAAGTCTGGCCTTGTTGTGTGGTAGCATTGGGATGGATCACAACAAAGGGAAAAATGAAAAATTTCATAATAAAAATGATCAATTTCCTTACAGGGTCTGAGTCCACAAGACTTCTAATAATAATTAAATGTTTTGGAGGGAACTCATAAAAATTACTTAGAAAGACTAGTAAGACCTGCACTCTGATCCTTAACTTGTACAAGAAAAAAGTGTTAAGCATTCTGCTTTTTTTTTTGTTACATTTTTGTTCCATTGCGCATACTCAGGAGACCCCTTTATTTCAAATTTAAAATAGTCTATGAAAATCTGTATTGACGTAATAGCTTATTAGGCTACAAGCAAAATATTCCCAGAACTAATTTTTAATTAATATAGTTCACTGAAAACTTATAAAAGATTCATACATAATATGATAAAAGAAATAAACATCCTCAATACCATGTCAAGTTTCTTTTCTTTGTAAAACATTGTTTTTTCTCCTCTGCTACAAGCACAATAAAACCTACTCTTACAGAATTGACTTGCACTTGTCTTTGGCAGCTCTGTCAGATGTGATATTTTCTGATACATAAAATGGTGCTTATTAATTCAGAGTCAAATTCTGTCTCCTTCTCTCACTTTGGGTGCTGCCTTTCATAAACAGCCCTGTATTTTTAATCCAGACTTCTCTTGGAGTTTTTCACTGTCCCTCCAACAGGCTGCTTCACAGCTGATGGAGGCCACTGGAAACCATTTCACTGACCTACGTGAGTTTTATGTCAGTCATAAGGTAATTAAAAGTGGCAAGATTTGACTAGAATTCATCTCGTCTCTCTGCAGTCACATCAAAGTGAGATATTGAGTCAAGCTCCTTGCAGTAAGTTCCCTCCGTAGGCAGCGAGGAGACATTGGCATCTCCAGAGGTGTCTTTTGGCCATGTTTCTGGAAAAGTAAGGTGCATGTTGTGATTGCTGAGCAGGAAAGCCTTGCTGAAAGTGCCTTTAGGTACCTTCTTGCGGGGGGGGATGAGTTGGTCTCACCTGCAGGGTCTGACCTTGCAGATCTTTGCAACCAGGGCTCTTCTCAGAAGGCACAGGGAGAGGTACTCAGAGAAATGTGAAGGTCTGTCTCGAGCCTTTCCAGCAAGGATGACCTTCTGTGACCTGATTGGCCCAAAATACTTGAATTTTGCCCTAAGAAAAGCAGTGGTTCAATGGATAGTATGAGATATTGGATGTGCTGCTGTGAGAAGCCCTTTCCTCCTCGCTCTCTTCCCTCCCCCAAAGTCCTCTCCAGCCATAAATCACGTGTTTCATTTTGTGTTGAGTTCTCTTTATTTTAGCCTGTGCGTGATTCCCATTTGCATCGGAGGTTTCCACTGCAGAATTTCATGCACAAGTTAACCTGGGAAAGCTAGATAATAAAAACTGGGGGCTTTTGGTCGTCAGTCAGGAGGGATGGGGCCGTCTGGGTGTGACCAACCACAGCTGAGG
The DNA here is from genome assembly GCA_031468815.1 of Morus bassanus. NCBI lineage: Eukaryota > Metazoa > Chordata > Aves > Suliformes > Sulidae > Morus > Morus bassanus. Next base: position 3,076,232 of record CM062575.1, read on the forward strand.
CTTTCAGCAGGAGGGGTGAGGCTTTACTGCTTCACCCTTCCTCGTTTTGGCAAGGGCAGAAGAGGAATTAAAATGGAAGGCTGACAACCTGAATTCACATTTCCTGCACCCTAACTGCCATGCTGTCTGCAATAACCCCAAACAAAGGCTGTGTCATGTTTCTCCTAAAAGGATGACAATGAAACATGCTGATTTTTACGTAGCTATAATCAAACTTTGTTGCCATTGCTCAAAGAAAAGATGTTCACATTCCACCGAAGCTATACTTCTGAACTTGAGCAACATGAGAAGCACTGGTCCGAGCAATGCTCCCGGGGATCAGAAGGGGATTTGGAGGTTGAGCAGCCACTACCTGCGCCTGTGCTGCTGCACCGAGGGGCCAAGCTTCTGCTGGTGGACGGGGGAGGAGGAAGGGCAAGGGGCTTATGTTTTTGAAACTGTTAGCAGAAAGATTAAGAAGCGAAGACTGAATTACAGCTGGCAGAGCGGCCCCAACGGAGGGCGGACAGGTCTCTTGCCTCTTTATCCACAGAGGCATCCCCAGGTGCCAGAGGACCTTCCCATATGTGTTTAAGAAGTGCTGCTCTGCCATTGCTGGTATGACTAAACTCTGTGTCTGAAAAACTACGAGTATTTCAGTGGAGAAGATCTGCTTCATTAAAGGGTCCTTGGTGGACACTTGTAAATGGGTGCTTAAAATATACATCTACCAGAGACCTGTACCACTGTCCCGTTCCTTACATCAACACCACCAGAAGAGTAATGTGATGGCATTGGCCATCTCTTGGAAGATCTTTCCTAATTAATCTAATTGAGTATCTTAGTCTAAGTCAGGATAACCCTATGTATTTAGTAGGATTTAGTCTTATGAATTCTTGATATCCTTAGCTCCTCTGTAGCTTTAATATACTCAGCATTTTTCAGGATTAGGTCTTAAAGGCTTGATCCAAAACCATTTAAAATCAATAGGTGTTTTCCTTTGACTTCAGTGGGCCTTGGGTCAGCCTCTAAACATGAGTCAATACTTTCTGATCCGAGTACAAAAAATATTTTAAAACTGTATTTCCAAAACCCTTGTTACTTACTTTACACTGTGCAACTTCTTGAACTCTACGTAGATTTGAATAGGGAAATATTAACCAAAACAATAATGATATTATTAGTTGAAGTTTTAGCTTTTAAATTCAATAAAAAGTACCATTGGGTATTCTTTAATGTTATAGAAGAAGAATGATTAATTTAAAGTTCAGGTGCAAGACAAGGTCAGGAAAGAATTGTTACTGTATACAGTGAGCATTTCAAGATGAATTTGTAGTTTGAAGTATCGTTTTATGATGCATTTTCTGTTTTGTTATCAGGGGAAGTATGATGGGTGACATACGAGTGATCACAGTGTTTTGGTGCAATGTTCTGCGATGGGCTTTTCATAAAAATTAGCTGACAATGTCATGAGTATACAAGTAAATTTATAGCTTTCATACTGGACTGCCATTCCCAGAGCTATTTCCAATCACTTGGGCTTTTTATTAAGTTTATTGTTCTTTTATTGTTCAGTGGAGTGTAAGCAGCGAGATTACAAATAAATGTAAGTTGCAGTGGGTATGAAGTCAAGCTTGCAGAATTAGGGAAGACGCAAGCGGAGGAGAGCAGAAATTAATTTGAATCATTGGTGATATGAGAGACCACGTTCTGACATTTCTTGTCAAACGTGCCTGCCGTACGCAGCATCGCAGGCTGACATACCGCTCCTGCCAAAGTCACGGCAAAAAAGCCTGAAAGCAAAGTGTCAGTTGTGCTTCCAATGTACTGACCACGTTTTTTACCTTCTCGCTTATTTTTGTTGCCCGCTACATTCTGTGCTGTCTCTCTTCTTCTTACTCCAGCACTTGTGCAGCATAACAGGACCAGCAAGTGAAGGGCAATGAAGTTTCTCATTTTAGTGTCATTCTTATAATATCTCCAGCATGAAACCTTCAGCATTTATTTCCCTCTACTTTTTCTCCCCTCAATACTTTATCATTTTGGTTAATATCCTGACCAGCAGAGCAGAAAATCAGACTCATAGCTTTTAATGACACATTTTCAACTGCAAGTTAGTCAAAAAAAATCATTTTTATGTGGCTCTTCAATACTTACACAGACTTCTAGAAACATAATTAAAATTTGTGTTCCTTCTTTGTTATTACTGCTGTGGACTCTACTTAAACTGGATGCTGTTTGTCTGGGCAATCAGACAATAGCTAGAATCCAAAACCAAATCGATTTGCTGTGTGGCTTGTGCTATTACTTAAGTTATAAATAAAATGATTTTTCCCAGATGGCTCCCTGATGGCCCTGCACTCTTCCCAGTACCAGCTACAGCTTTTCATCCTTGCTGCAACTCCCTCGTGCATTCCCCCGGCCACTTGCACCTCCAGCCTTCCTCCGGCACGATGCTGCGCTCGCTCGCTCAAGTCTTTCCCCAAATGGCCGAAAGCTTCGTCTGGAGCGGAGCCGCGCAAGGTCGGGAGGACATTTATGGGGAGCCGTAGGTGGCCGTAGGACTCCTCTTGAGGCTGGCCTGTGCCAGAGGGTCTGCAAAAGCCGCTGTCCTGGCTTAGTCGTGGTGTTGCAGCTTTGGAGGGCTAGTATCAAACTCCAGTGAAATGGCATTTCGGCTGAGATTGGAAGGATTCTGAAGGTTTTACACCCCAGCATTAGGGCAGGGCCAGGTTTTTGCCTTTCTCAGTGCCAGATGAAGGTCCCTGTGCTGGGAGATGCCGGGCAGGGACCCCGCTGCTGGGTCTGCTGGTGCCAGCCCTTACCCCTGCTGGCATTACTCTTATGAAGAAACCTGTTGAAGCCAGTGGGGCCACGCGCTAGTGAAGAATTAAGTGACATTTCAGATGGCAATTTGGTCTCCTAATTTATTTTTCTCATGCAAACATTTTGAAACAGAAAGGGTAACTTTTCTCAAGGTTGTATATTTCCTTCATAGGAAAGTTTTCCTTCCAAAAATGTGGGCAGGGCACCATTGGAAACTATATACATCTGAGTGCATGCTACATACACTTACCCATGCTTTGTTTTCATTTTGAAGATGACTAAAATCGTTAATCTTCCATATATTTTTGTATTTTTTTTAGAAAACTGGGAAGATGTAACCTGTAATCACACAGCATTTGTAATAGAAGGAAAACAATTATGATGAAAACAAGTATATTGGAAAATTCTGGGACTAAAAATAAATATTTTTCCATGAACACAATAGAACTATATTGAGAATTACAGGCAAAAAAATCAATAAAAAGTAGTATATAATAGCTATAGAGTTCAAACAAAGTGCATTCATTCCCTAGTCCCTAGGAGGACCCCTGATATATACGTGCAAAACTTAATGAAAATCAGACTTTGTTGTGTCATCAAAAATAGCAAAGGAATTGGCTGCATTTTTCCCTACGTTTTGGCCAGTCATTGCTCCATAAATATAGCACCTATTTAAAGGACCAAGCCTTCTTCCCAGTAAAGTCAGTTGCAAGCCCCAGACAAACTTTGGCACTGGTTTGGGAGCCCAAAGGCTTGCTTTGAGCGCGGTGGGGTGCTCAGCGGGGAGCTGAGCGTGTCCCACACGGGGCTGCAGGTTTGCTCTGGGATCGCCCGGGTGGTCGGACACGGGGGCAGCCCCTCGCCCCTGGCTGACATGATCCCAGGGCATAAAAATAATGGCTTGTATCTTCTTGGTAAGTTGGCTTTCAACCACGGCTGCGGTTCTCATTTCTGCATACATTCGCACGAGCCCAATGTATTTTATAACAATAAGTCTATGGTTAGATTTAGGGTATAGAGACTTTTTTGACTTATTTTTTTTTGTTTTAAATGCAGGAGAATGGTCTGCTGTAATTCCACACAACGTTGGGCAATGCACAGGTACTTACCCCCCGACTCAAGACGTTAGGGGAGAATGTGCTGCATATTCCTGCACAAAGCTCCTGGTGGCTGTTGGGGCAGGGGGATCCCTCCCTGTGCCGCCTGCACAGCACCCACCACCCCATCCATCCCACCCTGCATCGCGTGGGGCACGTGGACGGGGACCGAGTCCCAGCTCCGTGGTTCTCCGGGTCCTTCACAAAGTCTGGCCTCCTCGAGCTGATTCAGAAACATGGAATTATTTGAAGTCAGCAGGAGACCAGAAGCTCTGCAGAGTTTTGCTAAAAAGCTGCCATGTGACTTGCTGCAAAAATAGAGTAATTCTGTGCCCCAGTCATCCAGGAAATATTTGATTAATAAGATTCTAGTTGGAGAATAACTTTAACACTTCCATTTTATTTTTTTTTATATAATGCGATCACAGTATTTTGTAAGCACCCAGGACACTTCTTCTTCACATGGTAGTTTCACCTTCCCTCTTTCTGTCTTCCCACTGACCCTGAATGACTCTCAACCTCACAATCTAACAATTTTTAATAAAGTCAAATCAAATATAATACTGAGAACATTCATAATTGATTAAGTTTAAGCTGCAAGACCCCAAACCAAGGCCGGTTGAACACAATGAGAGACTTTCTGTTTGTTTCCATGGGTTTCGTAAACTTTTGTTTGTGAAGGAGACCCATCAGGAGCAATGCAATTAGGAATCCATCCATCTCAGCCTCTGCTTTGCTTCACTTAAAAAAAAAAAACAAAAACATTTTGATTTTGCTCATTGAAAGAATACGGGAAAGGATGAGAATGGAGACATCCATTCTGGCTCCGAGCCAATCCAGTTTGGCCAAGAGGCAAGTTTCCTATAATTTAAAGATTTGCTACAAAAAAGAAAACCCATTGTTGTTCCAGCCTTTGCAACTTAAAAAAAAAAAAAAAAAAAAAAAAAAAAAAAGAAAAAGGCAGTGAACTATAACTTTTTAAATTAGTTTAAAAAATAATTCTTAGAACTTTCTTTCCCAGAAGATAGGCTGGCTCCTCGCTGCCGTTAGTCATTACGCACCCAGCCCTGATACAATGGCTGGCTCCAGGGCAGCAACCTTAAAATGCAGTTTTGCAACTCCTTCCCAGATGAGTAATCTTTACTTATGTCCCACTCACATGAGTAAGGGATACTTAAGTAAGAAATGGTTGAAGGGTCTGGCATGCTGACAGCAGCGGAGGAATGAATTGAGCAACGGCTTTTAAAACTGACTGTCAGCATCTCTATAAATTTTGCATGAATTTCTTTTACAGAGGTTTTAGGCATGGGCACAGCAATGACCCTGGGCGTAGTAGGCAACTAGACAGTGCCTTTCATTTTGTTCAAATACATTCCTTCAAAAAATAACCAAATTAACTGTATTGACATATTTTTAAAACTTATCAAGTTTGTAGAGGCAAAATATAAAAATGATTGTGGATCACGGGGTTGGTGAGGAGCAAGGCACCCCTTGCAAAATGCACCTAATATTTGAAAGCTTGGACTGATTATCGAGCTTCAAGATATCAGTTTAAACTTGCAAAGCTTCTAGTCAGATTAGCGGGTCTTTTATATATGTTAGATCTTACTGAATGCACTTTTCAGCTTCTGATGATATTCATAAATAAGCAGTATCTATATGTATTTTCACCTTTCTGGAGTCTTTTATGGGAATTAGTTAGTGAGGCTGAATCTCAGGAGACAGCTTTATTTTGTTAAATCTCTAACACATTTTGTTTCATGTTGAGTCTTTGGGAGCTCTAATACATTTTGGGCGGGTAATGTTTCCATACATTACTACTCCATTCATAATCCATTACTTGGATAATTCCTCATTTGTGAGACCTGGAGAAATTATCGTATTCACAAGCATTTTTTGAATATTTATATAATGTCATAGTGGGGCTTAGGATATCAGTTGGCTGGTGACAAAGGCAAGATCCTCAGTTATTCTCATACTTAAGTGCCAGTTTGATTCCTTGGCAAAAATGTAAATTGCAACGTTGGAAGGCAAAGAATTATTGAACAAGGGGATTACATTGTAAAGCAGTTATTTCAACAGCTGCTGCCTGTAAGAGGGGATGTGAATTCTGCAGGAATGTGATTTTACTATACAGAACTATTTTACAAAGTTAAGAATATCAGCACAATTAAAAAGGCAAACACCCACCAATTTCTGTGTGCTGTGTGGAGCGTGAGACGTCCTCATGGCAGTGAGAATGGTTGCAGTCTCTGAACTGAAAGCTGCTCCCATACAGTGTAGGAGATAATAGTTTGGTGGTTTTAAGGAGAGCTCATGTTGAGTGGCAGTCTGGCCTCTTTGAAAGATGCAGACTCGAGTGGTCCAGATATAACATTCCTGGAATTTCTCCTTGTGCTGTTATCCCAGCGTTCCCACTGCTGTTTCTGGCCAGTGAAGTTAATCTTCACTCCTACTTAAAGGCTTTATTTTCTGGTGCAAAAGGCTGCTGCCTTCCATCGCCTGAGGATATCCAAGTGTCACTGGCAGGTGAATGGCTCCTCAGGTGGATCCCGGGATTATTCCATAGGAAAGGTTAACGGCCGTGATTTTGCACTTGGCCATTTCCATCTGATAATATAAATGATGTTTACAGAGGTGAAAAAACACTATTCGTTTAACTTCTCAGAAATGGAAGGTGTAGAACAGACCAGGTACGTGGGTTGCCGCAGATCACGCAGTGAACCAGACTCAGAATTCAGAATAAATATGTCTCCTGAATCCAATTTCCAGTTTCTAGGTAGTAGGTATTTTTTCCTGTCTCCTTCCTTTGTAGCAGGAGTTATACTGTGACAGTTACTAATGGATTGCAATCATCATGGTTCTTATAACAGCGCGCAGTATAACCATGCGATATAACAACAAGACTTCAGTAAATAATCTATTTTGGCAAGCTGACATTCAGGAGAAGTTTATTATATGTAAATAACATTTGATTTAGTTCTGAATTGCTTTCAGAGACTCCTTCTGGTTCTGGGACCTGTTGCATGGGAAGGGAATATAGGAAGGAGGACAGAGAGTGGGAGCAACCCACTCTATGGCACAAATACACAGTTGAAACATAATACAAATGGCAATGTGGGATTCCAAAACACCACAATGGGAATATTTTTTTCCCTCTCTAAACTGTGCTGAGCTCACAGGTAAAAGACATCTCCCTGTACAGCTAGGAAATAGTAAATAATCCCTTGGAGCAATTGAAGATTGCGTTGGACATAGAATTGCCCGTGGCCTTATCCCCAAAAGACAGGTACCATCCTACGTCTGGGTATTCCCTGCGGTGGGCTGGTCCTGTATGTTAAACCAAGGATCAAAATTCTCCGGCATTCAAATGGAAACATGGGGTGAAGGTCGTGGGTGGTCGGAACGTTGGAGTCCACATCACACAGCAATGAAGGACTCACACTTGCATGTGTTCGGGAAGCCTGAGGAGGATCTGGAGTTTATCTGTGGTAGTTAAATCTAATAAGAAATGTTCTGTATAAAGGCTTTTGCAAACACTGGTGGGTATTAGTCTTATGTTGAGAAAATATTGAAAATGATTTAAATGACAATGTAGGTATTTACTTTTCCTGGAAGAAAATCACACTGTCCTTGCCTAAACAAAGCCTCCACGCCTCTAGTGGCAGCTTCGATTTGCCTAATCTGCCAAACAGTGCTAAACCCAGAGTCATCAGAGTGCTTGACCATGTGCTTAGCTTTAGGCACAGGCTTACTGACCCTGCTTAAAAGTAACTAATTTACTTAACTGGATTGCAAAGGGATGTCCTGAAGGCCTGTTCTGGTGCTCACTCAAAGTTAATGGTGTAAATCCATTGGTTTTGAGGGAGTATGACCTGGGCTCTTTGGTTCTTACTAAAGAGACACCCGAGTTGTTGCAGGGTAAGTTTTTTCCTATGGGGCCTGAATTTAAGCAGAACTGTTTTTACGGGAAGTGTGATGTTGCTTGTATCGATTCGGCAACTGGGGAGACGGTGTTAGTGGGTGACCTTGAAAAATGTGATAAGTGGCAAGGGTGCTGAAAGGTTGAGGCACAAATGGGATGGCTAAAAGCATATTTATTTCTAGCCTGTGACGATAGAGAGGGGCGAAGTTCATGGATCTCTTCTCCATAAGAAGCTCTTCAGTAGACATGGAGTACTTTCCACCACATTCTTCTCAGCTTTGCAGAGAAAAGATTCACAGCTATAATAGGGTTATGTGAAACCTGACAACAGTGAACCTGGAAACCTTAAAAAAAAAATGAAGGGGAAATTTTAAACCCAAGAGCCATATGCTACTCTGGTTTGTGCTGAAAATGATACAGAAAGAGTTTAAAAATAGCAAAAAAAAATATGCATGAGTAAAATTGTAAACATTATTTTACTATGTGTGTAGCAGATGCATGTGAATGTAGTATGTAGTAGCAGAGTAAGGAAATTACCAAACATTTCCCAACCCCGTTCTGTCTGAGATGGAGCAAACATACCCCCCTGGGGTGCAGATGGTTCCTGTACTACTTAGGCATCCATATAAATATTTCTGTTTGCCAGAATGAAGCAGAGGTTTTGGCTGTTAATGATTTATTATTCTCAGCACAGTGATAATTTAGTGGTTTTCCTAGTAAATTAGCCTGAACACTTCAAAGAAAACTGCGAGGACCAGTCCCTACCCCTGCAAACGATCCAGCTTGCTTGTGCAAAGGAGCACAACTTGGCCAGCTACTCCGGCTAATTAGGAATTAGCAGAAAAATAGAATGCATAAAAAAGGAGTTTATAAAATATTATTGATGTCACAATTTCATATTGCAAGAAACATACCAAGGTGCATACGAGCAGGCAGGGAATGATTTTATGGCTCTGTGGCATTAGTGCAGCAGTGATGAGATGTCATCTCCTGGTGGATCCCGGCCAGCAGAAGGAAACGGGAAATCAGGGGACTCTGAGATAGACGCTGCAGGAAAAAAATAGGCTTGACATGTCTTCTTGCTGAAACATTTAAATAAAACTGTTCTTAGAGATTCTGATGTGACAGCCCCGTGCTGAAAAGGAAGAAATCCTCTATCTCATGCTGGCTACAAAATGTATTGGAGGTTCTGCCTAATTCTGGGAGATGTTAAGGCAGATAATCAGAAAAATGAGAACAGAAACTGTCATTCTTTGAGATTCCCCCAGTTCTAAGAAAAGCGTGAAACCTCTGATGTTCAAAAGAATCAGAGGGAGTTTTGCAAGCATCTGCAAGCAGGACATTTGTTGCTCTGACTGGTTAAAATAACAGCAAAAAAGGAAAGCAGCTGTCATGTATAAAATTTCTGCGTTATTACCAGTGGCCTGGACACCCCATGTCAATATTCCTTATTTTCCAGGAGGATATTTACTCTGTTTCCTCATGATTCCTCCAGAAATCGATTGTCTTTCCGAAGTATTCACAAAGCAAATAAAAGTTGTGCTCTTATTATTCTTTCCCTAGTGTACATACTGCTTTTGAGCATTTACATTTGCTGGTACCTGGGGTAGCCCAATGCAAAGCTTTGGATAAAGTTTAAAATAAAACCAAGTGATGCATATAATTAACAAAGTGGATGATTAAGGCACCCCTCCCAGACCCATCAAGCTAGCTGCTTTGTAATCACGAGATTGAAAAAAAAACCAAACCAACAAACACATAAACTTGGATTCTTTCTATTTGCCTTCTGGGCTGCGAGGCTGCTTTGGGGTTGTAATTTTTCTCTGTGGTTGTGGAAATTAGTTAGTACTTGTTGAAGTGGCATTTGAGTCTCAAGGAATCAGCTGGTTCTGAGTTAAACTTCACAAAGATACATGAGATTTTTTGGCACAATACTAGACACCAAGTATTGTAGCATTATTTCATGTTTCCCTCAATGGGAAAGTCCCAAATACATCCTGTTTTTAAGTTGTATGCTAGAGGAATAATAGGCTTCTGGAGACAGATTAATTTATAAAGTGAAGAACTAAAATTCCTCCTTCAAAGATGTGACACTCAGCTTCAAGTCCTCACAATAAGCTCACATTGTTGCAGGCACAATTGGTATTCATTGCTTTGTTTATCTCTAGGACTTGTGTTAATTAGTACTTATAAATGCTTTTGAAGCATCTCATTCATAGAAGGCGTTGAGTTCCTACTGAGTGCAATGAGACCATCTTTTAAAGCTACAAATTACCTCCTTAAAGTGGACTATACTGGAGGTTTAACCTTCTTGGATACATTGCTTTACTATTTTTGTCGCTACAATCAACTTCTTTTGGAAAAAAAAAAAAATGGTGGGTGAGTAAACAAAACTTCACAATTAAGCCACATAAATAATTGAAGAGCTTTAGCATTTTCCTTTTGGTATTCATGCCTCTTGAAACTGAAATATTTGGAGCCACCAAAGCTATTTGAGGAATTTCTGCATTTTCCACTTAGTGAGGAGGAGGCAGTCACTTTTCGGTTGCTGTCGTCTGTGGCTCCTTTGTCTCTTTACTCTTTGAAGTGCAATTCAATTTATTTTTCCTTCTCTGTAAGTTCAGACCGAGATGTGTTCATTCACACCTTAAGGGATTTCAGTTTAAAGACTGTGGCCACACAGATGAAATATATGCATTAGGACATACTTATTATCCCAGTATACGCCGAGGTTGGTGCCTGTTATTTGCAGGGGTTGGGATAGGGGCTGTATTTAATGTGCTCAAAAGAGAGTCTTGTCTGAACTCTGAATTATTTCAACTTTTGTAATAATCTTTTACTGAGCTTTAACAGAATTAATGCCTTTTTGTCAGGGATTTCATGATGTGGTTGTTGTTCTCTGTCCAGTTGATTTACCCCAGGAGAGCGTTGTCTCAGGCATACCTGGGACGTAGTGCCTGCCTCTGGTGCCAGAAGTTGCCCAGTGCCTTCTGCTCAGTTTATTTTGTGGCCTCTAAAACACTGATGGCTCTTCGCCTTTGACATGTTGAATGCTACAGACGTGGTTTGCTCTGTCCCTGATCTACACCTTTCCCTGACAGGTATTTCTAGGTCCAAGAAGGTAATTTGTGGAAGGGACCTGGTTGCATGCTCTGTTCCCATTCTGGCGGTCGCACGGGGCAGGGTCCGTGCCGACACTGCGCCGTTTGGTGCAGGAGGGTAAGCGTTTGGGGCCCGGGGATGCTGCTCGGGATGGCTGAGGTTGCCCCGGTGTGGCGGTGATGCCCCATGGAGGAGCGTACCCGATTTCTGCACCTGGATGTGACAAGCCTCTGGGAGCCGGGTCTAGCTGTACAGTTAGCCCTGTTGTGAGCGGGAGGTTGGAGGGGATGGCCTCTAGAGTTCCTGCCAGCCTCAGTTATCCTGTGGATCCAGAATCCACCTCACCTCTGATCTCTTGGATTGCTCCTGCAATATTTCCCCTTCTACACACCCATTGAAACCTCCAGGCTGTAGTTCCTGGGAGTTTGGAGGCGGATCACTGGATCTGGCTCTCATGGAAGGGGGATAGTCACGTGGAGCTGAAAAAGCCACTTCATCTGGTTTTGCCTCCTCCCTTTCTGATTCTTTTGCAAAGTTTAAATTTGAGGAACATGCAGCGGACACAGAAGTGGCCCTTTCTTGAGCAGCCGTTAGTTCCCCAGCTCTGCGTTAGGTGTCAGAGGACACGGCGGGCTTTGGCGCAGCACCCTTAACCTGCTGGCTTGTTCGTGTAACGCCGGCGATGGCGAGGACCTGTGTGTTCAGAAATAAATCCAGTCCTTGGAGAGGGGCAGAGGGCGGGGAGGCTGTCCAGGTCTGGGCTGCTGGCGGCAGGTCCCGGCCATCCCCAGGCGACGCTTGCTGGCACAGGGCCTGCAAACCCTCCCGGCCAGGCGCTGCCGGGATGCCGGGATTGATCTGTTTATCTTTTCCTTCGGAGTTTGCCTTGTCTTAAGGGACAAGGAGTTAAAACTTTTTCCCTCAATGTTAACATTCGAAGCTGGATGATAGGTGCTTGTAAACCAGAGGGATGAGCGAATGAGAAGAGAAATAAAGAAAAGTGCTGACTTTATTCTCAACCTGGGGAGTCCTATGCGGTGAAGGGTAGCATCTCCCTGCTATGGCACTGCAGCAAATTTCAGGAGGAAAATGGTTATTTCTTCTCTCAGGCCCAGCCATCTGTCACAGTTATTGAGACACGCTCCCGCTCCACTAACTCTTGCAAAACTCTCACTGAAGTTATGAAAGCAGAGGTGTCTTAAAGCGAAACCCGCTTGCCTTGTGCTTGGAGAAAGCAGGGCGGGGAGACGTGAAGACTGAAGCTTTTGAAATGGAGATGCATTTTCTTCGCTTTTTTGCAATTGTCAGGACACACAAAGCTGAGAACAGAATGTCACTTAAGCAAAAGAGAAAGAAAAAACAGAAAGAGTCGAGGACTATAGACTGTAAGATGGCCCAGCTTCCCTGGGGAGGGGATCCTACTGCAGTGGGTGAAGTGGAGGCTGGTGAGGGTTGGTTGCAATGTACCTTGCCCCACGTCATGGACGTGAACCGAGAAGTGGTGATCGGCATTTTATGATATGGAAAATTGGTTATCACTGAAAGGCAAATCAGACTTTTCATGCGGCTTTTGTTATTTACAAGTGAGTGTGTCATATGTTATTGTATTAGTTCAAAGCCCACTGGAAGTAGCATAGTTCTGTTCTGGAGTCAACCCAGAAATTAATTTCCTTGTCTGAATGCAAAACCTACCTTGTCTGGTCTCACGTGTTTTATTTACTGCTCCATCTTTTTGGAGCTCTTTGTCAATAGATTTACAAATACTGTCCGTTAGTGAGGAATTCTTAAGAAGAATTTTTTACATGGGATGTTTTCAGTTATCCTTCTACCTACTACTTAATGTGCAATGTTTATTTATTGTTGTGTTGTATGATTGCAATAAACAATTGTAGCTGTCAGTTTCTTCTGATTAAATACCGTATTTGTTAAATAAATAAAATGATAGTAATGAACTGGGCCATTCTTTGCATGTAATGTATGACTTTCATATTTCTGACACTTTGGAAGATATATGAAATGCTGATATGCAAGAGAAGGCTTGTAAATCAAAGGGAGCTGGAAAAGATTCGGATCTGCTTTCTAGCAGAGGGTCATCTTTGCCATTATAAACTCTGAGGGTACTTTTGACTTCTCTCTGGGCCAAGACGTGCTGGTTTGAATAGGAAGCTGGACCCAGAGGACATTCATTAACAGCTCGTGAAGGAAGAATTTTAAGACACATGAGCTCTCTCAGGATATGCAGAAAGATTTGTGCGCACAATTAATGGGTCAAGGTGCTGGGTCAGGATTACATGTGGTGTCTCCATCCATGTTTCTGATGATCAGCACCCCCAGGTTGGCTTTGCTGTAATGATTAGTTATTGGTCCCAGCAGAGCCACAATTGAGGCGCAGTGATTTTTTCCACCTCAGATCCGAATATAGATAGCGCCTAGGCACAACTGGCAGATACTGTCATGTGTGCTTTTTAATTAAACAATTGATTTTATTTTCATGCAAATTGAGCCGTGTTATTTGGGCTCCTAAACTGCATGGTTAATGCTGCAGATTTCTCTGTTGGTGGAAGTAATGTGTTAAGTTTGGTTGCTGGAGGTGTTACGGCAGCAACGCATTTCCAAGAGCTTCCTCACAGCAGAGCTCAGCAATTCCCACCGATTCAGTAATTCATGTGCAAGGTACTCTCACACCTCCTCTTCATTTCATTCTCAGTATTCCGCAGAGCAACCTTATCTCCACCTATCAATTATTGTGGTATTAATTTATATCACTCTGTATATCTCTCTTACTTACTTTAAAATATGTCAACGTCCCTGAGTCGGTTTCTATAAAATGAGGCCAGAACTGAACACTGCAGGGTTATTTATGTGCTAACGCCACAGCAGAGGTTTTTTTTGAGAGGGCTTAAATAATGAACAAAAATAAGATTTAAAAAAGTTGTCAGAAGAGTACCCAGAGATACTGTGCAAACAGGAAGCGTTTTGATTATGTTCACTGGTGCAAAATTAGTAAAGAGTTTGAAATCGTCTTGTGCTTACAGATTCCATTGTTTTCAAAGAATAATTCCATCTATTTTAACATTTTCAAGTATAATTCCATTGGTAATAGCTCTTCCTTTGATTGTGAACTACGCTAATTGAAAGGTGTGGTACAGTGTCTGTTTTGGCAGTTATGCTTATATCTTTTGTTTAAAAACTCAAAAGTGTTGGCTTTCCTGTCCAGCCTTCCTTAGTATTTTCTGTTTTGGTGATGTGATGACAGACTTACAGTGTGTTTCCTTGTGTGTATGGTAACAGATGTTTATGTGAATAACAGACTTTTTTATGAAGGCACACACTTTATAGCCAAATACTAATTAAAAATAATTGCATGTAAGCATTTTTGTTTATTCCCTGTTGTGCATCTTTAATCATTTGAAATCACCTGCAGTTGAAAACTGAGGCAAAGATTTGATACTGCAATTATAAGAGGCCATCTGACTCTATATTAGAAAGGAACAGCAACATATTTGAAGAGGAAATTATTACAAAAAGTATGTGAATGCCTGCCCTCTCTGAATTTGCTTTTATACAGGATGAAAATACCAATGCATTATTTTGTTAAACTAATAGGAGTTTAAGGTATCTTATCTACCAAAACAATCGGTTCTTGACTGACATCCTGTTCAGGACATATTCTGTGCACTAATAAGCTCATTACAAATATATTTTAATTAGACATGTAACAGATGGTTCAGAGTAAATACGGGCAGTAGTACTTTTTAAAGAATAGAAAAAACACAAGTTCTTTTTAAGGACTCAGCGTCTCAGTTTGGATTTTATCATTAGCTGATTGAGTTAAGCAAAGTGAAAATTACTGTCAAAGGCACTTGAAATCATGAAAGAAGTAAAAACTAAACAAAACAAAAAACCCCCACCAAAGCCAGAGTGAGCAGAACTGGATTTGTTCAATAAGGGCTAATCAATACTGAAATGAAAGGGACACTTTCTCGTGGTTCGACAGTACTTTAATCTTTACACATAAGCAAGGTAGAGTTTTATTTTAGATCCTGCCAGTCGCTGACTTGCAGCACCCGGGCGAAAGGCCACAAGAATTCAGTACGCTCCCTGCGCTTTTGGTAGGTTTGGATCAGATCCACAGAATAAAGAAAAAATGGGACCTTGTTTTGCTCAGCTGTCAGAGCAGAGCACAACACTTGGGAGGACAACAAAGGATCCCTCTTCCCGGAGGAGGGAGCGTGTCCCTGGGCAGCCTGAAGCGGCAGCTCCATCCACGGTTGTGTTTCACGATGTGTTTTCCTGGCTGGGATGGAGGCAGGAATCGCTGCCTAACCTGCTGCAAGCCTTAGCTTTCCTATGAGTGACATATGATGTTCACAAATAATACAGCAGGTCCTGTTAATAACATATAAATCCATAGGTGAAGTCAAGGAGGTGTATCATCAGGACATTTAGGTGATGGTTCTGGTTCAGCATGTTTTATTTATTGTTTTCACAGAGGGGTGAATGGGAACGGTTAATCAAGCCCATGGTTTGAAGGTTCCCAGCGAAAGGAATTACTCTGCACCGCTGTTCTCATGGGGAGAACAGGTTGGCGAGAGGGGGAAATGGAGTAATTTAGATAAGGTTCATTGTCATCCCTTTTTGACTTTGGCTTTTACTTGGAGAAGACTTCTGTGAAACAGGGTTTGGTTTTTTCTCTTTTTTTTTTTTTTTTTGAACAGGAAAGAAAACCAGGCATTATGCAGCCTGGTGTATTAGTTTGAACTATTGAATTAAAGATGAGAATCAGAGAGTGACATCTCTTAAGCATATTTTCCTCCTCTCCTCCAGTGCTGAGCCTCTTCTTGGAAATACAGATCCCAGACCAAAATGATGGTGAGGCTCAGGACTGCAGAGACACAACGATCAGAAAAAAAGAGATGATCAAAATGTACAGTGACGTTGTCCCACCCTTAGGGCTAGATCTGCTGGGAAGTAGCTCTCAGATGTCTATACACCATAACAAAGGCAAAAGATTATTGTGTCCATCATGTGCAAATGTTAGGGTTTAACACGTATGTTTGAGCCCCTTTTTAGTAAGGCCACACGCCTGGCAGAAGAGCCGTATCTCCGAATGGATGTGAAGCTCCCCGGAAAAGCAGAGGTGTTAGCAAAGAGGCTGACTTTGGTGGGAAGGTGGACTTTTGGGCTCAAGCGGTGAGGTGTCTGGCTGACACGGCCACCTCGGCTGCAGGAACACACCTGGCTGTGCCGTGGCTCCGCGGTACCTCCTCTGACGTGTGCCACCTCCGAAAGCAGCAGCTGCAGCTGCTCGGCAGGTCTGTGCGTGTCATTTAAGCAAGCTGTATCCCGTGGACTATCAAATGCTATTGTTCCTTTTACCTTCTGGAACCTAATATCTTAGGGTAAACATGGCTCGAAGGAGGATCCAGCAGAAAAATTATATGATATTTGACCTTTTTGTAACATAACATTTCTGGAAAATATTATCACACATGAGATTTCATGTAGTAATATCGGGATTAATTATGTGATAGATGTAGCACAATGTAAGCATTTTTCGCATTGTGCTAGTGCAGATAGAATAAAGTTGTCTGTAATTCAGGCTGCAGAATAACTATGATCCTTTTTTGGTTTTGGAGAAAGATTTCAGTTTTAAACAGCACTACCGGGTAGGTAAGCACACACTTAGCTAAAAGGGTGCTGTCGTAATCAGGCTCTTTTCTGGGTGGGCAACTGCAGCGCTATATAGATCATGTGTTACAAACACTAATAGTAAATAACTAACTGGTTCTGCTTCTAACCTTAATTATTAGCTTCACTGCAGTGCTACCATGTCCACTTCCAAAACCTATTCCCTGTTTTCACCACTTTAAGTAAGAGCACATCAAGCTCAGTGCAAGAAGCATTATGGATGTCAGTTAAGGTAAATGAGCAATTGTAAATTAAAGTCAATAGGGTAAGGCTATTTTTTTTTTTTTTACCACTTGAACAGCTACTGAAAAATAAAGCTACTAGGAGAGATGGTTGTATCTGGTGACCAACAATTACTTAGTATCAGACTCTTATGAAAATTGTAATTTATATGAACATAAATGATGAGACCTATTTTTAGAATGAAAATAGATGTCATCACATTATCGAATTTTTTTTACATTATTTTTGATTAAAGTAGATCTCATCATATTATCAAAAATAGGTTTACCAGCAAAATACACTCTCAGGGGACTGTTTGGATGAACTGCCCCTGCCATAGACAGATTTGTGTAGTTTAGGACCAGGCGACAGCTTTTTCTAACATCAGTGGAGCTGAGTGCCTCATTCAGACCTATGCGACTTTGTTAAAGTTCGGGGTAAGCGTTGTTTTTATGCTTCGAGTGCCACCTTTGGCTTTGCGTCAGGTCTGCTCTTGGGACACCTTTCTGAGACAGCATCGAAGTTGGGCCCTTGAGAACATCACATAGAAGCCGGTTTGGGGAGCAAAGGGAAAGTGCAGCGGCCGTCCTGGTGCCAGGTGTTGGCTGCTGGCGTGCAGTCTGCCAGGTGGAGGATGCTGTCCCGTCTCAGGTACCCAAGTCCGTCCCACCTTCCTTGCCTCCCTGTGCTGGGACGGAGCCATCCCAGTGTCCGCAGGTCGCCCGAGGCTCAGCGGAGGCCAGAGGTGGCTTGTGGCAGCACCGAGGTGGGTGGGGGGACACGGGGTAAAGAGAGGGAACCTGACAAGATTTCAGGTAAAAAAGGTAAATGGCAATAGTGGGGAGGCTGCTATTGCAGAAATAGCTTTGATGGGATTTGGGAGTTAGATGGAATTTTTGGTATATTTGGTGTATTTTCTAATTAGCAGGAGCTGGAGAGTGTAACTCTTAGCAAAACCCAGTACAGCTGGAATGCTTAATAAAAGAAGATTTGACTTTACGGTGATTAAAATCATGCGGACCTGACAGCATCCCCGTAAAGACTAATTGCAAGCAAAGTCTATGTTTTCAACGGTTGCAATTTATACCTTCCCCCTTTTTGAAAACCAGCAAGTGTTTTCCCCAGCCAGGCTGGGGCTTACAGGCTTCGCCACGCCACGAACACAATTTGGCCACCCTTTCTGGACTGCAAGGATTTCGGGTGTGTAGCTGAAATTGGAAGAAGTATGCACACAGGCTCTGGGAGCTGACTCAATGTTTGCATCGTGCTTTTAACGCTGTCTTGTTACCTTTTATGCTGCATACCTGTATATTAGTAAAGCAGATACGACCTCCTTCCCTTCCGAGTGCCATATGCACATGAATAGATCCTGGAGAAACTTCAAGCGTATTTTTTTTCCCTGTTTGTCGCAGTTTCAGAAAGAACAGAATACTCTGAAATTAAAAGATGACCTCAGAAAGGAGCAAAATTAGAATAATAGGTGCCAGGAATGTGCCTTCAGTCCTGTGAAAGGATGCTGTATCGTAATTATTTCACATCTGTTTTATATTCTGTTTGAAAACACAGGTGCTCAACCCCAGTGAAAATTATAAATAAAAATTCGGTTTTAAATTTGAAAGATGATAGAATACACAGGGGAGAAGAAAAAGTAATCAGAACCCGGGGAGGGACTATGCTCAAGAAAGGATTAAGAGGTGCCGATCCTTTTGCAAAGGCAATGCTCGCTATTGGGGTGGGAAACCGGGGGGGAGCTGTCCTGCACTGTCCTGGGCACAAGCTGAAGGTGATGTAGGTGCCTGGATGCACCCAGTAATTTCTTCCAAGAGCTCTCCAATCAAGGCTAGGTAATAACACAATTCGCTATCTCTTCCAGTGTAAGGTGTGCAGATGGGAGGTGTGACATAAATTATTATTGGACATTGCAGCATGTTACTCAAATCTTACCTGCATTTTATTGGCAAAGGTGGTGAAGGTACAATTTGAAGGAAGATGTACTTTGTAGCACTTATATCTCTCAAGAAGACAGTATTGACAACATTTTAAAAGACCTTTGGAAAAAAATGTTGAAATTATGTGGTCTAATATCTGTTCCTTGCCTAGATCTCATCTTATAAATTCTGCATCTTTCTACAGTTACATCACATATTACATTATTTATTTTGCAATGCAGCAAATATGGTCATGAACAAACGCTTGAAAAAGTTCTTTTTACAAGTATCCGCAGAAAAAAGACTTCTTTAAGTGCTTCAAGAGTAATGTAATGAAAATGTCCGATACAGAAATATTCAAAAGATTTTCTATTTTATTTAACTGTGTTTGAACAGGCCTTTGAACTTTTTAACCATCCAGAATGTGTTTTTCTGCTTTATTTTTGTATCTTGAGGGAATAAATGCCCTTTGAAGAAAAGCTGAACTCTTCTTCAGTTAAGCACTTGGCTTGGTCGCAGGTTGTGAAAAAGTTCAATTCATGCAATATTTTAAGTGAAGCAGTTGTTGACACCAGAAGTACAGGAGTGGCACCCGATATTGTTAACTCATTTCTATAGCAAGAATTTTCAATGACTTTTTTTATCTTGGGAAGAAAAACATTACAATGGTGTAAACCATTACATAAATCAGAACGGAATATTTTTTTATCCCAATTTTGGCTTCCCTTTCTGCTTTGAAATTTGCAAACCCCTCCAGATTGTGTTATAGTTTAAGCGTATTTCAGTTATAAATTGTAGTGACGTGTTTTTTGCAATATTTTGAATGAGATTATGACAGCTTTGCACATATTGCTGCTTTTGTCTTTTGCTCATTTTTATTTGACACATTAGTTATTTTCAGAATGTAATAAAATCTGGTTTAGGTGTGAATTGTTTCTTGCAATGTTAAGACTTTTTTTTTCTTATGAAGCAGAATTTCGTAGATTTAATTCATATTTAAATTTTTGGTCTTTCAGAGGGGGCCTGGCTTGTTTTATGTACCGTGTGGTTCTCAGCTGACAACCCCTATTTCAGGTTTATTCCCATTTTTGCATGCGGTTACATAGCTGTTCCAGCTGTGCAGGGCATTGCACACTCCTTTTATTTTTTTGCATCATCTGCTTCAGACCAGGTTTGACGCAATTGCAGTCATTTAATGTAATTTGATCTTCATCAGGCATCTGATACTAACAAATCCAGTGCTCACAGTGTGATCGCCACAGGAATTACAGCGTGGTAGTGCCTTGCAAGGCCCTGGTCATCCCACCGCTCCCCCACTGACCCCATCCCCTCTTCGGTATTTAAAGATAATTTGCTGCTCTCTGTGCTGAGAATCATTTCTTTTTACATCAACTTTGAACTCAAGTGCCAATATTTATTGAAGAGTTTCTGATTGCCAAGAAATCTGTGGAGAAATGTGGCGCTGTGGAATACATTTTTATTCTAATAGAAATAAAATTTTAAATAGAATTGCATTTCTGGTGAATAACTGTTGGATGCAAGATTGATGATTAAATCATTTGCTTTTACTGTCTTACATTAAAAAGTACTAGAAACAAATTTAATTGTTTTTACAGTAAACATTTAATCTTTATTCGTGAAGTAATTATTTATATTTGACGGATGAACAGTAGTGCTCTAAAGCATGGCATGCGGATCTGTTTGGCAGTCACAGAAGGAAAAGCCATTTCACGTCATCCATCCGATAGCTCTGCCGGGGCTGGCTGGAGGGGCGCTTCCACTCTTTCCACTGGGAGACTGATGCTCAGCGCTGTGTTTTATTTCTACTTTAATTTTTGCAGTTATAATTTCATTAAACTGATGTCAGGAAATAACTGCAGCTTTAATTATTTGCTTCTTTTGATTAACTATCTTAAAATAAACATTATGCTACTCTTTCCATGCCTTTCCTTTTTTTCATTACTTATCCAACTTGTGCTGTTCATTAATCTTGGGTTTTTTCCATGACACCCTAATGGCTCCTACTGCCCAGCAATCATTATCTCAGTGCCACTTGTCACTGGCTTTTCTATCCATCAGCCTCACTCATCTGTCAGGGCTGCGGGTCCGCGACGGCACCATTGGGGGAGCGCCAGGGCCCCCCTTCGCCTGCCCCTGGCCAGCTGCAGTAAAAATCCCCCAAATCCTCAATTTCTCATCCCTGGGTGCTAACCTGGTGTTTGTTCTCCTCTTCCCTTATATTGTTAGCTCGCACCCTGCCGCAGGATACCAACAGCAGGGATCAGGCCAGATCCATAAAATTTAGGTTTGAGAGGACATAAATGCAGATTAAGAGTGGCGGGGCCAGGTGACAAGCAGGTATTGAGCCGTCTTCACTGGTGGCTTGCTTCTGCCTCCTGTTCTGGGTAAGACTTGCTAGGTTTTGCTGTAATCTTACAGTTCTTGTGCACCTCAGATACTCAAAAAAATGGAAAGCTGGGCACTGAATTCCTCGAGACCGGCATAAATGTATGTTAATATATATAAACACAGTGATTTTTTTTCTGATTCCTTCAGACACTGTCAGCTCAGGTTTCCAAAGTGGTCTCCTAACCCACGAAGGCTAGAAACTTTTTCTGAAAGTGAAAGCTGAAACCCTGAATTAATACAATTCCCATAAACTCAGACTCCAAATGAAAATATCAAATATTGTGAAAGCTGGTTATAAACCCATGAGCAGCCCCGGGAAGAAAGACAAGGCTGTGCTTCAGTTTGCAAGATCTTCTCATACGCCTTTTACCTATTATCCTCTCCAGAGCCAGCAAGATGCAAGACGCCGATGTTTATTCTGCCTGTAGACCTCACTACAAGCTCCCCGGTTTATTCAGGAAATCTCACAGCTTTACAGTAAAGAAGCCTCATTGCCTTGCAGAGGGCTTTTAAGCTGTCTAAAGGGAAACTTCATTATCATGCCCAGAGAAAGTGTCAACAAAGCGTGTGGGTACTTTGGATGGAGGACGTCAAGGGAAATCCAACCCGCTCCTTGACCACCCGTTCATTCCATCATGAAACTTGTTTTCGTCCTGTCTCATGCTTCTTCACACTCCCGTTGAACACCCTATTAACAATTTGTGTAAGTCTTTTGCCCGGAATATTACTGCTCCACCAGACTGTTGACTCCAATTTCATAAATGTGTAAGAAGTGAGCAAATTAAGTAGTATGAACTATGACAGTCCTCTGACACTGACAGTGTAGTGTACTGGCCCACACATGCTGTACAGCATAATGATTACATTACAATCTTGTGATATTATTCAAAATGACTTCAGATAAATGAATGATAAACTAGGGGTTATGCTTCCTTTATTACAGGGCTGATAAAGTAGCTAATCAGTGTCCAAGTATATGTCATTACATAAATTATGAACCAGGGTTTGATGTGTATTCCCAAAGAGCCGGAGCCCGAGTGTCATCTGGTATAAGTCTGCAGCCTGAAAAATGAATTCTGAAAACAACAGTCGTTTTTGTTCTAACTGTATTAATAAATTACTAATAAATAACCTTAAAAGGTTGCGAGTCTTTTAATCTATTAGTAGAATTTCATACTAACTAATCCTACATTTTCTTTCATATTGAAGATTAACTTTCCATGCAAGGATTTGAACCCTCATGCCCCTTCTAAAGGAATGATCTTCTGACAGCTCTGAAAAGAATAAATAAAGCATGCAGATTGCTTTTCTCCTGCCCAGAATAAACTCATTGCAATTTGGAAAGCCTAATGGCAGGATTGAAGCTGCTGCCAAGCCTCTCAGCAAACCGCCGGCTGCTTTTGGCAGCTGGTGCATGCGGGTGCTGCCCATCACTGTCTTCTTCTCAGGGTGGATGGACCACCACAGAAAGGTGAATCCAGCGGTAACCTTCACCCGCAAACTGACGCATCCTGTTGTTTACACCTAAATATCACTTAGGTCAAGTGACCCAGCAAGAACATTGCTGACTGCAATGTTTTACCAAAACCTCTCTGCTCAGACATGATTTTTTCAGCAAAGAGCAAATGTGCTGCCTCTGTAGTGCTCCACATATTATTTACATGGAGTAAGAGGTCTTAAGCTGGCCTGCTCTCTAGGTAGTCAAACAAAGGATTAAAAATATATATTATTTTTAAAGTTATAATATATGCTTGGTTTAGATGTTTTGGTTATATGCTGTTCTGAAAAAAAACAAAATCTTATGCATCAAGAATAATGGAAGCTTTTCCAAGAAATTTTAAAATACGAAAAAGCCTTTTTTTTTTCCACAGTGAAAACTGTTTAGGCAAGGGGGAGAAAATTTCTCTTTTATAGGATCACCACTATCTGTCAATGCACCTTCTGAAGGTCTTTGACTGGCTCTACTGGTGATTGTATGCCCACACTCTTCAGAAATGCTGGTTACACATATGCAAATACAGTACACACACACACACAGAGAATACACACAGAATCATATAGGTTGGAAAAGACCTTTGAGATCATCGAGTCCAACTGTAAACCTATCACTGCCAACTCCACCACTAAACCATGTCCCTGAGCGCCACATCTACACATCTTTTAAATACCTCCAGGGTTGGTGACTCAACCACTTCCCTGGGCAGCCAGTTCCAATGCTTGACAACCCTTTCAGTGAAGTAATATGTCCTAATAACCAGTCTAAACCTCCCCTGGTGCAGCTTGAGGCCATTTCCTCTCATCCCATCACTAGTGACTTGGGAGAAGAGACCAACCCCCACCTCACCACAACCTCCTTTCAGGTAGCTGCAGAGAGCGATAAGGTCTCCCCTCAGCCTCCTCTTCTCCAGACCAAACCCCCCCAGCTCCCTCAGCCGTTCCCCATCACACTTGTTCTCCAGACTCTTCCCCAGCTCCGTTGCCCTTCTCTGGACACGCTCCAGCACCTCCATGTCCTTCTTGTCCCGAGGGGCCCAAAACTGAACACAGCATTCGAGGTGCGGCCTCACCAGTGCCGAGCACAGGGGCACCATCCCTGCCCTGCTCCTGCTGCCCACACTATGGCTGATACAAGCCAGGACGCCGTTGGCCTCCTTGGCCACCTGGGCACACTGCTGGCTCGTGTCCAGCCGGCTGTCAGCCAGCACCCCCGGGGCCTTCTCCGCCGGGCAGCTTTCCAGCCACTCTTCCCCAAGCCTGGAGCGTTGTGTGGGGTTGTTGTGACCCAAGTCCAGGACCCGGCACTTGGCCTTGTTAAACCCCATACAATTGGCCTTGGCCCATCGATCCAGCCTGCCCAGATCCCTCTGCAGAGCCTTCCTACCCTCGAGCAAATCAATACTCCTGCCCAACTTCGTGTCATTTGCAAACTTACTGAGGATGCACTTGATCCCCTCGTCCAGATCATTGATAAAGATGTTAAACAGAACCAGCCCCAACACTGAGCCCTGGGGCCCACCGCTTGTGACCGGCCACCAACTGGATTTAGCTCTGTTCACCACAACTCTCTGGGCTCAGCCATCCAGCCAGTTTTTTACCCAGCAAAGAGTACACCTGTCCCAGCCATGAGCCACCAGTTTTTCCAGGAGAATGCGGTGGGAAATGGTGTCAAAGGCTTGACTAAAGCCCAGATAGACAACATCCACAGGCTTTCCCTCATCCCCTAAGTGGGTCACCCTGTCATAGAAGGAGATCAGGTTGGTCAAGCAGGACCTGCCTTTCCTAAACCCATGCTGACTGGGCCTGATCCCCTGGTTGTCCTGTATGCGTTGCGTGATGGCACTCAAGGTGATCTGCTCCATAACCTTCCCCAGCACTGAGGTCAGACTGACAGACCTGTAGTTCCCCAGATCCTCCTTCTGGCCCCTCTTTTAGATAAGCGTGATATTTGCTAACCTCCAGCCAATTGGGACCTTCCCAGCTAGCCAGGACTGCTGATAAATGATGGAAAGTGGCACTTCTGCCAGGTCCCTTGGTACCCTTGGGTGGGTCTCATCCAGCCCCATAGACATGTGTGCCTAGGTGGTGTAGCAAGTCACTAACCATATCCCCTTGGATTATGGGGGCTCCATTCTGCTCCCCATCCCTGTCTTCCAGCTCAGGGAGCTGTGTACGCTCAAGTCTGTATATCTGACAAGACTTCAAGGTTGAGTTCATCTTAACCTCAACTAAACTGAGCACATATGAGTGAAGATTGACTTATAGAGCACTCGGATTTACAGATACTACCAGTAATGTTTACATAGTTCTCTCAGCATTTCAACTGTAATCCTATTGCTATCAGAATTCAGTTTAAACCTTATTTTTCATTTAGTTGCTGAAATATAGTTGGAGAGGCACTTGTGACATAAGAGAAAGAAATGGGGCTTTTCCTTTTATTGTTGCCAAGGTGTAGGCTCTCTATGTAAATTATAGCTACTCCTGTAGCGGCTACAGGGATGGGTGAGATGGGCGATGAAGATGTGGGAATAACCTAATTACATAATTTGCTTTAACGTTTGCTTGTCCAATATGCCTGGGCTGTGATAGCAGTGGGGAGGTTGATCATGGCCACCTTGGTCTTGGAGGCCAGCCCCAGTGGCTGCTACAGCAGCTGGAATTAGGACTCGCAACCATCCTTTTGCTTCATTATGCTCCAACTGCCACCATCTCTGAATTTTCCTGGCATGCCCGTGGCCCACCTCTTCTGGGGAAGGACCTGCACAAGAAGCCATACCTCTGCTTCTGCCCACTTCCTGTTGGCAGGGGGTTCTAGCACAACAGAGGAGATGCCACTGACTCTCTATGCCTACTCTCAGGCCAATAGGTGCCAGTTATGAGCATCAAATTGCCTTAGCGAATTGGAGAAGTTGTCCCACTATCTGCAGCTGGGACTAATGCAGTAATAGAAAGAGTTTTCTAAGAACTGCTAAAAGCATCCTTTAACAAATAAGAACAATGTTATAATGGACATAGGAAATAATTCTCTGCACTGAAATCTCAGTAAAACCATTCATGTGCATCCAAAAGTGGAGAGGAACCTTCACAGATTTTACTAAGCATAATGAAAGCATCTCCAGGGAGCAACTTGTATTTCTACTTCTAAAATCTGTTTTATAACAACTTGAAGATGCATAAGTCTTCCCAAAATTGGATGCCCAGATTAGATTCTGGCAGGTACCACTCATCGCAGCATCGGCATTGCAGACGACATTACCCTTTCGAAGATTTTCTTTCAATTGTTTGCCATTTGCCATGTTGTACTAAAGATCCTGTTCTTCAGTACCTGAAGGAATAAATAAACAAACAAATGGGAAAGTTAATCCTTCCTCCGGGCTTTCGGGTGAGTCTGCATTTCATCATTTCAACTGAAACTCCCCAACATGTGACTTTGTGTTGCGGTTTGTGTACTACTCTGTGGTCCAGAAAGAGGACAGTGGACCAGGAATGAAGAAATTTGGAGTTTACTTGTGGATCCACTGCATAACGATTTGGTGATCTTGGGTAAACCTCAGCCTGTACCCACAATGTGTCCACCTATATAAAAAGGACGGCAAATGATACCTGGTCCACTTCAGTGAGGATCTGCAGTCGCTGCTGCTGGTGGCATGTGCCGCACAGGCCAGCACCAGAGCTGTTTTCAAATCTGAGCTTGGCTTTTGCAGCGTTGCTGTTTAGAAATAAAAATCCATTAACTTGTCAATGGAGCAGATTTGGTCTGCAATCCAGGAACATGGAGTGGTATGGTGCTACTTTTATAGTCACTTTTCACAGAAGAATTTGCATTTAATAATTTCAAATTATTTTCATTGATTATGGTATGAAAAAATGTAAGTGCAAGGAATCTCATAAAAAGTCTTTCATTATTCCTGTTTCAAACTTTAAAAACACAACATCAGTTCTTCCCGGTAGTTGTTTCTTTTGGGCTCTGTTTTTCTAATTTACATCAGAAATACAAGGAGTTACAGAGAATTACACAGGATATGGTACCAGCCCTCGAGAGCTTGCTGTCTAATTTAAAACTAGACAAAGCAAATTAAATGGAAGAAGACAAAGAGAACAAGAGTAACAGCCATCAGATAATGCCATATGCTATCTGAGATCTGAACTGGATGGCTCTGAATCATCTGAAAGTACTATTAAAATTTAATTCATTAAACGCTCTACACCCTGATTGCTCCTCAACCATCAACAATTTGTCCACTTTTTTGTAGCTGTCATAACCGTCTTGGAGACTGATGAGATTTGAATGTTTTGAATAAACATCTAAATTGTACATGTTTACCAAAATCAAATCCCAAAGTACGCAGCACTCTCTGATCATTAGTGAGAACTTATCAGCCGTAAGCGAGAAATCAGTTCCTCCACTCGAGCTCTTCAAAAAGCTTCTCTTCAGAAAAAAAGAGCAGTGGGAAGTGAAAATTGGCCTTAACCAACACAGAAGTAGGTTCTGAAGCCACCACCAGCTCGTTGGAGATCACAGCGATGATGAATGAGGGTCCCTGAGAGTCTCCTTCCTACATCCCCTCCTTCCCCTTGCTGGGAGTCTCTGGGACTTAATATTCATCAGATGAAAAAACATTTTAGGGAAACTCAGGAGAAGGAAAAACATGGCTTAAATGGATTATCTGTTCATGAGTTACTTGGCACGTTACATATTTCAATAAGATTTTAAATATTGAGTTACAATTTTCTCTTTGTCACTGCAGTCCCCTGAAGCATCCTACCTAAAGCTGTGGCACTGCTTGCTGAACATGGCTTTGGCTGCGGTAGCCCCATGGACCACAGGGCATTGGGGTCTGGGAGGTAGATGCTTGCATGGTTCAAGATCTCCATCACCTCCAGCACGGGCACCAGGATGAGCTCATGGCAAAGGGAGGGGGCTGCAGTGTGTAGGCACCAAGGGACATTTCTGCATTTGGGGTGGGGGGGGACGTGGTAACCAGGTGAAAGCATTTGCTCAGGGGCTGGGCTAGTGAATTTGCTGCAAGCTTCCTGGCTTTTAGGGCCAAAGCTTCAGTTTGCTCTGCAAAACGAGAGTATGTGTCCTTGCACGAGGCTCTGGGTGAGATGGTTTTAGCGGGGCTGTGCACAGGATGCTGGCCTTACACATGTCTCCAGCAGCGTAGGGATGTCCCACCAGCTGCGGGCACCCCGGGTTCCTGGAGTTGGGTTTCCATGTCCTGAAGACATCATACGAGAACTGCTTTGACTATTTAATCCGGCCATAGACTTAGAACTACAAGCAGGATCTTTATCAAAGAACTTTTAAGAAACAAAATGCAAAAGCAGAACAATTGCTTTATCATCTAAAATGACGTGCGGCAGTTTAAGTAGAACAATCTATTCTTGTGTACAATCACAGGAACTGAACCGAGTATACGTTTTTGCACTCATACTATTCTCCTCAGTTGCTTCATACTCATATTAATAACAATTAATTATCATTTTATCCTGATATAACTATGTTGACTGAAATAGAGTCACACAAGGGATTAATTTGGTCCAGTATAGTTTTCCATCATTGCATTTCTTGCCTGTGTTTTTTCAAAGCATTATTATAATAAATTAATTTGAAAGTTGTTAATTGTTCAATTGTTAATTGAAAAGTTAATCTTATCCTCCAGATTCTCCAAACATAAACCCTCCAATTCTTCTCAGCAAATATTTACAGCCCAAGACTTGGGCAGTAACTGAGTATGCAGCCATCAGAACTGTGCTAAAATTGGAGGACAGTAGCAATTTTTAAACCCAAACACAGTATTTACAAAGTATGTTGCACACAATGGACAATATTGTAAAAGAAAAATATAATACATGTGTACAATAAGGTGAAAACAAATACGTTTTCATTTTTTATTTTGTTGACTGGTATACAAGGTTCTAAAAAGGATTTTTTTTTTTTTTTTGGTGAAGAACGCACTACAGATTTACAATATTATATTCCACTGTATACATGTGCTAACAAAAAATACCACTACTGTATCCACACCAGTGACAAATCTGCCAGAAAGTGACTAGTTGATATGCCTTTTTATTACTGCAGCTGCCTTGTTTTTTCTAGTCAAAATAAAAGAAAATCACAGGATTCTTAAAATAATAGCTGACAGCAGGTAGTTACTGAGAAATGCATGTCCCTGGCTCTTAACTTTGTAGCATCCATCCAGATGGCAGATTAGAGGCTGGGATCTGCAGGTTGGTGACAAATACATGGGTAATAGCATTCAGCTTGCCTAACTGTAAAAGTGAATTCACTATTCCTCTTTGATTGTAGACCTGACATGTCAGATGAGAGGAGGCTCTGGAAGAAGCTGCCAAAGCAATAGCACAAATAAATGCCAGACACAAGCGCCGCTTGATGTAGGATTACAAACACTGTACCTATCATCAATTCAAATTTAGCTGATATGTAAAGTCAGCAGTGGTGTTACATCAGACGAGCAGCACAAATGCAGAGCGCTGACGGGTACCTGGGTACGGTTACACGACTCGGGCGGCCCCTAATGACTTCTCCCCGTGACACAGCGGCAGTGATTGGTTTTGCCATGAGAAAGCAACGCTCCTGGAATTGCACTCACAACATATGGCACGCGGGGCGCTTAGCAGTCGCCGCCTAATTTGTCCCTCTGCCCTTCCCTACGCCATGTTATCAATCACTTGACTTTTGAACAGCCCTGATCTATCTCCCTCCCACTCTCTCTTTTTATTTTATTTTTTTTATTTTTATTTTTGCCCTCTTTCTTTCTTTTCCTGAGACGTGCAAAACTGAACTCAGGAAAGAGGTGGTGCAAGCTCGGTGCTAATCCCTTGACACTGACTTTGCATGGAGAAAGTCTTCCAGCAGCTCAATTACTCCAGCCAATAATTAGCGCTGCACAACAGCTGAGGGTCTCTGGGCTGAGCCTTGCCCTCTGCATTAGTTACAGGGCAGAAACTGCATGTTGGGGGAGTTTTGCATTGTCATTGCATGGAAGCGATCCTGCTAGGAACAGAAACGGTGGTTTCTAGGGCTTCCTGCTGTCTCAGTGTCGCTGAAGCTCAGGACCATCGTGCTTTCATTGCTGGTGTTGGAAAGAAGATGCTGAAAGGGGCAGACAAAGCTCCTATGCTCTGCGGTGGGAGGAACTTTATCCCGATATTCCTATTCCACCTCTTTTGCATGTAACGTTCTGCCATTTTATCAACGTAAAAATATAGCTTCTCTTCTTTGTAATCTTTACATGTCTTGTTTTTTCAGTGAAGATGAAGAGTGATGCTATTGGTGGTGTTTGGAAAGGTGCAGGTGAAGCCTTTACCTTATAATTAATTACAGCTCAGGGCTCCATGTTCACAGTTGCCTTCAAACTCCAGCCTGCTCTTTCTTCTCTAGGAATAAAGCACTAGCCATTGAAGCTTGTTTTCTAAAAAGTAAAGGTTATGTAAATCTCAGGAAATCCCACTTTATATATAGATTTGTTCAACAGTTATATGTAAGATAACATGACAAGACATAGAGCAGATTGAAAAACTGTTTAAATAGGATAAATAAATATACATGCGCATTGTTTTTTGTTTCTAAAATGTTTATTTGTAACTTGTATTTTGACTTGACTTGGAACATCCGTTCTTCTTGTACACATCCTTTACACCACTGCTTTTGCTCATTTGTCACTATTTTGTAATTTATATGACAAATTCTACTGAAAAGCCAAATGCAAGAAAGGCAGTGAAAGCAGAGTGTAAAACTGCTGACTAATATTTTCCAAAAATCACGTCCCTCCAAAGCAATCATGGAGGAATCAGCTGAGCAGACCGCGCAGCTATCACTTGTATCCCAAAATAAGTAATCCTCTTGCTCTCTCCTTCCTCTAGCAGGACGTCAGTTCTGCCAGCCTATCTTCCCAGGGTGCAAGAGTCTCAGGGCTGATGGCTAAATTATGCTTTACATTGCACAGGTTTAAGGTTGAATTCTAGCTTAGTTCGGGGGATTTGAAACAGTGTAAGCAGAAGCAGAATTGGACCTAACTCCATAATCTCTGCTCAAAATTAAAGCTCAACCAGATGAGAATGGGATTTTTCTTTTTTGTATTAAACTCTTATCTTCCCAATCTGAAAAAGCTTTTGTAGATCAAGCATACCTGCAGTTTCATCCAGGTCCCTATCAAATTGCTCTGTGTCACTGCAGTGAAAACCAGGGATTAATCTATTTAGATCGACAAACTAAAAAGTAATATGAGGACATCAAAATCTGAAATCTTTTTAAGAGAATACAGGTGAGTAATAAGATTATCTATTGGCTTCTCCTATTGAATCAAGTTTTAATGTTTCACTTAATTTGCCCTGATATTTAAAATCTGTCAGCTCTTTCTTCTTGAGAAGCTGTACATCAGCAGCACTGGTCTTACAGCACTCACCCATCTCCCCTTAGTACCCACAAAAGTTTCTTCACCAGAGATCTGCTTTTTGCATATCTGATTTATTGCCCACAACTTGCAATGTTATTGCATCATTTTTTTCCTAAGTGATACTGATGCTCAAATAATTTTGTTTACCAGCTAGTCATCTAACCATTGCTTTACATAATCGTATTTATATTAAGTAGATAGGAACAATTAACTTCATTTTAAGTGTAGTTATTTGAAATACAGTAGTGGTAGTATCTGCCAGAAGCAAATAAACATATTAGCAGGAAATGCTTAAATGATCTGGATAACCCTATGAGCCAGCATAGCAGGTGGTAATATCCTGTTTTTAAATTACATTTCAGCAAGTGAACATAATAAATCCTCTTGTGTTATATATTTCGCTGGTAGCAACTTATACTCACATTATTCTATTTGACCTCATTACTGCTAATCATTATCACATTTTTAATAGCTGCCACAGTGAGTGAAACAGTTAATACAGTATTTCTTGCCGAAAGAGAGCCTGTCAGGTTATTGATGACAAATTAAAATTAATAAAGAAGATCTGTGTTGAATTTGAGGGAATGGAATAACTGCGAGCATCCAGATGATTGGAAAGGCCTCTGGGGTACTCTGTGAAGAGTAATGTTTTTGGTGTACGTGTATTGTCTTGAAAGGAACGCTAAAACTGCCAAATCTCTGCTTTTGCCTGGAAGACTTCCTGAAATAGGAGCTGTATTCTTTTGGCCCTCATCACATGTAATTTATCCCTGGGAGAGTTATTTCCCGCTCTGTACACCTCCGCTCGGTGCTGTAATAACAGCCAGTTGCTGGGGCTCCACGCTTTTATTTACCTCGCTGAGGATCTTTACAAGAACCATCACCAGCAGGTCTGGATGAGGCAGTAAATAAGTAAAAGTCCAATACTGAATTTCTGCCCTGGCTCTTTGCTGAAAATTTAGCCTATTGCTATTTATTTAAAACTTTCTGGGGCTCTACAATCCTCCTGGCAGTGGTGGCAGAGCATCGCTACCCGGTGTCCAGGTGTCCCCCCTTTCCACAGAGCTGACGTGGGGTACCGGGTGCTAGCTAACTGGCTTTATGAAAAATTAATGCATTTACATATCCTCCGAACACTCCTGCCCGTGTTTAAAGACCGGTGTTTATTAGAGGTGAGGGCTCCGCGGGGACAGGGCGGCCATGTGGCGGGAGCCGTTCCCCATCGGGGAGGGCAGTTCAAGGCCATCCCGAGGTCCTGAATTAATTGAACGTCGCGGTATTAGCTCAGTCCTTAGCAGACAGTAGTCCACACCGCAGAATCACCAGACATAATTTTGACTGTGCCCAGGAGGCATACCAGGGAGCCTGAATTATCTCTTACCAAAAGAGAAAGTAGTCCTTTGAGGTCAACAGCGGAGGTCGTCGGTGGGTCAGCGCAGAGAAACGCCAACACGAGATCTGCCCTAAAAAAGAAAAAAATAATGGTCCAATTACCGCGCGTAAGCAAGTCATGCAGAATTTCTTCACACAGAGGGGGTTTTTTTGGAATAGAGAAGGAGCCGGCAGCCGGTAACAGAAGTAGCGTTGCAGGGAGGTACTCGCATGAATTTTTTGGAAAGGAAAATAGAAGGTGCCGTCATTAATTGCTTGGGAGACATTAAGCTGCAAAACTGCCATGTAGCGCTCAGCAGATTCATCCCTATTTTCTGAGTACAAAACAAAGCTCTGGTGGATCATATGCTCTTCTGGTTTGTAATATTAATATGCTTTGCTTACAGAAAGATGATGTCTTTACTTTAAAAGCATCACCTAAATGAGGAGCGGCCAAAAATAAGGTTGTTTCTTTTAGGAGTTATTAAGAACTAGTCCCATTTGGAGGGGGGGAAAAAAGTGGCACTGTGGGATTCCGAGTTATAGAAAACTGGAGCAAATTCAAGAGCTATGAACTCTGTCTGAAGGTTCAACCACAGCAAACCCTTCCCCCGCCGCCGGCCTGAGACACACGGTCCTTGTTGAGTCCTGATGCTCAGCAAACGGCTCTGCAATTAAAAGATGTCAGGTGTTTAGACCTCCATCTGCACCTAGAAATGCATCTTTTCACATAGGATTAAAGGGCGCTGCGAGCCTCAGCGCTGAAGGTAAAACTTTGTGCAGTTCACGTGGTTGACAAATACCACTCAAATTGCTCTGCCAGTGAAATTTGAAATAAAAATATAGGAAATGAGGAGTTAATTCAATTAAACGTTTTCCCACCCACATTTTACCTTTCCTCAGCACTCAAGGGAATCATTCACGGAATGTATATCACCAGCAGACTTATTTTTACCATTATTTTTAACTTAATGAGTATACCTTACACATCAGAGAGAAAGTACAAAGGTTAAATTTTACATTAAGAGCACATTGCAACATGGTATGCAAATATTCCTATGCAAATCTAAAGCCACCAGAAGATAAATGTGTTATATTTTTAACCAGTTAACTATGACCGTGAAGTATGGTGCAAGATATTCAGTAGTTTCATTTTATATCTTTCTTGTAAATAATGCATAAAGTATGTAGATGTTGTCAAAATATGATTAAGCTATTAGCTTTATAGTTTTCATAGTTAAGAATGTGTTCAGCATGTAGCTCATAATAACTCATTTCTAAATGCAGACACCATTATAAAATATTTCTTGTTCAAATGAATGTTATCATGTGACATAATGATTTTGCTTAAAACCAAGTTAAATGAGGAGTAAAATTAAACAATATTGCATGAATTGTGTTTGACTAATTTTGTGTCACATTATATTAGCCAAGCTTTCAAAATATGTGTTAATGACAAATAGTGTAAGCCCCTAACATACTTTATATGTCTGTAAAATCACCCTTAAGTCATTAGCTTTTAAAGGTTCATTTTGTTTGCAGTTTTTGTAGCCACTGGCTTTTTAGTGATTACTTTTGTCTATGAAACTAGACATGATTAAAAAAGAGATATTTTACATAAGTCTTTGGGACTTATTGCCATATTATGGGGCCATACTGTGTGCATTAAAACAGTGTCTAATAATTGATGAGCTCTACAGTTTTGAGGTAAACATAGTTAAGGGTGAATTTTAATGTTGACCTCATATTTACATAAGAACCACACCGAGCTTTTAATCAACAGTTTGTTTCTTTTATGTCTGGATTTATCTGCTGCCTGCTACAAAAATCTTTCATACCAAATGCAGTGAAAGTCTTACAGAACTCCGTGTTTCATTCAAAAATGCCCACATTTGCTTCAGTAAGATAACTGCCTTCTTTTGGTGTGCCATAAGTGCTACCAGAGTTTTGCAGTGTGGACTTGCAGCCTCCGTAGCATGCGCGGAAAGTCTTCTTCGGACTTATCGTTACTGGGGCAAGACTATGTATAAAGGGATTGTGGTCCTAAAACAGAGGAGGGTAAAAAGCTGCACCAGTTTCTTTTCTGGGTGGACATTAGGGCTTCTCTGAGCCTGCACACCCAGGCAGACATCTCTGGTCTCTATTTAGCCATTTTATTGAAATTGTTCATTTTTTCTCCTTCTCTCTCTGTCTCGCTGCTGTGAGGATTTAAACTAGAGGGGAAAGGTGGGTGTCCAGCCAAGCTCCCTTCTCATCACAGGGATTTCAGAGAGGTGTCTGGCCTGTCACCAGTCACTTGGAAACACAGAGTTGTCTTTCCACGTGAGACCAGGGCCAGGCAGTATAATACCAGCTCTTGAGTCTTTCTCAGAGGGGGAAAAAAACTTTTTATGTGGTGCTCTCTTCCTATATATGTTTAGCTATTAATAAAAATGAAAAAAACCCTCCCAATGGGCTAGGGTGATGCTCAGTAATGCCAAATGGCTGGGTGGGAGGTAAAGACAACATACCGAGGAGGGTGGAAAGGTGCAGAGAGAAGGCAATGTGTGTTTTTTAGTGTTTCAATGCTCAACTTCTTTGATAAAATCTTCATTCTGCCCATCCTACCCTTGTGCCTTAGAAAGCTACAGCTTTATCTCAAGAATTTTCCCTCTGGACACTTGTCAGAACAAAGAGTATGGACTTTGCATATCATTTATCCTCTTGTATATAAGGAGCTTGTCACATCTTAATGTTGAACCTCACCAGAGAGCAGACCTCTCGAGCACTCGGCGCTCTGCTTTGCATTTGGGTGGGAAGAGCGGATCTGCGGTGCCTCTCCGGCTCCTGCCTGCCTCTCCCAGCTTGTCTGCCCACTCCTGCTGCGCATCACATGCCATTGGCTCCATGGCATGGAAGGAGGGCAAAAACAAGGTGGGAGAGGTGCTGGGCAGGGAGAAAGCTGAGGGGAACCCCAGGAAGGACTGGGGTCTCCTGGAAATCACTTCTGAGGTGGCCAAATGCCTTTATTCACTGCTTTCATCAAAATTCTGATGTGCTTTTGTAGTATTTCCGTTAAATAAAAATTGCTCTTAAGGACTCCACTTTGGCAACTCAAGAACGACACTGAAATGATGATATTTGTATGCATCCTTCATTAAGAAAGAAAAAAAAAACTCCAGCAAGTTATATTCTCTAACAGCTCTTCTGATATATTGTCAGTGTTTGAACCGAAAGCCTTCAGAATAATGACTTAGTCTTCTTTTGCTGTGAAAGAAAGAGTATATTGTCACCTGGGGGAGGTCTCCTGGCACTGGGTGACAGGGAGGATCTGGCTTATGTGTTTGGGTCCTGGCTGAAGAGGGAGGGCATCAGCTCACACAGCTAAGCCTGCACTAGGTCCTGCGGCTCTGCTGGGTCCAGGCCACTCACTGGGGGTCAGGGTTCCAGTCTGCCATGCCAGTTACCCAGGAGGTGCACAAAGAGGTGCCCCATGAAGTGCCCAAGAGCTGGATGAAGAGGTGGCACATTGAAGTCTCACTGCTCTTTTAGTTTCTAAAAATAAACATCTCAACAAAGATCTTTTACAGTGGAAAGTATTAAACAATCCTGACATAGTGAGCATGGAGGAAAGGAGATCCTTTCAGACATTAGGGCTATCAAAACCTCTAGTTTTAGTTCTTTACCCATGTGACTGCTTTCATGCATTGCACTTGGCTACTTAAATCCTTTGCATGCCAAAATATTTAATAAGAGCTGTGGGACCAGGGCTTTTCTCAGGTACTGAGTTTACGACATGTGTGAGTGGCTGGGCCTTGGCTTCCACTTCAGGGGAAATGGTGGCAATGTTCTCCTCTTGCCTGTGTGATGCCCTTCACATATGCAAAGGATGCCAATGTATATATCCACTGTTTTGTGTTGGTGGTAGGTGACGGGAGTGTATCTATGGGAGAGAAGAAATACGCAGCTTGTTTAAGGTAGAGCAGAACCAGTTGTCAGCTACAGATTCTGGATGGCAAGAAAGCCTGTTACACTGACCCCAACAGTTGAGGCTTAAATTTTAAATTGTCTTCAAAAATGTTCTTGTGTTTGAGGAAAGTCTCTTGGTGCGTGTCTGTCTGACTCCAGAGAGGCAATAGAGTGACTCTCGCTGCACAGTCTTTTCACAGAGCCAAAGTTGAGCTTGCATAGACTAAAGGCTCTGTGAGTCCCTATCCTCTGGTAACACCAGGATGTCTGCCCACTCTAAGTCGCTCTGTTTATTGAAGAGGTTCATTTAGGTCCATTCTGAGTATGAGTGGATTTGCAAAGACAAAGGTGGATTGTATTAAACAGAGCAATAACATTATCCTGTTCTGGAAGATATTGCAAAATTGCATGCTCAAAGCAGCCAGCTAGCTACAGTTCAAAGCAGAGTATTCAAAACCACTTAGCCTCAAAATTATTTGCTCTTTCAATAACTTTCTTATGACTTTGCTGCTGTTATTCATCGACAGGGAAGACGGGAGAACTGCACTAAAATGTCAAAGAAAAGCAAATGATCTCCTTTAGGTATCCAGTCTTCTCACTGGATTTGAGCTGGATTGGTGCATCTTTAAAGCACAGTTGTCTTCAGACACATCCCCCAAACCCTAACTGCAGCAAGGAAAGGTGATTTTTATTCCCAACAGCCCAAAGTGTGATTTGGCAGGGTGCCCCAATGAATGAAGCAGTGGACTTCTACTCTGGAGGTCCAGTTTCATTATCACCATTGAATGATGCAGGGTAAGTCACCTACGATCTGTATCTCATTTTCCCATTGAGAAAATGGATCTATGAGATGCTATAAGACTTGTCGTGTACATGGCCTATGTGAAAATTAAAGGGAACTATTCTCGGCTTTAATTTTGGGGAGTATAATATCTATCTTGAATTTAGAATTGCTAAAATTAAAAAAAAAGTAAATTAAATTGAAATAATAGAACATAAACCTCTTTTATTAAAAAAATGTAAATTAAATTGAAATAATAGAACGTAAACCTCTTTTATTAAAAAAAATGTAAATCAAATTGAAATAATAGAATGTAAACCCATTCTTTTCAAAAGATACAGAAGTCCAATACTGCAAACTCAAACCATCCCTAGAAGAATTCTTGGGAATATTCATCTGTGGTAAAGATGGTGTCAGTGTTTTTGAAGGATTAGAGCCAAATTCAATTGTTCTCCTGCACAGAAAGCCACCACCATTGCCAGGTGGAGGCCTGGGTCTTGAGCATTTGCAGAGAAGACAGCTTTGGGAAGCAGGGTCTGGTGGGTTGTGTGTCAGTGCCAGCACGGGCTGGTAGATTAACCATCTGGACAAGGCAAGGGCCAGACATTTCAATGTTATTTATTTTTCCAGACTTTTTACGAGGTAAAATACATCCTGAATATTGGGATTTTTGAAAGGATATGCAAGAACCATTATGACTCCTTCATTTTGCTACTTTTCAAATTTCACTTCGAAGTTCAGTGGGCTTTCTTGCAACTTGCAGAAAAGAAAGGCTATTAAGGAGGATGTTGAACCCCAGAATGGTTGGAGATGGTCCTGATCATATTAGCTAATACTCTGCTGACTCCTGATTAATACTCTGGGTTCAATCTATCATGATGCAATGACAGCTCTGCCACAGTATTACACAGAGTTGATTGAACTGGTGATTTCCATAGCTATTTCTGGAAGATCAGTGGAAGAAAAACAAAGCAGGTGAAATGGATAGCTCGCAGTGAAGCTGTTTAAATATTTATAAAACAGTTAGCTAAGATTCAGGATCCATTTAACATATCCAAATTTGATACATTAAGATGAATAATTGCTCTTCTGTAATACCATTCCATTTATTTATTTATTTATTCTTTAAAATTGTATTACTATTTTCCCTATGACTTGAAGAAAGGTTTTGAAAGTAGTATATTGTCCTTGGATCAAACTCTGAATGATCATAAAATGTCAATCTGGAATAATGCCATTTTTATGAAAAGAGTTGTTGATTTACTTTGCTGTGTTGAGAACAGAATTTGGTCCTGAAAAGAGAAGAGAAGAGAAGAGAAGAGAAGAGAAGAGAAGAGAAGAGAAGAGAAGAGAAGAGAAGAGAAGAGAAGAGAAGAGAAGAGAAGAGAAGAGAAGAGGAAAGGAAAAAAAGAAAAAAGGAAAAGAAAAGAAAAGAAAAGAAAAGAAAAGAAAAGAAAAGAAAAGAAAAGAAAAGAAAAGAAACTCTTATTTGCCCAAAAGAGTTTGTTTCAAAGAAAAAAAAAATAGTATTTTATTTCCAGTCTGGAAAATCACAGTATTGTAACAACATGAAAATTCCATAAACGAATCTGGAAATAGCTTTTAAAATTAAAATTAAAACTGTCTCTTTTTTAGAATGCAAGAGTTACATCTGAAGGAAAATATTTAAAGTTTTAAATTCAACAGTGTTCCCCAGACCCTCTGGTACAGCCCAGCGTATGCTCAGAAAGAGCTACTTCATCTATTTAATTAAGAGAAACTACTATCAAAGCAGATTTCGCATTTAAAATTCGTGTTTAAACTTCTCACAGATTAAGTGAGCTTAAACAGTTGCTATTCCTGACTTTAACAGCATTATAAAATACATTAGAGATTGAGAGGATAAAATTCTGCCATGTTAGGTTATAACCTAACTGCTATTTGCAGTTGTAAGGACTACTAATGGCGCAGGGACAAGATTTATTATAGTAAAGACATCCTGCTTAACATTACCCTTGTCATTCCATTAATAATGACTGCTTATGAGCCATCTCGTTGGCATCTTTGTTGTCCTGAAAACTTAAAACTCGCAGCACAATTCTTTACGATGTGCTACATTGCCCCCTCTGGGTATTCCTGACCATTATCCCATTTGGTTATATTCAAAACTGCTGCCTCCTGAGAGAGCATTAGGGCCGACCTTTAACCCTGCAATATTCTTGGTTCAAATGGCGTAATAACATGTAGTGAATATTTACAAGCATACTTATACTATAATAGAGTACTGCTGTGAACATTAGCACATATTTTCTGCTCAATCAGGCTTTGATGTAGAGCTTGGCTTGTACCCTGGAGAAAATGCAGTCCCCAATAAGCTGTGCTAGTGAAACACCCTTGAACCTAAACAGCTTACACAACGTAAACTGCCGCGATGCAGATTAGCAGGCAAACATATACATTTGCAACGCTGCCAGTCCCAGCAGCGTGCTGCCGTGCTGCATAATGTCTGCGAGAGCCTCCTCACCAGAGGAATGTGTAGGGGGAGGCGCAGCCCGTCGCGCCCTACCTGGGATTTTAGCGGCGAAGTGACGTGGATTGAGGAAAGGTGATCTTATCCGTGAAAAAAAAACTTAATAAGCCGTAATGACAACAGGCGCAGGGTTTCCCCTTTCCTTTCTGAGCAGCTGCGGGGGCAACTGCGTGTCACGCTGCTGGCTCCCCGCACTTGCAGCCTTCCAGTTCTCTCTCCACCCACCGCCATTGACATCCTTACATGACTCTCCCTTTCCTTGACGTCATCCCAGGCGCCTGCCACACGTTTTCTGAGATGACATCAAAAAGCCCTGGCAGCAGCCGTATGAACCGTGCTTGCTTCCAGAGCGCTCCCTTGAATCACAGCCTCTCGCTGCACGTCCTGCTCTGGCAGTGCTGGCTGTGCCAGGATGGGATGCTTCTTGGGAATTACTCTGCCCCTGCCCCAAACCTCCCTATTTTCTCTCCCCACCCGCAAATGACAGAGCTTAAAAACCTTATAGAAAGTGGTGGCAGATGATAATTTCACAGATATCACAGGAATTGCCCATCAGGGCTCTTTTAGGTTCGTAGGTGAACATCACTCTTCTTAGTGAAGAAGAATTTTTGCTTCCACATGGCTTCACGCGATGTTGTCCTCCATCTGCAATTAGCATCCTTCCCTACCCCACTCCTGTCCTGCCCTGACAACTGTGGAGCCATCCTCTCCAGCCTGGCTGTGCTTTCCCCATCCACCCAAAATGTCACTGAAGTTGTCTTCCTCACCGCCTCTCCCCCGATCAGCCGCTCGCTCCCCTCACTGTCCAGCTTCACCTGCTCTGTCCTGCCCCCACCAGCCATCAGCACACCCCTTTGGTTTACCGTCCCTTACCGAATGGGAACAGCGAGGTGTCCATGGGTGCTTCCTGCCCCAAACCATCAGGCACTTCTGAAGTGATGTGCATCACTTTGGCATGATACACAGATGAAATCTAGGGCACGAAAAAGGTCTATCTTGGCCAGGTTAATGGCTTTAATATTCATTTGGGTGTGGATTTTTCTAAGTTTGTTCCCCTTGATCACTCTTTTCCCCTTCCTTCAGAACAAGGCTGTTATTCCTTAAATGTCATTAAATCCTCTTCTGCTGTGCTTTGCCCTCTGTTCCCTGCTTCTGTAAAGTGCCCAGTGAAAGCGTGGAGGTTTGATTGATCCTGCACCCAAACCTGCTCAGGCACGCTTTCTGATTTTCAGGCCTTGGAGGAGAAAGGGTCACTTCTTAGTTTTGTTGGTTTATGAGTGTGTAGTTAATCTGCTTAGATAAGAGTCCAGCACAGAGGTAACATGAGCTTTTGAAAGAAGAGTCTCTTGTGGTTATGAAAAACTTTGACTTGGCAATATCTGTCTATCTTCAGCCAAAGATAGAATAAACCTTCATTATTTTCTTGGTGTAACTTACAAACCTGTTACAGTTTTTGCATTAAAATCTTCCTATACAAAGGAGATGTCCATTTTTGATATTTTATTCATAAGATCCCTCAAGGTGTCATTGAAATTCTTGCAGTCTTTCATCAGTGCGATCCACTCTTGGAGAGTACACCTGCACAATAGATGAAATGGTTGTCCTCAGAGAATAATGGCAGCCATCCTGATATTAATTTGGTTCCAAGTAATTATCAAGTTCATATCTTTCAGTTTGCCAGGTAACTTTTTCTTCCTTTTCATGACTTTTTTTTTTTCTAAATAGAGTTAGCAGGTCTTGTCAGTGCTGTTCCAGAGCCTCCATGCAGACTGGTCCTCTTTGCTGGGACTTCAGTTCGGGTTGGCACCTTTAACCATGACAGACTGCTGTACAGCTGTCTGTCTTGTCCTCAAATTATTATTATTTGGTGTGTGAAGATCAATAATGTGCCACACAGAAATTTGTACCTGATTGGTCTGGTTAATGCTCTAGGAAATTAAGATGCCTTATATCAATTTTATGCTGGTGTGGCTCTATCGATTACACCCTTGTGTACACAAGTGGAGAATCGGGTACGAGTCTGCAGTGTCCTTTCTCCTGATAATTTAGATATTTTTTTTCTAAAATAATATTTAAAAATACAGTTGGCATATGCCCACAAATCTAGCTCAAAATACAAAAGACATCGAGTGGCATTTGCACTGGGGACAAATCCCTCGCCGTGTCCTGCGGAGCCACGTGAGCAAACCGTCGCTCCAGCAAGGCACGGCCCTTGCGACGGTGGAGGAACAACGCAGGACCTCAGAAGTCAGTCTTGAGAAGCTGCTTCAGTGATTAATATTTTCAAACTTACTATGAAGCATCTGCATTTTAGTGGTCATTAGAGGAGAGGTACTCCTCTACCCATCCCACAGCAAGTGCAGCTTGGGCAGGGCAGCTCTGTGGCTGTGAGCGCTTGATGTGTATTTTCTTAATGTGTGTATAATTATATGCATATATGTATATTCAACATGTATATATGCATATCTTTATATTAAGAAGAAGTAATAAGCCATGAAATGGCTAGACCAGCCAAGCAAAGACCAGCAGTATTTCTATACATAAATTCTCAACCCCCTTTTTAAAGGTGCTGTCATGCAACGGGAGGACCTCAGTGTGTCCCAAGGGACCCTTTCAGTGCCAAAAAGAATTGAGCCTTTTGAAGAGTTGAAGAGTCCTTAAATCCAATTAAAGCCTTGCACCGCAAGGCCCGAAGGGT
Organism: Morus bassanus; assembly: GCA_031468815.1. Lineage (NCBI taxonomy): Eukaryota > Metazoa > Chordata > Aves > Suliformes > Sulidae > Morus > Morus bassanus. Next base: position 3,118,638 of record CM062575.1, read on the forward strand.
GCGGAGGACTGCAAAGCCCGCACCAGCCCCGGCAGCGTGTTGGCGTCTCTCTGAGTTAGCCCGTCCTCTCGCACGCCCGTGCAAGATATTTGTTTGGACGTCTCTGCCTGTGATGATTAAGACAGAAGAGCTGTGTCTCCACTTGGACACACACAGTTTAAACAAATGCTATCTGAAAAAAGATATTTTAAAGTTTTTGTTATTATTTGGGAAAACTTGCCTATGTGTATTGCTGCGGCACGGGGGTCTGGGCAGAAGAGGAGCCCAGCGGCTTTCTGCAGATTATTAGGGGTTCCTCCTTCTTTCCCCTGGCTGTTGCCAACCAATTTGTATTTTGAAGGAAGCCTGCAAGAAATTTTGTGTTTTCTTCAATTCTTCCAGTTTATTTCTGTTCACATAGCTCTCCTTTTTCCCCCTATTGGCAGTAAATCCTTAGGCTGAGCCATCCATTTATTACCAGTTGGCAGTTGCTCAGTCTTCCAGTCTACAGTGATCTGTTTTTAGCTGCCAATAGTGCAGCATTAACAAATCTGTTCTGATATTTATCTGTGGCAGTGTCTTTTGTTAAATGAAGAATACAAAGTTTAGGACATACTGTATTGGTATTTTTATTGCATCTGGTAGGGCACTTAAAACTTCCCTCCAATATTTTTCCAGCACAGGATAACATCTCTAGCACTCTGTGCATCCTATGATGCAGTTTTCTCCTATATATTTTTCAGATGCTGCTTCATAAAGAAGGACGGTTTGATGGGAATACTGTATGGTTTTTTTCTTGGTGATTTCGTAGAGAAATCTCATCATCATGGAAAACAGTGAATAACTTCTTGGTCTGAATTTTTTCCAATTTTCTCATGTGTAATTATCTGCGCCTTTACATGGAAAAGTATTTTGCACCCCTGTAGATCCCACCACCTTGGGCTGACAGCCCAGGGCTTTACGAGATGGAGGATTCAGGCCACAAGCCGGTGCCTGTGCTCGCTGAGCTGGGCTGTGGGCTGCACGCACACCGGCACGCTCTCTATGGCAAAAATAAAAGGCCCTGCTTTTTGCTTTTTCTTATTTATTTATTTATCCGTTTATTTTTAATGGTTGGAGAATGGTGTGGGTTTATAAATTACATTAACATAAGGAAGCGCTCACTTGATAATTGTGTTTTACACTCTTTTTTTTTTGCAGAATCTTGGGGGCTTTAATTAACCAGCCTGCAGATGGATTGGGCAAAAGATACATTTTACAACGCATCTACATCTTTTTCAGTCATCATATACTTAAATTGCAAATTCTCATGAACTGTAACCCAGTGTCTTATGGCTCTTGATTCTACATTTCCCTACAGATCTTCTATCTTCAATCGTGTCAGAGCTGGAGGATGTGACTGTTAGTAAAAGGTATAGCTATATTAAACTGCAGAAAACCTCTTACATTCAAATGATATTAAGGGTCTGATTTAAGACCACCAAGACAGAAAGCTGGGGAAGAAGAACCTCCGCAGATATTGCAGTCCTGCGTGCGCGGATGCCGCATCCCGCGTTTGGCCCAGTGTGCAGTACTTGCATGCGACGCGTGGCGAAGCGACGCAGGTGAAGAATCCCTTGCAATCTGTAATGCAAACCGCAATGCTTGCTTCAACTCCCCTCCTGTTAGGCGAGGTCTGAGGAGGCACAAAGTTTGCAAAGATGCTCAGTGGGAGTTACCATGGGGGCCCCTCAGCCTGGCACGCCAAAGTTCCTCAAACAACGAAAACCTCGTTCTCCTCCCTCCCCCCCATGACTGTTCCTGCATAAATCTGCCCAAATCCAAATTGCTGACAGAAAGGCCATTTTTTCTGCCAAATTTCAAGTCCTACTTTCCACTCTGGAAGGTTTTTCATTGAACAGCTTCAGCAGCCTCCTGGTTCGGAGGCGGCTGGTGCTGCGCCGTGGCAGTGGGAGCCCAGCGGTGCTGTTTCACACGCCCGCCGCCAGTTCCTGGCAATCAGGGAACCGTCCTGATTGGAAACTCCGCTGATCGATGCAAAAGGCAAAACCTCCAATAAATTCAGCCTGTCAAAGGCATCATCCAGAAAGGAGGTTTTTCAGTCTGAGATGAGGTTTGGCAAATTTATAAGCATCTGGGAACGGGGCTGTAGATGAGGGAATTTAAGTCACTGTTAACATCGGTCTGTAATGTACTATGACTTTATATGCGTAATTTTAATTTCCAGAAACAGGCTTTAGTGCCAAGTGCTTTATAGTCAGTGGAATGACTTCCAACAAACTTGAATAAGTTTGATATCAGGCCTGCAATGACAAAACCCAGACTGAACATGTTTTCTTGCACTTAAAATTAAAGATACCTTCTTTTTGACATTTCAGCACTCTCTTTCTTCCTCCCCTGGGTTGTGTTTTCTTCTTTTTTTTGACATGGCCATAAAAAAATACATTTTCTCCAAACCCCGTTTTTAAAAACATGGAAAGCACAAGCCTCGAACCGTTTCGCTGAAGGATGGGTTTCACTGAAGATGTCGCATGGGTGCCTTTTCCTCTTGCCAATTGTGCTAATATTTGTGAGAGGTTGTTGCTATGGCACAGACCTTTTTGAGGCTTTAATGACCTGTATTACTTTGCATTAAAAGGTTTTACTAATCTTCTGCTTAAAATTGCTTTAAAAATTTGCTGGAACAAGGGTCTTAGTTCAGTACTCTGCTCCCATAGGTGAGTTTTTGGTTTTTTTTTTTAAGATTCACAGAATCACAGTGAGGTAACAGTGTTCCTTCTTTATCTTGGGAACGTCATGGCTGATGATACTTTGCTAAATATTCTGAGTTTTAAAAATCATCCAAAGGCTGTTGGCTATGAAATCCCTTGAGGGCCGGGATGAGCAATGATCCTGGCAGCGGGGCTGCGGGAAGGGTGGCGCGGGATGCACTGGTGCCTCTGCACACCCCCGGTAAGAGGTTAGCTTCTGCATATTGAAGATTTTGGGGCGGTGTGTGTGCCTTTGGCTCGGATCACAGCTGCTGGATATCAGTAAATGGGGGTGCTTTGCCCTGGGCCCTTTGGAGACGTGTGCTGGAGTGCGGGGCGGGATCAGGTCCTTTCACCTCTAGTCGATTCAGGCTTAGCTAAGATTTTTTTTTTCTTCTCTTTTTTTTCCTTCCCCAATGCCTTTTTCTTCAGATATGTAACTGTTTATAATCAGTTTAATGCAGATGAAACCATTACTTCTTCACTCTTCAGAAACTCTTTATGCTTCTTAATTAAGGCCTTTGTCTGAACACAAAATAATTAATACATAAAATGAAGCACAGGGAAAGAATTGACTGTGAAACTAGTCACTCAGTTGTATATTTAAACAATATTTAATCATTAGAGTAACACAGTGCTTGCACTTTTGGAAAGAAAACAAGCCTTATACTTCATGTTTATTTAACACTTTGACTAGCTCATTCTTGGAGGTATGAAATGAGGCTTATAGAGTGCCAGAGCAGTAAATCATATGTTCTGAAAATTACTGGGTCTTAAACAGTAGTGTCATTTTAAACCTAAACAGTTCAGTGGTGCACCAGCATATAAAACTGACCTCTTATAACAACATCTACTGTTTACACTGAAAGGCAAGTAAAGGAAATAAAAACAAGGCATAAAATATGGTGTAGTAAGGATGTCATTTACTTGTGTTTCTGCCTCTGTTCTGGATACTGATGGGCACGATAACTTTCATCCAGCTGATGTGTTAAAGACAGTAGATGCAAAAAATGCCAGGGATATGCATATATGTGCATATACCAACTGTGTATAGACCAAAACTTGGGCAGCCTCTGACACCCAAGCACTTTCCAGTGGTATTTGCTCAGATTTTAAAACACATTTGTGTTGGCAACGTGCTTGCTCACTTTATAATAACTTTTTTTTTTTTTTTTTTTTTTTTTTACCAGTGTTTTAATGAAAGAGTTTATTGTCAGGAATATTTGTTGGAAAAAAAAACAAATTCAGAGCAAATATTCAGTTTCTTTAGTGGAGAGTGAATGCTGAATGTTTGAATTTGTAGGTGTGATTAGCTTACACTTTGCTTACAAGCACAAAGGCACTGGTTTATGATAGGTTGCATGTAGGTTTTCATAACCAGCTACGTACTTGGATTTGAGTACAAAATAACCACAGAGTTTGGCTTAAAAGCAATCACTTTTGTCAGGATTATTCACTGACATTATTTACCAAGTCATACTTCAGAAAGGAGTGGGCCAACAAGATTTTCTGTAGTGTGTAAGTGAACATTTGCACTGAAAACCCGGAGGGTCCCCTGACCCTGAAACATCGGTCATCTCCCTGCTTTGGTGATACAATACCTTTAAAATCATTTCTCCAGATCTGGCCCACTTCAGTACAGATACAGGTTTATTACCCAGTCTCAGAGGGATTTGCAATGTTGTTCATTCTCCTAATTGGATAAATGCTGGCTTATACAGGTGAAAAAGCAAAAGCACCTTGCCAGCTGCCAGCCAGCCCTTGCCCTGCTCACGGGCCATGCTGCCCGTGGACGTCCCTCCACTGGTCTGACCCGTGGCCCCTCGATGGGTGCTGGTGGGCAGAAATGCTCTGCTGCTTCTGTTCCCAACACATTTCTGAGTAATAGCTCTGGGGGTTTTTTGTTTTTTGTGGGATTTTGGGGTTTTTTAGGGTTTTTTTCTGTTTTTAAGAGGAGGATAGACATCTGAGCTCTCAGGACAAACATTACATCATTCATGTACAAAGTTAATGTAGGATGATATTGGTATTGCTTTGCAGTTTGATTCTGTGATGCTGCTTAGGTAAAAATCATATTGGTTTTAAGGCTACAGACTACCAGATTGAGCGTCTCAGAAGTTGGTGACCAAAGGTGATATCTTTGCTTTACTTTGCTTTTGAAGTGAAGTCCTCCCTTAAGAACAGGTAATGATGTTTGTTTCCATGTTAACATCACACTTGTCTTCAGTGCTTCTGCAAGCACATCAGGAGGCTGGTGAAGAGAAGTGGTGGGCTTAGATTTGGAGAGCACCTGGAATGTGCTTTTTATGAGTTTGGATCCTGAATGAATGGAACATTGAAACTGTAATTATGGGTATTTTAAAAATGTGATCCTTCAATTAACTGTATCAGTTGTGTTTGTGAACTAGCAAGAACTTGCATTATTAATGAACACACAAGGTTAATATTAGTTTATTTATCATTCAGAATATGACTTTTGAGTTAATCATACAAGTCATGCCACATTCAATTTTGATTAATGCATGAAGTTCACGCAGGCTTTGTTAAACAAATATTTATTATGTGTGATGTATTATAAAGTAATAAAGCATTTTTTCTCCATCTCGGGTCCTATATACAAATGTCTTCCAATATGTTGAAAACTTTAACATGCAAGCAAACATCCTCTTGTTTATGAGGAAATTGAATAAATCATGAGAGTCCCCTGTGTGATTTTTTTTTTTTTTTAAATTCAGATATAATTCCTCTTCCGTAGAGGTGGTTGCAGTTTGTAATGTCTTGCAAAGCGGTCTGCACTCACCATATGGGTTTTCACATGCAGGTCATTTTGTAGGACTGCTGCTATAATTCATCTCCTTGCTTCTACTTTTACTCAGTTTCAGCGCGGTTGGAGAATAGGGCTACTGTGTAGTGATACACGTGTTGCAGAATTGGAATTACTTAGTGTTTAAATTTTGAACTGAAAAAGGTGAAGTGTTTCTTGCCTATGACTTCCTCTGTAGTTAGTGTCAGAAGTCTCAGCTGCCCATGATGAGGAATGTGCTGATGTGATCTCGCTGCCTCCAGCCCCCTGTCACTTGAGTTTGTCCCTACCTTGCCCCATTGTGCCGTGCGGGCATGCTTTAATATGCAACACCATTTGTATTTTGGCCAAATTATTCAAAATAATGAAGTATTTCAACAACTTGGTAACGCTGAAATACTGTTTTGTGAAGTCTTGCATTAGTCTTTGATCACATGTGCGAGCTTCAGGCTAGTGAATGCAATGGCAGGGTCTTCAAGCGGATCTTTGCCAATGGATCCTATTTTGAATGGAATGAGTATTTTTGATGTGAATCAAAAAAGCTTATGTGCCCTTCAATTTTTATGAAACACAGTATTGTCACTCACAAGTCTTTGAAAATGAAGAGTGAAATCTGATATTAGTGAGAATAGTAAGTACTCTTAATCTGTTTTTGGATCTGAAAAGAGTTAAGGACTTAATTTAAACCTTAGTAAAAGCCGAGAGAGACATAGCAACTTGGTTCAAGTAGTCTGCGGCATTAAAAAAACTCCCCGAGTCACAAGGCTGAAGGGATAAATCCCATGAATTACAATATAGTTAATGAGTTTCTTTTGAAAGAGGGATATGTTCTTCTGAATGCCAATTTTGCCAAGTTTGTGCTGGACAATAGGCCACATCTTAAACTTGTTAGGAGGATTTAAGATTATTTTATTTAGGGGTGAAATATATATTTTATTTTAAAATAGGTAATTATAAGTATATAATATAGAATTTATATGCAATTTATTCTGATTTAAGTGGTGGTCAGCCCCTGCCTCTATATAGACAAAGCCCTTGGTTCTGAAAGGCCTGTGGATGATTCAATGATTTTTACTCTTTTTTTTAATGTTGACTGTGAAATATTTCATTATTAAAACCAAATTTTTTTTGATAAATGAACTGTCAACAATACAAGATCTTAACTTCTTTTTTTTTGGTTTGGTCAGTAAAATAAATAGTTAGGCAGCGCCTAACTTAGCATGGGCTCCGGCATACTTCAATGTTCATTCAATTCAGACATGTCTGCTTTAACTAGTTTCAGTGTAGCTGTTACAATTTTCATCCATAATATATGATCAGTTTGTAAGGATTTCCTCTACATGTGAGAAACATATTTAATGCTAACATTCTCAAATTGGAGTTAGTTATAAATAATGCACTAATAGATGTGAAAGAGCGTAAATGATTCCTTTGTGTTGTACCTGTGAGGTTGTTAGTGCTTCTTTAAAAAACAAACAAACCCTCTTTTGCATGATATTTATTCCCATCTCTTCCATCAAAGGGGTTACAGTCTTTGTACCTTTTTATGTAAATTAAAAATCTTTAGCCAGTTCTGTGTCAAAAATAAATAGTTGAATGAGCTTGCAGACAACATTTATTTTGTATGTACATTAATGGGCACTTCCATTTTTTCCTGCAGGCTAGAATCCACTTTGAAATTCATGTTTGATAAATTCCCTGGCTTTCCAAGTAATTTAGCTGTCTATAGGGCTGTTGATCCTTTGAGTGTATTGCTGAACCATTGGGACTTGTGCACCACATCTGCATATCCAAGTTCAAATATATACTCAAGATGATTGGTTTAAACTTTAAGTTGTTGATCTTATTCCTGATAGATTTGTTAAATTGTCTCCCATTTCATTTCTAAAATCTGTGCCTAATCCATAAATACCCCTTCTTAAATATGCCTCCAATAAATTCACTGATTTAGTCATTTTGTAAGCACAGAGCTAAATTAATATTCAGCATAGCCTAATAATCTTAAGACACAATGCTGTCTGATATTGTGTATATGAATGAGAATTTGAGCAGGGCACTCACAGATCAGACTGAGTCAAGGTACTACTTTTCAAAGTAGCAAGATTCCCTTTAAAAATAATTCGATACCTTCTGAGCGTTTAAAAGGGGATCAGGTTTTCACTGGGATGTGAAATTAGTGGACAAGCATTCAATTTATTGGTCTTCCTCAGCTCTTCCAAGACTTAGGGTACTTTAGCTTTGCTTTTTCTTTCTTTTTCAGGGAGCTGATTTAGGCTTTTATTTTCTGTTCAAGATTTAGCAAGAGAGGATGATACAGCAGACGTAACAACCAAATTTACAACACTGAGAGCCACAGCAAGAAACAGCCATCTGCAAATTCTAGCCAGACTTATTTCAACTATAAACTGTCCTGAACTGCTGTGCAATACCCTCTAGACCAAAAGCACTCCTTTCCTGCCATATGTCCTCCTTCTGCTCTCGGTAGCCTGTGTGTTCTGGCCAGGTGTGATGTACGCCGGTGATGGGCAAGGGCTGGGGCATTGTGCAGCCACCGAACAAAGGGAAACAAGGACATTCGCAAGAGTTATTTGAACACGGGCTATCGCTTTATCTGGGCAGTTTTCACTTCTTCCCGCTCAGCTTATTTTAAATGTCGTAGACGCCCTTTGTATAAAGAAAGGGGAAATTTAAAAGATATCCTGTGAATATAGATTAATTAAAAAATCCTTTTGGCCACAGCATCAGTTATTCTATTACAAAGCTACTTGTCTGGTTTTCTGTTAGGTACAATAGGATCTGAAATGTTCTACAATGTATAAATATAATTCAAATAATTTGAATTTGGAAGTATTTATTATGTTGTCATAATTTTTAGAGGATTCACATTTATTTTTTTTGTTCCAGTTATTAAATTCCTTAACTTGAGAAGACTAGACAGGGGCACTTTGTTTTGCTAGAGGTGTGTGGTAGGTTAGCAGTGTGGGTGTAATAACCTATTCTGACACTGACATAGCATGAATTGCAATTACTCTTCTTTTTTGTTTCTATTCTTTATAAGGAGATTATTCTAATAATGCACCTTGTGTGGTCTTTCAAGGTAAATTCCAATAAGTCCCTTGTCTTAATTAATAAAACCGATCTGACTAGTAGTACCAAGAGTCAAATTTAGAGTCTCTTGGGCCTTTTTGTGATAGAGAGGAAAAGACATGCATTGGGGAGGGTTTTCTGAGCTGCATGGGTTTGGGTTTTTGTTGTTTTGTTTTGCTTTAATAATATTTGAAAACTTATCTCTGATTTTAAATTCATAGCCAGGGTTTGATGAACTGAATTGATTAGCATCGAAAGGATTATGGAAACACATTTTCTAGTCTTAAAACAAGCATAGATCTAATATGTATGTCTCTGCCCTGTCTCATGGAGGTTAATGTTTATCCCCTTAAAAGTCTTTTGTATTGTACTGCATGTACATTTTGTAGAGGAGAAAAATGTGTGCAAGTACCACAGAAGGGGGAGGGTAGGAGCCCTCAACTCTGAAATTAAATTTTTCATTTTACATAAAATGTAAAATGGGACAGGGAGCAGAATGAAGCCCCCATAATCCAAGGGGAAATGGTTAGTGACCTGCTACACCATTTAGACACACACAAGTCTATGGGGCTGGATGGGATCCACCCAAGGGTACCAAGGGACCTGGCAGAAGTGCTCACCAAGCCACTTTCCATCATTTATCAGCAGTCCTGGCTAACAGGGGAGGTCCCAGTTGGCTGGAGGTTAGCAGATATCACGCTCATCTACAGGAATGGCTGGAAGGAGGATCCGGGGAACTACAGGCCTGTCAGCTTGACCTCAGTACTGGGGAAGGTTATGGAGCAGATCACCTTGAGTGCCATCACGCAACACATATAGGACAACAAGGGGATCAGGCCCAGTCAGCATGGGTTTAGGAAAGGCAGGTCCTGCTTGACCAACCTGATCTCCTTCTATGACAGGGTGACCCACTTAGGGGATGAGGGAAAGCCTGTGGATGTTGTCTATCTGGGCTTTAGTAATCTTATCACTATGTACAACTACCTGAAAGGAGATTGTAGTGAGGTGGGGGTCGGTCTCTTCTCCCAAGTATCGAGTGATAGGATGAGAGGAAGCTGCACCAGGGCAGGTTTAGACTGGTTATTAGGACATATTACTTCACTGAAAGGGTTGTCAAGCATTGGAACTGGCTGCCCAGGGAAGTGGTTGAGTCACCACCCCTGGAGGTATTTAAAAGATGTGTAGATGTGGCGCTCAGGGACATGGTTTAGTGGTGGAGTTGGCAGTGATAGGTTTATGGTTGAACTTGATGATCTTAAAGGCCTTTTCCAAACTAAATGATTCTATGATTCTATAAAATCAAGTTTGCTCAGAAGCAGTACCACAGTGCCATAGTATTTGACATGATTTACTACTTTGCTCACTTAAATTAACAAATTGGACCATATTTCATCAAGGTAATTAAGCACATCTATAACCTTTATAATGTGACTTTCTCACAGGTGCAGTCCTACTAAAGTCCATCAGCCTAACTTTGTCTTCAAAACTAAGCATATTGAACACACTTGCTAAAGCAGATCCTTGCTGCCTGTATCTCCTTATTTTGGACTATCAGCAGTCCTTTCATGTCTACTGCTCTGTTTTGCCTTAACAGCACCAGTAGGTATGTTGATTTGGAGTGATTAGTGGAGGATTTTATGCCAAAAGTGACTTTAAATTGGTGATTAAGCCATTGGTCTATTTTTGTCAGTAAAAATGGATCCTGCCCATGAAAATTTGCAGACCCAACTTCAACATCCTTCTGCTCTGAGTTGATGCTTGGCAATTCATGAGATGCTTCTAGTGCTTCACACTGCCGTTTTCTTCTCTGGTGCCTTTCTCTGCTGCACTTAATCTCCTGAAAGGGAAAAACTCCATGGATGCTGTGGTCTTATTTCTTGGTAAGGAAGAGGTGGCAGATCTTCGTGCTCCAGAGAAAGCCCAGTCCAAGGAGAGGGAGTTTCCTGGGTGGAAAGCAGAAAAGCCCAGACCCAGGGCTCCTGCAACAGCACCACAGGACTTGAAATCATAGAATCATAGAATGGTTTGGGTTGGAAGGGACCTTTAAAGGACATCTAGTCCAACCCCCTGCCATGGGCAGGGACATCTTCAACTAGATCAGGTTGCTCAGAGCCCCGTCCAACCTGGCCTTGGATGTTTCCAGGGATGGGGCATCGACCACCTCTCTGGGCAACCGGAGCCAGTGTCTCACCACCCTCATTGTAAAACACTTCTTCCTTATAGCTAGTCTGAATCTCCCCTCTTTTAGTTTAAAACCATCACCCCTTGTCCTGTCACAACAGGCCCTACTAAAAAGTCTGTCCCCATCTTTCTTATAAACCCCCTTTAAATACTTCTGCTTATTCGCTCTCTTTATTTTTCCAGTGAAAAACTTTCCTTTGGGGAATGTCAAAGAAGCAGAGACTTACTGACCACTTCTGCTTTTTTTCAGTATGTGTTTTCTTTGCATCTATTTAGCATGAAACATCTTTTGAATTCAGTTTCCACATCCTTGAAGTGACATAACCATAATAACAGACGAGGGTGTTGGTTTGACGTCTATGTGTCTTGTGTAGGAGTGTGCACACTCGGCTCATAAGCCAAGATTTGCATGTTTGAAACCATGCCATGTTTGTATGTCCCTAAAGCAGGTCTGGGCACATCTGGAGGCAGCCTGAGGCATTGGGCTTGTCTAGTGCTTTGTGAGCTCTGCATAGATTTTGTAGGCATGCCCACAAATTTTGGGAATGTCTGGCAGCTGTCTCCAGGTGTGCAGGATGTGCATGGGTTGGATGTGCATGTGCTTATGTGTACATCACATGCGAGTGATGTTTCAGCCCATCTTCAAATACTTCCATGGATTTCCTCCTCGATCCTCTTTGATTGTTAACATGCTCATATGGATAGAGAAAATGTCCCTGATTTTTACCTCCTCGAATCCTCCTGGGTTCTGCTGGGGTCACTCTGATTTAGTCTGAGTGGTACCTGTACTTCTTCGGTCTCTCCTTGCTTCACAGACATTTCAGACAATTTTCTATTGTTCCCCTTTTCCTGCTCATTTGGAACTTCTTTCTCTGGGACCTCCGCTGGTTTTGGGTCATTTCTAAGAGATTCTTTTTGGCTCTTTCCATTGCTTTACCACCCCCCCAATTTTCCTACACCTCTGTTTCATGTGTGCTGCCCGGTGAAGCTCTCTGCTCCCACCGGCCCCTCGTTCTTCCCTGGGGTGCCCATTGCATCTGCTCCCATCCCTCCTTTCCCCTTCCCTCCCTCCCTCCTGCGGCTGTCGCAGCCGGCCCAGGTTAGCTGTAGTCAATTTTTGTTTCATCTTGTAGTCAGGATTACATAAATAGTGGAAGTTTGTCCTTGCCCCAGGTGATTGATGGGGAGGTATATTTGTACATATCGATTGAGATAAAAAATTAGTAGTTTGCAATAGGAAAGGCAAATTAGTCATCAGAAGGAAGGTGCTTGGAGTATTTTAAGAGTTCCTTGATTAATTCTCATGCTGTGAGTTCTTCTGACAGTAAGTTTTATGTCCTGAGATGTGGGAGGATGAGGCAGTAGTATCAGGTTATTGCAAATTTTACTTTTACTCCTTGCTGATTTATTTTACTGGCTCTCTCTGCGATCAGGCACAGAGGGCTAAAAATTACTTCATTTTGGGGTGACAACTGCACTTTTCTGTGGTTGAATTAGGAGCCAGGAAGGAGGGTGGAGGTTTTAGCTACAATTTTTTTTTTCTTTTGCATGAAAATTAATATTTAAAAGCTAGTGTGTATAAAATCAAAATAGACTTTATCCATGGTGACAAGTCCATCAGTTGGAGGTTACCTCTAAAAAAGAAAAGGACTAATTCTGTGATATATTGAGAAGTAATTTTTTTCTCTGTGTACTTGACAATTTTTTCCTAATCACCTCATTGAAAGCAGTTTTTAATAAGCATCATAGGAGGCTGAGAGCATTTCATCTTCTTCCTAAAACACTTTCCACTTTTCCAAGGATTTTGTGGCATGTTTTTTAGTTTTCCCTTATTACAAACTACAATAGAATTCTTCCCAATAAAAATTGGCTTATATTTGGCACTTTTAATTTGTCCAAGAATAATTTAGGTAGAAATTCCAATTACTTTGCAAGGAACACATTTGCTACTGTACTCTCTCAGCTTGTTTAAAAAGAAGTCTTTGATAATTTGCAAGCATTTCTCATGAAAGGCAATTTTACTTAACTTGATTCCAGAAGGAAAAGATATGCACAGAGGTTTCAATTTTTAAACTGATAACAAAGCACTATATTTGTGCTGTTACATTACAGCACCAAGAGGCTGCAAAATATCCTTTTTTAGTTAATGGTAGAAAAAAGATTTAATTGCTCTGAAACCCTTATTCTATGTATTATCTCTTTGATTGGAAGAGGGTTGTAAATGACTTACTCAATGTTATTGCAAACTCTGGTATGGAAACCAAAATAAAATTCTATGCTTTTGCAGTCTGAGGAACAGTAAGCTTGAACATTTTTAAATTTAAGAGTTTTCTGAAATTAGCAGGGGTGCAATGCTTAGGAATTAGACTTTTCTTGGACGCTTGAGTGTTGGCACCCATCAGACTTGAATTAGGACAACACTGTTAGCAAAGTGTGCCATAAACCATGCCAGCACTTCTGCAGTTTTCTTAATGCTTGCTAGAAAGGTAATCAGCTGTCTCTCATCTTCTAAAATATTTTCAGATCTGGTGTTGTTGAGTAGATAAGGGCATAGGGCGTCTCTGCCCCCTCGTCCCCACCTTGTGCCTTTTTCGCGCCTTACAGCAAGCTGGAGCTCTGACAGTAATGGCTTTCTGCATCCTGAAGGCTATTCCCAGTGTTTGCACAGTGAAAAAGTTCACAATAAGTTAGACATGGGAGGTGATTGTTTCATGCTATGGATGCAGCTGGACGTTATAATCACAGTAATTTGCGAAAGTCAGAAATATTACTGTTGGTATGAGAAAGAAGGGAAGGGTAAGAGTGTACGGGCAGACAGATTGCCTGTGAGTGGGAAAACCAGAGGGCCTGGAAACCCTTTATTTGTAAAATGAAAACCTCCACTCGTGAACTGTTGCCACTGAGGGGAAACGCCAAGAGGGGCGTTTCCATGAGCTCTTTGTGGCGTGATGGCTGTCTGTGGGTGGCAACCACCCAAAACGCTGAGAAAGAAGCGATGTGCCAGCACTCCTGGTGTCAAACCTGCCCCTTCGCCATTCCCCGCGCAGGGGCTTTGCCAGGCTGCCTGCCGCATGCGCTGGCATCAGAGCTTGCGGTGCAAGGATGAGCGCGAGCAGAGGGAGGGAGGGAGGGAGCATCGCACAAATGTTGCTTGGCGATGTGCGTGGGACGTGGTGGTGCTGGCATCAGCCCTGGCTGGGAGCACCTTCACACCCAGGGACAACAGAAATAAATTGGGTGGTGGTGAGCAGAAGGCAGTCCTTCTCATCCGAGGGCTTTCAGAGGAGATCCTCTGCCTGTGCCTGGTTTGGGGAACTGCTCGTTCGGGCACGGGGCTGATCAGCTGAGATCTGAGAGATCAGACCTCAGAGAGAAAGTTCAGTATGTGCTCCTGCATGGAGCGCTGAAAATGTTCCCACTGCAGCACGAGGTACCCACCTGTCCTCTGCTGTGGTGCTGAGGTCCAGATATTAAACTGGAACATCTGCAATTAAAAACAAGAAAATGTTCCCATGGAGCGGATGAGGAGAATTCGGCTGTGCAGTTTGCGTTAATGATTTTCTGCGAGTTGTGGAAGCGCTGGGGGCTGTACAGAGAAGCGAGCATCCTCCATGGGTGGCTGGTCTCTGCCACTGGCTCACGTCTCTCCACTCTCTGATTCGTGCTGCTTTCCTGATGTAACCGAGTACCTTGCAGATACTGACTTCGGACAGGGCTGCTCAAACAAGAAGTGAAACAGGGGTCGTGCACCAAGTATCACAATGCTCTGGTAGTGCGTGTCATGTGAAGTCACCACTCAGGAAACAGAGGGTGAACCAAGGCAGAAAAAAAGAGAAGAATCAGGTTATAAAAACGCAAAACACAGATGCAATTGCATATGCAAGGATCTTGCATGGTTTTGTGCTGAATTTCCATGTGGCTTTGCTGCAGCTGCACATATTCACTAGTTTCTTGTAAAACTGAGGAGGAAAGTATCTGAGCTGCCTCTGCCTGTGCAGCTACTCAAACTGTGTGTGTGTGCCCCAGCCAGGGACACAGGCTTGCAGCCAGAGAGACTTTGAAAACATCACCTGCCTTCTCCTTAGTAGCACTAAGTATGAGTTATAGCTATTTACTCTAGACTAACACACTGGATTACTCTTTTAAACCAGTGTTTTAGACTTTCCAGAGAGTACAGTCAGTTCTCATTAGTTACTAGTTTAGAAGCCCATGGTATATTTAGACATCATATACATTTGTCAGTGAAGAGAAGCTTAAATGATCTACTTTGTTCACTGCTTAATTATGTTATTTTACTGTTCCTGAAAACCTGACACAAGGCAAATTTACATTACTGTGCTCCTAATTAGCCAATAATCCTTAAGGATTTGAATGATACATACCCAAAGTAATTTCCTCATTCACTAAATATGAATTTCCTTACGTTAGGTTAAGAAGATGGCACAATGACAGCAGGCATCTTGATGGTGACAGCTCTCAACATGGTTGTCTCTGGAGTCAAAATCTATTAAAAGACACATAATGATCTCAGCACTTTCTTAAAGTGTAGATTGTGAAATCAATAGAGTCGTATACAAAGAGGAACAAAATTTACCTCTTCTAACTGTTGTTAGGTTCCCCACCACTCCAGACTACTCAATGGTGCAAAATATTTATAGTCCTGGTTTTCTAAACACAATCTCAGCTGTGTCTCTTCATGCATTCATCATCTCTGCAGCTTCTTAGCTCAAGCAAAAATGCAGACTTGGAGGAGGGCTGCTCTGAATGAGAGGCCTTGTAGGGTCCTTCATACTTAAGACACCTTTTGTTAGGTACCTGATTCCAAATGCACTCATCTCATGCATGTGGTAAAATGCATTTTCTCGGCTTCGTCCATGTCTCTGGCCGTTGGACTTCTGCGTGTTGAAAGATCTTGGGTTTTGTTGTTGCTGCTGTTGTTGTTGGACTGGCTGGGGTGTTGTGGGGATGGTAACAGTTTGTATTTTCCACTATAGACAGTTTAATTTAATGCATTGTTACCTTTAATCTTTGTAATGAATCCAGATGCTAGAGCGATGGGTGCATAAAAATAATTAAATAAAGATAAATGGACCATAACAACTTTACCATTGCCAGTTGTTGTAACATGGAGTTACGTATCAAAAATGTATTGCCAGAAAATTATTTAAATTTCTAACTAGTGCAGCAAAACTTTCCATGGCATGGAAACAGAGCTCATTACCTTTTTCATGGGCTAAGCTTTTTCCACATGTCCAAGACTAAACTTCATGCAATTAAATGGAAATTCAAAGTTTTCAGTCTCCTTTTATAACTTTTCCAGTGATTTTGTTGTAAAATAGAACCTTCTGAACGTAGATGTGGTGAATAAAGGCAACATCTTTCCTCTGTCATGCAATCAGCATATGCCCAGTGCTGCTGATGTGAGACAAAGAGATGCTCCTACCCGGAGAGATGCCGTTGTTCAGCGGATCAAGAGTCAACATTGATATTAGAGACCATGGACATGGTTAGTTTGGAGCTGTGGTGTGGCTTTCTGAACCAAGTATCAAGGAGGAGAATGCTGTTGATTCCTGTCCCCTGCACCCACGTGCACCCACCGCAGAGGCACTGCACTGGCAGTGGTCGGGGTCCCCAGGGTGGGGATGTGGCCCCAGGGCTGCCCCCTCCGTGCTTGCAGAGATCCCACAGCGCTCAGTGCAGCCACCTCTGTCCTGGCCAAATTCCAGCGTGAGTGGGCACTTGTATTCTTGTTATCTAAGTTACTCATACAGTTTTAATTGGATATAGCATTTTTTAACTTATCCCAAACTGGTTTCTGAAGTAATTCTGGCCTTTTAAATGGCTCCCAAGGGTGGTTTCATTTCAAGGTGAGTGAAAGAACTCCATTGCACAGAGAGACACAGATGAGCAGATAATGCAAACATCCATGCTGACACTGGAACAGGAAAATTATAGTCTTCTGAAGGGGTATGTCTGGACACTGGGAGGAGCAGGATACTGCAGTAAATGACCCTCATGTTCCAGGACAGCAATGCTATATTCCCCTGTGCAGCAATGGATAAACCCCTGTGAAAAAATAGATGATGGAGATACCTCATAATAATAGGATAATACTATTTCAGCGTAGTTTACTTAAAAAGAAATAAGTAGGATGCTTAGGGAATCTGTCCCAAACATGTCAAGAGAAAAAATACTCAGTGATGAAACTGGGTTGTAACAGCAACCTTTACTCTAACCTTTGGCAGATGCACAGACTTTGCTGTCTGCAAGATGTTTTCCTACTGATATTGTTAATTGAATTTCTTGGGTTAGGGTCACGAAAGGCTTCAGTTGTGACGTTGAGTACCTAAATAGATATGGGTCTTCCAAGCCTGCCTAATCTGGGAGGTACGTGACTGCCTGCCCATGGCCCATGTGCCAGCCAGGTGCTAACGTGCTCCACTCACGTGCCCTCCTCACCCTGTGTTTCAGCCCCATTTTTCTTAAGACATGGTAGTGTTGAGATCTTTTGTTCCCGTCAAGCACTACAATGGCTCAATGCTCCTGTCCTCCCAGTTTCCCTTTAATTGGTTGTTTGGTGGCAAAAGCACTCATCTATGGTGCTGGGAGCGGGTTTGGGTGATGCTTTAATGGGCATTGGTGCAAAGGGGAAGAGCTTTACTGGAGAGGCTGGAGAAGTTCCCGTGGGCACCTGCCTCGCCCAAGTTCAAGTGCTCCCTGCAAGGCAGTTTCCATTCTTTCCCCCAAAACAGGCGGGAGAGCAGCCGTGAACCCCATTAGGGGTGGGGGTGGGGGTGTGTGTTACGTGTGAGGTTCAATCCAGTCGAATGATGAGCTCTGTTTATGGAGTGCTGAGTCCCCATTAATTTCAGTGGGAGTTTATGGTGCTTAGCATTAAATGGGAGAACTTGGGAGAGGTTGAGCACACGATTTGTATGTGTTTTGCTCACGTATCAGTAAAGTACATGTATCTGCAATTGAGTATGCACTTTGTTAGGTTAAGAAACGTTTCTTTATGGTCTGTAAAGCAAGTGAATAAAATTGAGAGGGAAATATACACTGTGTCAGCTTGCCTGTATGCAAAAATTACTTTATTTTCTGTTGTAAAGACAAAGCGTATAGAAAGGAAAAATGTAATTGTGTTACTATATGATCATCCTATATAAGCACATTAGTAAAGCACTATGATACCAGTCATATTGTGAACTTAAAGCCACCCCTAATTAAACTGTCTGCATCCCCCAGCATTTTTCTGTAATGATGTCAAGCCGTGCAGCAATTAGTTGTCCCTCTATGAATGTAAACACTGTTTGTACATCATATAAATTTAACCTGCTTTGCCTATTGAAAAGCTCCTAAAATGGAATTAACTATTTTTGTAGATTTTGGAGTTATAATTTATTGAATCATTTTTGAACATCTTGATATAATGTTTCCTGTGATTCATGGCAATTAATGTTGGTAGCAAAGGTAGCACTTATTAAAAATCTCAGACAGAATTGGGGTAGGGCTAATGGCGTGTACAACGGCATGCCAAATATTTTATTGCACTAACAAAATTGCTGTGGGTTTATTTTAAACCAAGATTTAGTCCGTTCAAAGGAAGCAAGTGCCCTGACCTTTCGGCTTTCTCCATTTTGTACCTCCCATACTACTTCAATCTAATTTGAATGTTAAGTTTGAATACTGAAGAAGTATGTCCTTATGCAGTAGTTCATCTTCTCTTTAGAGATCAGACTAAATGCCCGTGGCAATATGCTAGGAAACATAGCACATTACCATGAAATAGCTCCATTAGAGACAAAGAAATGTAAACAAAACAAACACATTTGCCACTGGTTTTAGCTCAATTATATTTCTCCTATTGATGGTGTTGCATAAAATGAAAAAGTGCTCAAGACCTAAATTTAGTAAACCTTTTGTTGCAATTTACTCCAGAAAAACCTCTGTTGCTGGAGGTGGATGGTTTACCTGAGCCATCAGCTACAGAGCACGTTTATGGTTATTGTATTTTACAGGTTGATAGATTTTTATATTCTGTCCAAGTCAGGATCTTACACCACCTGGTTTATTATTTAGTAATTTACAGTGCAGTCAGGCATGTTTGGTTTAATGTAGGATAAACTTATAAATCTATTGTTCCTCCAGTTGCTGGGGTTGGTGTGCAATGAACTACAGAGCTTGATGCGTACATACATTTCAGCTCTGCTTATTTTCTTTGATAGGGAAGCAGGCAATAGATAACACAGTGACAGTAGCATCCCAGGGGATAGCAAAATGTGAGAGCAACACACCGTCAGGTTAGTAGGTCATTATTGTATGAGCACTGAGCCATTAATTGACTACTGTACCAGGCTCAATCTGTGTCAGATTATGGCTTTTGGCAGCAAGGACTGTTATCTAATAGCTAACTTTGCTTCTTTACTATCTTTTTATTAGGTTTTCTGATAAAATTGTACATAAAAAGGTAAATATATTTGTTACACTTTTTTTTTTAAAAAAAAAAACAAACCCATACAGAATAGTGGTAATGTCAACAGATAAAATTTCATGTAAGATACCATCTGGGAGAGAGCTTTCACTAATACTTTTGAGTAGATTTTTTAAAAAACTTATTAAGAAACGGAGTGGTCAGATACTTTACTTAGGGGAAATAGATACTGTGGGTGCAAGGCTATCAGAAATTAATATCTGGTGCCTGAATTGTTTTTCTAGTCTTTAGCATTGGGTAGGAATAAGAGAATAAGCAGACTATATCAACAGCAATGAACAGCATTTGTATGAACCTTGCTGGTTTCTCATGAAATCTGCCTTAAGAATGAGAGGGGTATTGCCAGTGCCAGCACAGCCAATGGCCACAGCAAGAGATCCACTGCCAGGCAGAGCCGTGGCGTGTTCCTGCAGCACCCAGCTCGCGGCGGCGGAGGGTGCACGGCTGATTAGCATAATAAGGGAAGAAATCAGTGATGTGAGGTAGGTTTGGTGAAAAAGTAATCTGCTCTTTGGAAACAGGAAAATGCCCGTGTCTTCCAGGGGGTGAATGTGTGTGTGCTGGTGAGCTGGGGCACGGGAAAGGGTGCTTCTGCTGTTGCTTAAAAGAGGGAGAAAAAGGTTCCTTCTTTGCACTCTTTTATCAGCCCTTGAAGTTTTGCTGCTGCGAGGCAGTTGAGCGCCGTTGGAAGCAGGCAGGGTGATCCTGAGCCACTCGGGTCAATCAGACGGTAAATTCCCAGCTTTAACAAACAGGTAGTGGGAGGCTGAATAAGTTGCTGTTCAGCCCAGTGCTCAGTTTGGGCAGGATTTTGCTCTGGGCTTAAGGGCAAGTCTTGCTTGTAGCTCAGATATGATTTCAGGTTTCTGCCGTCTTTCAGTGAGATCTTTAGGGATATTTGAGGCTGAGATGCTGTTTTGTCTCATCTTTACACCTGCCAAAAACAAATCCAGATATTCCAGTCCAGATGAGGGCATAATATGAGTTAAATATTGCTCATTTTTAAAAAGCGCTTTGCTAAGAGCTCTTATCTGTGGGATTGCTTGGACCTTGGTAAGGTAAGTGTATGTGTGTATAGGCTTGGCTCTAAACCAGGTATTCATATTTTCTGTAATTCCTCCAGAGGAGCGAAGGGTTGCTGGCAGGGTTTTGGGGTGCCTCAGCCGGGGCCACTTGCGTTCCTGTTTTACAGTGCATCTGCTGGTGTTTGACAGTGTTGTTCAAATGATAGAGCCTGAGTCTAATTTCTGTTCCCGCCCATAAATCGACCTGCTGTGACCTTGGGCAAAATAGTTAATCCAGCCAGCCCTCAGTTTCCCTGTTTTGGTCTCCATTAAAAATGATTTGCTGTCTGAGTGTGTCAGGTATGGCATGAGAACCCAGTGTGATTATTAATAATTATCATTACAGGAAAAACTACAAGAAGATGGTAAGGAAGACAGAGACCTTTATCTCATTAGAATTGTATTCAGATTGAATGTTATTGCAGTTAATATTTCGCAGATCCCATTTTTCTGCCATGTGTCTAAATTTGAATAACTTCCACTGGATTTCTTGCACCTTTAAAAGACACGGATAAAAACGTGCAACAATTGAGCTTTGAGCATTTCATCTCATTTTGTTATTCTGTGCTTCCTCCTTTCTCTTACAGCAAAATCATTTCTAGAAATTGGATAGCAATATGTAAAATATGTTTTTCAGGCAGTGATGTCTGATTACATTGATTCTACACTATGTAGTGCTCTTAATGGAGATTTCTGGTTTCCATTTGCTGTAAATTTCTGGTTACCATTTGCTGCATCATGTGATGAGGCTGTTTCTATGGTCTCTGCTGCATCTTGTCCCCTTGGTATTTTTTTAAAAACTCATTTGGAAGAATTAACTACCTTTTACGTATTTAAAATTTGACTCCATGGAAATCGATGTACAAATAATTTTTATGGTTACAATAAGTAGGTTCCATAACACAATACAAATATCTGTATGTAAATCTTGCCTTGGAGGTAGCTATCTACTGTACATCCCAGTACTTATCCCACTTTCACACCTAATTTTCTTTGTGAATCACACAT